>QRFJ01000010.1:407533-525784 GCA_006176705.1 Cocos nucifera
AAGAGATCTTATCTCTGACCGAAGTTGTCCACGATCGCTCGGAAGAGATCTTATCTCTAGCCGAGGTTGATGGTCTTTGACTTGCTCATGTTAGGATGAGGTTCTCCTCCTGTTCCTAACACGGCAATTATTGATTGCTTCTTTCCTTTCATCGCATAGTTTTTGCATTCAGAAATAATATTATTGAAAGAGAAGAATTTTATTGAAAGAAAGTTATTGGCAGTGCATCCCCAAATTCTTTATATTTCAGGATCGTGGTAGCATTGTTCCTCCGCATTTCTTTAAGCGATAAGCTCTAGACCGGATGACCTCCTTCATCTCATGCTAGCCTCCGCAATTTAGAGCATGCTTCTCTTGGCTTTGACGCCGGGAGATGATGGATCGCCGATGTACCAAACTTCTTCCAAGCGTAATGTTGATGATGCCGTGAGGTGGCCGACCTTCTTGCCATTTCTGACTATAGTAGCGCCCTTGGTCGATCTTCTCCTGCTTCAGACTGGCGTCAAAGAAATTTACTCAGCCGTCCCTTTCTGACGAGCTCCTCAATTTCGTCTCGGAGCTGAATGCATTTTTCAGTGTCATGACCGTAGTCGCGATGGTAGAGGCAGTACTTGCTTCGATCACATTTATTTGGGGGGGACCGTAATCCTTCTGATCTTGGCAGCTAGTTCTTAACTTCCATGAGAATTTGAGTTCGAGGAGCGTTGAGGGGGGCGCAGTTGCGGAACCTTTCGAAAGGAGGACTTTTTCGCGCCCTTCTATCGGAGCTTTCTTGGTGGCGAGCTCAAAAAGTTCGAACCTTGCTTGCGCTGGGGAGGTCGTAAGCGCAGTCAAACTTCATTCCGTCCCCTTGTGAAACCTGTGGGAGAACTTCATGCCCCTTTGTCGGGGCTTCCTTGATGGCGAGCTCGAGGTGAAGTTCGGCCTCGCTTGCGCTGGAGAGGTCGTGGATGCGGTCGAACTTTATTCCGCCTCCTTCCGAAATCTTCTGCGGAAGAAGTTCATGCCCCTTTATCGGGGCTTCCTTGACGGCGAGCTTGAGGGGGAGTTCGGCCTCACTTGCGCTGCCGAACTTTGTTCCGCCTCTTTGTGAGACCTTCTGCGGAAGAACTTCTGCTCTGTTTCTCCTTCTTTAGGGCGATTGGTATGCCCAAATGCTCTTCCTTAAGGTCGGTTCCTCGCATCCTCATGGTGGGTTTGCTGGCAAAGTCTCCGTCGGAGGCTGTCGCACGGCCAGCATCATCTCGGCGGGGCCACAAACCCGACCAACAGGTTGAACTGCTCCACGTCTGCGGTGGCTTCATATGGAACCTGGGCTGCCGGGGCTGAAACGGGAGCAGATGGACCTGGCACACAGGCCGCCGATCGTCGAGTCGAAGCTCTCCTGGGAGGCATTTTCTCTTCGGAAAAGAACTCTAGTGAGGAAGAAGAGAGATCTCCGGAGAGAGAAGAGAAAAATCGTCGTCGAGCACTCCTTTAAGAACAAAGAAATCTCGGAGGTTCATGCCCTCCTTCTAGCGCCAATCTGTTGACGCAGAAACTGGTCGTCGCCAGAATCAGCTGGAGCGGTGGTGGACAAGGTCGCCGCCGGGACCTGCAAAATAAAGTCCCATCTGGAGCCGGTGGGAGGTGGCTCCGGCAGGACCCTCCGACGATCAAGTCAACTCTGGCCAATAGGAATGGAGTGCTCGAGAATGATTTCCACAGAGCTTAGAGAAGAAGAGGAGAGCTTAGAGATCAAAGTTCAGATATTAGAGTTAGCATATCTGGAGGGTCCTTTTATAGGCGGAGCTTGATTGATGACGACGGCTATATCGTCCGGCCGCGGGCCGCTCGGGGCCGCATGGAGTTCGGTATGGAGAGGAAGGCATCGTCAGGCGAATAGTGGCAGCCATGCTGATGGGTCATGGGTCGATGTGGCTGATTACGGAGAGAGTACTGTCGCCAGTAGTGGTGGCCATGTCGTCCGATCACGTTACCTATGGCAGACTGATGGCGATAGTTCATCCAGATTTGATAGTCGTGGCTCTGAGAAAGCGGGCATTGATCGGTGGACTTCGGTGTGTATCCATTCTAGAGGAGTTCGACCAAGGGGAAGCTCGGAAGGAGTTCGATCGGAAGAGTACAGAGGGAGTTCGGCCTTCACAGACGTTTGGTTGGAGAAGTGCGGCTAAGGCTCGGATGCTGGGGAGTTCGGAAGGAACTCGGCCGTCGAGAAGTTCGGCCGCATAGGGCTCGGAGAGAGTTCAACTCTTGCGGGAGTCTGACTGAAGCTCGGCCGCTGAGAGGTTTGGCTAAAGCCCGGCTGCTGGGAGTCCAAAGAGCTCGACCGCTAAGCAGTTCGACCGACTGTAGAAGTTCGGCTAAAGCTCGTCCGTTGAAGTTCTTCCGTGGCTATCGGCCGCTTCAGATTGAACACCGAAGTGGACTTCAGTGGAAGTGAGATTTATCTTCAACACACGTCAAGTGAGGTGATGTAATTCAAAACACGGCATTGGCGTGGTCCATTTAACGTTACATTTGGGACCTTGGGTCATCAAAATCATTCAAAATCTAATCATATTAGCTGGCAAAACTTTTCATGCTCTCGTAATTGCATCCAATTTAACAAGACAAAAGGGATCCGCCGCTTTCATGGCACAAAGTAAAATTATGGCTGGTGAACATTACACGTCTCTCCATAATGAAACAAAGGGATTACGTGCTCGGTGGGCCAATCTTCTAACGGATGCGTAAGTTCCTTGCCAACAGTGCGACTCGTGCGGTCGTTTCTGGTGTAACTTTCGCATCCAAGCCTTTTTTTAATTACTTTTTCCAAGCGAAGCTGCAGTTAACAATCATCAATTTGTACAAGCTTCCATAGATTACCAGATTTACACTCAAACTGTTTTGACATATCCATCGAGCAGGAGATGCAATATTTTGTAAACATCAAATTGGATGTGGAATGTTTCAGCTAATAATTAACCCACCGCGTGCGTGCGTGCCTGTGTGCGTGTGTGTGTGTGAGAGAGAGAGAGAGAGATCATCCGGTAGATATGATGGGGAAGACTAAAAATTCTGTCCAGGGGCATAAAATTTAGATCAATGCTATAGCCTACAGTAACTCAGAAAAAGCAGTCAAAAAAGTCAAACTTTTTTTTTCACCATCATGGGGCACAATTCAAACAGCAGATGTGAAGGGAGAATTGAGAATACAACATACAAGCTGAGTGATTTTTTAACATCTTCAAATTACTAAAGATTTTTTTTTTTTTTGTAAGATTTAATATCTTTTAATCCTCCTGTGGAGGCTAAGAATGGACAAAATAAGCAAACAAATAAATAATCAAATAAAACTCGTCTTTAACTCGTGGTGTTTCTCGCATGTTCCTGGTACCAGATTTGAGGCCCGCTTACCATTCTCGCATGCTTTTGTGTTGAGATAATCAATTCTTCATAAATGGGTTAGTTTTTTTTTTTCTTTTTTCTTGGTATGCAATGTTGCTAGGAAGTCAGCTACCCAATTTCTTCCCCTATGAGAATGCCATTCTACATGGCGGTGAGCTCAGCCATACCAGATTGTCTCAGCCAACAAGAATCTACCCTTAGTATGACTTTTGAGAATAGATTGGTCTATGAGATGCCGAAATCATGTGAATTTTATAGATAATTCAGTAGTATCTTTTGATTAATGGTTTGATTTATATGGTGCTGGTATAGATTAGTTCAAAAAAGTCTTAAGCTTATTATAAACAAGTTCTGTTTTGCTGGAAAAAGAATAATAATTCCAAAAGTAATAGATATGATACACACAAGCTAGTGGAGCTTTATTTAGATCTAGTCCGATCTAGATTTAATGGTGAAGGTTTTGCACCGATGATTTCAATCATTGGATATCATTTAGTATTTTTAGTTAAACTACTTACACATTAAAAATCATGTAATATGAAATCCACAACCAACATATGCATCAATTTATCAAAAAATTAAATAATTTAAATAACATAAAATAATAAGTATTCTTTATATATATATATACTTTGATGCATAAGTTAAGCATCTCTAAATCATCTGACTTGTTATGATAAGATCCATTCAAGTACGACTAAGTCTATCTTTATATATAGCTTTGACCATTTTTTTTTCTTTTTTTTTTTGGATAAAAGAGGCTCTCTGGTTTTCATGAGGTGTTTTTTTATGCATGGTGAAGTACATTAAGTTTCTTATTTCCAGCTTATAATTTTATATTAAATATTTTATTTTCTCTCTCCAAATTCACTTCTCCATTGCTATTATCCTTGAAATTGTTTTGGTGCCGCATTGATTTGTTCTTGGGTTGGAAGGGTATCACAATAAGAAATCATATATCTTTCTGTAAGGTATCACAGTCATAAAATTTGATCATCCATATTTTTATTGTTTGATATGTTTGAAGAGCTTTTAGCAATTTATTGTGCACTAGTACAAATATATATACCCTTGTTATTAAAATTTAATAGATATATCATCATGGCTAATATTATTATCATATCTCTCTTTAGGATCAAGAAAGTCTTACATCAAGTTTTATTTGGTCGAGAAATATTTAAGAAAGACTATAAATAGATAGGTACCATCTAACCATCAAAAACTCTTGACAAATTAAGTGGAAGTGACGATAAAGTGAGATTAAATCTAAAAACACTATATGTATTCTTCAAATCAATATAGATGAAGATAACTATTAATATATCCATAGAGGAGCCAAAAATTCATGGAATATTCTTAAGACCATACACTCGCCCCATGAGATATTGCTTCAGCTTTTAGAGAACGAATTTGATGTTCTCAGACAATGAAGTATTATAATCTTCTAGTATTTTTAATTAAAGGATATTTTTTTTTTGATGAACTTGGTATGCTTGATGAAATTCTTCTTATAATAAAATAAATGGTATGATTGTTGGTTTATGGTTTGTAGGAGTATAATACTTATGTCTTGCTATCTTCTGATAGACTAAACAACCTACACAAGTAAAACCAGATAATATACATGTTATTTAGGGAACACTTAATATTTAAATTTATGATCCGACCATATTCCTTCCAAAAAAAAAGAAACTAATCTTCTTATTATTAACATAGAAAGTAAAAAAAAAAATCTAAAACCCAGGAAAAAAAGCCTAATGATGATTTTAAGAAAGAGAAAATTTAAATTTAAATACAAAAAAAAATTTTATAGATATGAAAAATTTGGTCATAAAATTTAAAAATAAATAGTAAAACTCTCATTTGGTATAAAAGTGTGAAATGAATGGACATTGAGCTCCCGCTACTAATTATTTTGATCATATACATAAATGTGTTTTTGGTCTTCTTATCATTAATATTGATTTTACTAATAATTAAATTATTAATTCTAGATATTATAATTATTTTATTGTATGTAACAAGGTATTTAATTTTTTGCATGATTATAATGTACCAATGCTATTGTTGCTATCAATGGAATCTTTTGTCTTGCCGAGAATATTGATGATTTGTTTTATATATTTGTTTCTTCTCACTTTTATGAATAATATTTATTCTCCATCTTGATTGAAAAAATAAAAAATTACATGTACCTATTGGGTGGTGTTACTAGCTTGTGGCATGGAGTAGCACACGTCACGGCTCACAACACCCACCTTGGACATTGCGGCATGCATTATAGTTCTAGGTATTTCTGTAGACAAACCATCAACCATCCAATCGGCAGAAAAATCCTCATTGAGTAGTAACTGGCGGGGGAAGGGACAGACAGATCGGTAATTTTCAAACAAAAAACGTCTGGTTGGGTACCATGGACCATTGGATGGATCTAATCTTTTATCATTTTTTTTTTATATTTAAAAAAAAAAATTAAAAATTAAATAAAAATTAATTTTTTTAACTAATAATGTTAGTTAGTTTCATAACTAAAATAATAAAAAATAAAAAATAAAAATATTTGATTAAAAATGATCTTTCATGACCATTCATATTTCCTTTCTTTCTTTTCAAGCCTCTTCATTCATTATCTTTCTTATCAAATCTTATCTTCGGTCCGTTAGAACTTTAATTCTTTCAAATCTCTTTCTCCTCTTCTAAATTTCATGCATCATCTTTCTTATTCATGAGGTCTTCTATGAGTCTTTTTCTTCTTATTTAAATTTCTCTTCTTTTTTAAGATTTTTACATCTAAAAATTTATTAAAATCGTGTATCATTTTACCTATAGTTGTGTATCGCTTTATCTAGAAATTTATATTATGATGTTGGATGAATATTTTACTACATACATATTAATTGATTATATACTATATACCAATGAATACTAAGTTCAATAAATTATATATCAATTTATCTATAGATGTGTGTAAAGAAAACTTACAGTATATACTAATAAGCTATATTATATAAATTATTTGGTAATGTATTGTATACTGATAATTATTATGTCATCAAAATTATGTATTACTTTATTTAAAAATTTATATTAAAATATTAAATAAATATTTTATTAAATATGTATCAACTGGCTATATATTATGTACTATTAAATATTAAATTTACTAAACTATGTATCAATTTATTTATAGGTGAATATTAGATTGTTGGATGTGTATTAAAAAATTTTACACTTATATCACTTGGCTATATGCTATATATTAGTGAACTCTATATTTTAAAAATTATATATTAATTTAATTATAGATATATATTGATTTATTTAAAAATTAATTTATTTAGTATGTATTTTATGGTTGCATGGCTAAAAAATATATGTTGAAAATGAAAAAAAATATATTAGATTGATAATTTTATTAATAAAAAATATTTTTAATTTTTAGATTATTTTTAAAAATTAATATTTAAAAAAATAATAACTATGATTGTCGTTCAATATCGCGTCTGTCCCAATAATTTTCTAGTGGAAACCATATTCTACAAAGGTGAAAACAATTTTTTAAAGGAATAACGTACGTTAAATTTATAAAGGCTAAGATTTGGGCTTGTGGGTTACAGTCGGTCCACACTCTTATCTGATTCATGTCGTGCATCTCGTGATATACGCCTGAGACTCGCCCTCAACCACGACTCGCGGGGCTCGACGAAATAGCATCCCCGTCTTGGTTAACATCTAATCTGGTCCCACAACATTTGGCTCTTGCTCATTAATTATCGTGTCTTACAAGTCTAAATTGCTCTCCGACAAATATAAAACGGCAAGAACAAAAACACTGACGTTGCAAGCAAGGTTTACCAAAAGAAACGAACTTATTTTCCAACGTAATTAGTTGCCAAGGCTGACGCTGTTTTTGTTTACCGACAAAAACGTACCTAGTTTCTTGATACAAACAAAAGACCATCAATAGAGTCCGAAGACCAAAAGTAAACACCTAAACACCACCCACGCTACCCGCTCTCCTCCGGATCTCATCCACAAAGGCCTGAATATTCCGGTCGGAAGAGCCGCCTTCGGCCAACGCCTTCCTCGCCGCCTCCCGCCACACCATCGCCCTTTTCCTCATCCCCTCGGCCTCCGGCCCGGTCGTCACCTCCTCAACGCACCTCTCCAGCTCCTCCCGCTTCGCCGGCGCCTGCAGCCGTACTCCGACCCGATAAACATCTACCAAGTACTTGGCGTCCGGTAGCTGGTCCCCCCACTGGGGAAACGCCACCACTGGCACTCCGGACGTCAGCGCCTCCATTGTGGAGTTCCAACCGCAGTGCGTCACGAAGCACGCCACCGAGCCGTGGGCCAGCACCCGGTCCTGGGGGCTCCACCCGACCACCATTCCCTTTTCCCTGGTCTCCTCGATGAAATTCTCTGGGAGGAGGTTCCGGCAATCGTCCCTCACCACCCATATGAACGGCCGGCCTATGTTCTTTAGCCCGCAGGCCATCTCTTCCATCTCCTCCTGGCTCAAAATCACGACGCTCCCCACCGACACGTAGACCACGGACAGCGGATCCTGCGCGTCGAGCCACTCCATGCAGTCGGCCGCCTTGAAGAAGTCCCCCCTTATGGCCTTGTGCGACTCCTCGCCGTCGTCAGCCTCGACGAGCGGGCCAACCGGGATGAGCGGCGACAGCTCGGAGATGGCCTTGATTGCATCGCTTTCGAGCTCCTCGAAGGTGTTGGCCAGCACCCACGTCGCCTTGGACAGGTTCTGGAACTGCTGGAGGATCGCGTCCGTCAGTGATCTGTACGGATTGGATGGAAGGAGGAAGGATGGGAGATCCTCGGGCCTCAGCGTGGGAATGCCGGGGAGAGTCACGGACACGTCGGGATGGACGTCGGAGGGGAACTCGGCGAGGGAGTGCTGGAAGTGGTAGTAGGTGGAGAAGACGGCGCAGGACTGCACCCAGAGGACGGCGCAGGGGATGCCCATGTCGGTGGCCACGTCGAGGACCCAGGGGATGAACGGGTTGTTGACTACGCACGACACCGGGTGGCCGGCATCGGCGGAGCGGCGGATGAGGTCGGCGAGGGCGGGGGGACCGACTTCGGCAAGGTGGGCCATGAGGGCGTCGAGGCCTTTGTGGTGGGGATCGTCGGGGTCCCAGCTATCCTGGTAGAATTCGAAGCGGAGGTGGCCGCGGCCTACCGCCACGGTGTCGCGGGGATCGGGGGAGTTATTGGTGGCGGACGCGATGCGGCGGCCAGTGATTTCGGTGGAGGAGAAGGTGACGAGGAGGCCTTTGGCGGCAAGGCGCTTGGCGAGGCGGAGGAACGGGTTGACGTGGCCTTGGCCCGGGAAGGAGACCAGCAAGACGTGAGGAAGGGCTAGGTTCTCCGCTCCCATACCGACAGCTCTCATGTCCCACGGCTTGGTTTGATATCCCCCCCCGCTCTATCTTGTATATATACTTGGTTTGCTTTCTCGTAACGTGCTACCTCAGAATTATGATAGGGTGGGCATTTAGGCTCTTATATGAGTGGTCGGACATAGAGGACGACAAGCTTGTATGCCTTTTTGTTTGAAATGTAGCTTGCATGGCCTCGAGAAGAGTCGTATGCAAGTCGTTCTTTTGGTTTGATAGGGCCGGATTTTTTTTTTTTTTTTTTTTTTTGTCGATTATAGATAGGGCTGAAGTTACTGGCTTGTTTCGGCAAAGGGAAGCCGGTTGGCGGCTGGACCGGCTCCAAGGCCGAAATTCCTGCCGGTTATTTAAGCTTAAGTTGATCTGTCTACATCTACGTGAGTCCAGCAGTGACGTAGAACCTTTTTTCCTTCTGGATGGATGGCCGAATTAAGTTCGGTGGAGGAACGGGGTTGTATCTTTTCCGAAAGAAGGATTCACCTTCCTTCGTTGATCCACCGTTCGATCACCCACTGGTGGCCTTGTAGATGATGAGTTCGAAGCGCTTTGATATCTGTGGGTTAGGTGATCCAATGGTGAATTAGTGCGAAATGGAGGTGAGTCCTTCTTTCGCGCGAAAGATACCCCTACCCGCCGGTGGATTCCTATTCATTGAAACAAAATGCCAGATGTTGATAGTGCTTTTCCGAGGCATGTTAGTTTTCTTGGTTAGCAGCACCGTCGTGAGTTCTAGGAATAATTCGGTAGGGTCGAGAATATAAATTAAATATAGTTTAAATTATATATAGGATAGCTCATGCTCTCGAGCACATGCATTTCTGCTATTCTAGATTTCAAAACTAGCGACCATGTATCTAACCGTAATCTATTCATCATATGAAAACAAAAATGTATAGTTTTTATTGTTGCTTGTAAATATATGCTTCGGAAGCGGAGCGATTGATTTCTTGCAAGAATGTTGGAGTGACCTGCAAAAATAAATTCGAACTAGAAGATGGAATTCCGACGAGAATCCTCCGATACTCAAGTTAGCAGAGAATAACTTAAGCAACAATGAATTTTCTAAAAAAAAAAATTTTTAGCTTATCTGGGTTCTCAAGGTTTATGATATTTGTAGAAGGAGCATCTCATGAACATTACACTATTTTACTAATTTCGGACCGTTAATCATGTCGTTTCGGAATTAAGGCTGTTCTTTTAGAATTGAAAGATTGTTACTGACATGATCAGAATGTCTTATTTATTTTTAAGAGTTTAGATGGAATAGAAAATAGTTTGATCATGATTAGACTACAGCTAGGTTGTCACTTATCCCCGAAAGGAGCCATTGGGAGTGCTGCAGAATTATTTATCTGAGATGATTTAAAAGGTTATAAGCGGCTCAGCGACATACGTCGGCTTACTCTTCGGGTTGGAGAAGATGTAGGAAGTTTTCTTTCCTCGGAATGCTGGTATCTTCGTACTGATCCAAGGTGATTCTCGCACTAACCATGCCGATCTGAGGTGTTTATGCAACCACAATAACAGTTTTCATTATATTAATATACTAAAATATATGATAACATATTTAAATAGGGAATATATTTTATTGATTATAATATATATGTGTTAGAATATATATATTCAAAAATCAATAGATTTTAATATTTAGATCATGGTAAAATATCAATACATGATTTTTGATTTTCAATGCTGGAGTTGATCCTAAACAAATACCATTTTCTCATAAATTTACCTTGATTTAGATCTTTTTGGCTCAATATTATCCAAGTTTTGATGAGAGAACAACCCTTCTTTAAAATTATATGCGTAACTTTTTTGGCTGCCTCCATAAGAAAATTTGGTTAATTAGGAAGTTATATTGGATAACGCCAATGGCCTTTTGGATTCCTTTTCCAAGTAAAACTATTTTCTAATGGCCTTTAATAGCCTTCTAATTCCTAATTTATAAGTCAAAACTGCATGCAAATGCTACATCTGGGTAATAAATAGTTGAGTGCCTGTTGGATGATCACTTTAACCACTGATATTCATACTTTATCTAACTACGATCGATACTCGTTGCTCACCGGTCCCCATTAATGCCATCTTGCAAAAAATAGAGGGATGATAAGAAAAAAAGATAAAAAATATCAATCATAAATAAAACCTATAAAGAAAATAGAAGATAGAAAGGCTAGAAGGAGTTATCAAAATTATTTTACTCCCTGAGGATCCATGTGGATATATATTTAATTCTACATCAGCTATATATTAGATTAATCTTGAATACTTAATTACGAAAGAACAAGAAACTTAAACAATAATTTTTTATTAGTTTTTTTTGAATAAAATCCTAAATTATTATGAATTATGTTGACGCAGAATCTGATCGTCGTCGGACTCCGTTGGAGTGGAGGTCGATGAGGTCACCGCCAGGAACCTACAAAATAAAGTTCCATCCGGAGCTGGTGGAGAGGTGGCTCCGACAGGACCCTTCGATGATCAAGTCAGCTCTGGCCAACAGGAATGGAGTGCTCGGAATAGGTTTCGGAGCTTGGAGAAGAAGAGAAGAGCTTAGAGATTCGAGAGATTAGAGTTAGCATATCTGGAGAATCCTTTATAGGCGGAGCTTAGTTGATGGTGACGGCCATACCGCCTAGTAGAGAGCTGTTGGGGCCGCATGGAGTTCGGTACGGAGAGAAAGGCACCGTCAGATGGATGGTGACAGCCATACTGGTAGATCATGGGCCGTATGGAGTTCGGTACAGAGAGGAAGGCATCGTCAGGTGGATGATGACAGCCATATCGTCCGATCTTGTTGTCTGTTGTAGACTGATGGCGACAGTTCGTCCAGAGAAGTTCGGACTTGTAGGAGAGTTCGACTGAAGGGAAAGCTCGGGAGGAGCTCGGCCGTAGAGGAGTTTGGAGAAGCTCGGCCAGCTGAAGGAACGGCCGCTTGGGGAGTTCGGTCGAGGGACGACCGCTGAGGAGTTTGGACGCTAGGGGATTTCGTTAAAGCCCGGCCGCTTGGAGTCCAAGGAGCTCGATCGCTAAGTAGTTCGACCGACTGTAGGAGTTCGGCTAAGACCCGTCTGTTGAAGCTCTTCCATGGCTACTGGTTGCATTAGGCAGAGTATTGAACTTGACTTCGGCGGGAGTGGGGTTTATCCCCAACAATAGTCCCCCTCATTTTCGAGCTCGAAATTCGAGGGAAGGAAGTACAGAAAAGGCGACTGCCGAAGTCTTCTTCTGGGTGCTGTGCTGGTTCAGGTCGAAGCTCGGAGGAAAAATTTCATCGCCAGCCAAAGTTGATGTCGAAGTTGAGGCCCGAGGAAGATCTCATCTCCAACCGAGGTTGAGGTAGGCCTCATCCACTGCGATCGAGGTCGGAGGTTGAGCTCCTCGGGGGTGATATTATCTCCAGCAGTCGAAGTTAATACGATCACTTGGGAGGTTAATATGCTCGGAAGATTGCTTATCTCTATCCGAGGCTTCTCGGGCGCTCTGACCAAGGTTATCTCGGGCGTCTTGGCCGAGGTTGTCGTGGACCTTATCTCTATCCGAGGTTTCTCAGGTGCTCTGGTCGAGGTTGTCTCGGGCATCTTGGCCGGGGTTGTTGCGGACCTTACCTCTATCTGAGGTTTCTCGGGTGCTCTGATCGAGGTTGTCCTAGGCCTTATCTATAGCCGAGGTTGTCGATCGCTTCGGGAGAGATCTTATCTCTAGCTGACGTTAATGGAGATCCTATTTCCTACGGACTTCGGAGCTCAGACTTGGACTTTGCTCACGCTAGGATGAGGTTCTCCTCCTGCTCCTAATGGGTTATGGGGGCGCATTCGAACCGTCATCCGTCTCCCTCCATCTCGTCTAAGGTGGATGAGGCCTTGAACTTTGCTCGCGTTAGGATGAGGTTCTCCTCCTGTTCCTAATGAGCTATGGGGGCACATTCGGACCGTCGTCCGTCTCCCTCCATCTCATCCTTTGTGAACGAGGCCTTCGACTTTGCTCGCGTTAGGATGAGATTCTCCTCCTGTTCCTAAATGAGGTTGACTCGGTCGCTCGGGAGAGATCTTATCTCTAGCCGAGGTTGTCAACGGTCGCTTGGAAGAGATCTTATCTCTAGCCGAGGTTGACTCAGTCGCTCGGAAGAGATCTTATCTCTAGCCGAGGTTGTTGCTCGCGTTAGGACGAGGTTCTCCTCCTGTTCCTAACCGAGGTTGACTCGATTGCTCGAAAGAGATCTTATCTCTAGCCGAGGTTGTTGCTCGCATTAGGATGAGGTTCTCCTCCTATTCCTAACTGAGGTTGACTCGGTCGCTCGGAAGAGATCTTATCTCTAGCTGAGGTTGACTCGATCGCTCGGAAAAGATCTTATCTCTAGCCGAGGTTAATGCTCGTGTTAGGATGAGGTTCTCCTCCCGTTTCTAACCGAGGTTGACTCAGTCACTCGGGAGAGATCTTATCTCTAGCCGAGGTTGTCAACGGTCGCTCGAAAGAGATCTTATCTCTAGCCGAGGTTGACTCGGTCGCTCGAGAGAGATCTTATCTCTAGCTGAGGTTGATGCTCGTGTTAGGACGAGGTTCTCCTTCTGTTTCTAACCGAGGTTGACTCGGTCGCTCGGGAGAGATCTTATCTCTAGCCGAGGTTGTTGCTCGCGTTAGGACGAGGTTCTCCTCCTGTTCCTAACCAAGATTGACTCAGTCGCTCGGGAGAGATCTTATCTCTAGCCGAGGTTGTTGCTCGCATTAGAACGGGATTCTCCTCCTGTTTCTAATGCGATAATTATTGACTGCTTCTTCCCTGTCATCACATAGTTTTCGCATCCAGAAATAATATTATCGAAAGGAAAGAATTTTATTGAAAGAAAGTTACTAGCAGCGCATCCCCAAATTCTGTATTTCAAGATCGTGGTAGCGTTGTTCCTCCACGTTTCTTCGACAATAAGTTCCGGGGTGGACAACCTTCTCATGCTGGCCTTCTTAATTTGGTGCAAGCTCTTGTCGCTGGGAGACGACAAATCGTTGGTGCACCAAGCTCCTCCCAGGGGCAATGTGGATGATGCCGTAAGGTGGCCGACCTTCTTGCGGTCTCTGGCTATGGCAGCATCGAGCTTCTTGCCATCTCTGGCTATAACAGCACCCTTGGCCGATCTTTTCCTGCTTCAGGCTGGTGCCGGAGGAATTTACCCAGCCGCCCCTTTCTGACGAGCTCCTCAATTTCGTCTCAAAGCTGGATGCATTCCTCGGTGTCGTGGCCTGGTCGTGATGGTAGAGGTAGTACTTATTTCGATCGCGTTTGTTTGGGGGAAACTGTAACCATTTTGGTCTTGGCAGCTGGTTCTTCACTTCGATGAGAATCTGAGTTCGAGGAGCATTGAGGGGGGCATAGTCGCAGAACCTTCCAGGAGGAGGGCTTCTTCGCGCCCCTCTATCGGGGCTCCCTCGGTGACGAGTTCGAGGAGTTTGGGTCTGCCTGCTTTTGGAGGGGGTCCACGAGCGCGGTCGAACTTCACTCGATTCTCCATCGTCCGTCAGCCACTCTCTCAGGGCTTCTTCGTCCTTCAACTTGAAGGCTTCTTCTGTACGAGCATATCTCTCAGCCCGAGCCAGCAGATTGGCGAAGTTTCTGAGATACTTTTTTAAAGGAAGAACAGCAAGTCATCTTTTTGATGGCCGCCCTTAAGTGTGGCCATCGCAACAGACTGGTCCAAGTCCCAGACCTTCAATGCTGCGGCGTTGAACCGGATGACATAAGCCCGGATGGATTTTCTCTACTTCTGCTTGACACTCATCAGAAAATTCGAACCTCAGCATGGACGTCGGCTGCTGACAAAGTGGGCCACAAACTGACTGCTCATCTAGTCAAAACAGAAGATCGTGCTCGGCTTCAATGCCGAGTACCAGTTTCTAGCTACTTCCTTTAAGGTAGATGAAAAAGCTCGGTATAGTATGGCGTCTGAAGCACCGTGGAGTAGCATCATGACACGGAAGGCCTCTAGATGATCAACCGGATTGAAAGTTCCATCGTAGCTCTCAAGTTGAGGGAGCTCGAAGTTCGGTGAAATGGGTTCTTGCATAATTCGGAGGAAGAAAGGAGGTTCGGCGTGGACGTCGGCTTGATGAGCCGGGGCGACGTGGTCGAGCTCTTCAATCCGTCGGTCCATCTTCCGCAGTCTGCGATCGAAAGCATCGTCTTGGTTGCAGATCTTGGGGGGCTTCCGGCTACAAATGGGGAAAGTCTCCCCCAGGAGAGAACTGTGATCCGAACATGGATCCTCGGCTCTCTATTTTTTCTTCTCAGGGGTGATAGGTACATTGGCCCTGGTACTCTTTCTTGGGGTCAGTTTCCGACATTCTGATGGTGGGTTTCCTGGTGGAGTCGCCATTGGGGGCTGTTGTATGGCCTGCAATGCCTCCGTGAGGCCACAGACCTATCGGACAAGCTGGTCGAACTGCTTCACATCCACCGTGGGTACAGGTGGAGCCCGAGCTATCGGGACTGAAGCAGGAACAGACGGATCTGGACGAGATCGGACCGCGGAGGCCGCCGAGCGTCGAGTCGAAGCTCTCCTCGAAGGTATTTTCTCTTCAGAATAGAAGAGGAAGATCTTCAGAGAGAGAAGAGAAAAATCATCGTCGAGCACTCCTTTAAGAATAAGAAAATCTCAGAGGTTTGGAGTGCCCTCCTTCTAGCGTCAATCTGTTGACGTAGAATCTGGTTGTCGCCGGAGTCCGCTGGAGTGAAGGTCGATGAGGTCACCGTCGGGGACCTACAAAATAAAGTTTCGTCCGGAGCCGATGGGGGGTGGCTCCGGCAGGACCTTTCGACGATCAAGTCAGCTCTGGCCAACAGGAATGGAGTGCTCGGAATAGGTTCCGGAGCTTGGAGAAGAAGAGGAGAGCTTAGAGATCCGAGAGATTAGAGTTAGCGTATCTGGAGGGTCCTTTATAGACGGAGCTTAGTTGATGGTGACGGTCATACCGCCTGACAGAGAGCCGTTGGGACCGCATGAAGTTCGGTATGGAGAGGAAGGCGTCGTTAGGTGGATGGTGATAGCCATACTGGTAGATCATGGGCCACATGGAGTTCGGTACAGAGAGGAAGGCATTGTCAGGTGGATGGTGACAGCCATATCGTCTGGTCTTGTTGCCTGTTGCAGACTGATGGCAATAGTTCGTCCAGAGGAGTTCGGACTTGTAGGAGAGTTCGGCTGAAGAAAAAGCTCGGAAGGAGCTCGATCGTAGAGGAGTTCGGAGGAGCTCGACCGACTGAAGGGACGGTCGCTTGGGGAGTTCGGTCGAGGGATGACCGCTGAGGAGTTTGAGTGCTGGGAGATTTCATTAAAGCCCGATCACTTGGAGTCCAAGGAGCTCGGCCGCTAAGTAATTCGGTCGATTGTAAGAGTTCGACTAAGATCCATCCGTTGAAACTCTTCCGCGGCTACTGATTGCATTAGGCAGAGCATTGAACTTAACTTCGGTGGGAGCGGGGTTTATCCCCAATAAATTATATTCAAAAATACTTGGTCAATAATCTAGATGAACTATAGGATATATATTTAAAACTTTAATCTGATGAAAAAATCAAATTTTAAATAAGAGAAACCTACGACAGTCTAGATGGATATATATTTAATTTTATATCAATTATAAAATGAATAGATTTTGAGTATTTAAAAATATTAAAAAATTTAAATAATATATTTTGATTAATTTTTTTAAAGTGAGATCTTTGATTATTATACATTCTTTTTAAACAATTTTGATAAAACTATTCATTAAATAGATAAAATTATCCATGTCTTTTTAGTATTGCATTTTGCTGCATGAATAATCTTTTTCTGGATAAAGCATAGCTGAATAATCTTCAATTATCAAAAGGCCTCTCTCTTCTGACCACTTGAATGCCGCGAAGCCTCAAGAGAATGGGCGCACTTGACCTCCCATTCTCTCGCGAAATAATTCACAGATTTAGCGATTACTTATATATTTTATAAATTGAAATATATCCCGGACAAAGTTACTCGTCAAATGATTTGACTTTATTCATGAATAATTTATAGATTCTCAAAAATTTACTGTCGTGTTGTACCAAATTATTCGTTGCCAGCCCATTGCGGCAGCATTGCATCAGCTGACGAAGTTGATGGGAAGAAATTATTAGGGAGAATGATTCTACCAAAAAGTACAGACAAAGTTACTAAAAATTTAAATAAAAAATTTATTTAATAAAAAATATTAAAAGTAGAAAAATAATGACTCAATACAAAAGTCAACGGACAACCCAAACTCCCACCCTTCAACCGGCTCAACATATCAATCAATCAAGAAAGCTTATTCCCATAAAAAATACAATAAAGATCCCACGCATCATTTAATCCTAACCATTTTTCATTAAATGAGCCGTGACATCCAACTGATTCTCCATTAAAAAAAAAAATTCTTGGATAGACTTAGACCATCGCACCGGCACATGTTATAAATAAAATTAATAAAATAATATTATATTTATTTTTAAAATTAATTTATTTTATTCTATCATAAAATTAATTATAATTATTTAAATTAAAATTAATTTTCTGCTGTACCTAATCAGTGAAACTAACTGATGAATAAAGTTAATTTTTTCTGAATCTTATTAAAAAATTAATTATGATTGTACTCATTAAATAAAATTTTTTAATTTTATTATTATATATGATATATTTAAAAATTAAATTTATGTTAATTTATGCATCTATTTTATCAATTAGTATGTTTGAAAAAAAATTAATTATTCTTAATTTTTTAAAAAATATTAATAATTTATCATGTCTATAAAATTTATTCTTTCTTTCTTTCTATTTTTTAATTCAAAAAAATATATAAAAACTGGACCAAACAGTGAGAAGCATGAAAGATATTTATTTAATTTATTTTTAAATAATTATTAATTTTAATTTATATTATTTTTTTTAAATATTAATAAATATTTTTTTATTAAAAAATATTTTTATTATTATTATATAAACATGATTTGATATGATATTTTGTAAGTGAAGTTTGATTTAAATCTTACGGACGTATAGCCGTCTATCACATATCCGATTTGATCATCAGGTCCGGCGTGACATACTCGATCTAGATGATTCGGTGAAAGGATGATTGCAGACTGACTGCTTGAAGGTTTGTTTTCTACTCGCCGCCATAAGAGATTCCATTGTGCTCTCTGTTAGGTGCACATTTGAAGCTCAGTTTTTATTCATTCCAAGTACCATTGAATGAGAAAAATTAGCGTCCACTTCCGTTATTCTTCCAGGAATACCTCTGCCGTCGCATCTTCGAATCCGGTAGGCTCCACTCTCCCCACACGAGGAGGGTGGGAGGCGTGGGGGGCATGGGGCCGGCGTGGACGAAACGGAACGGCGAGGGAGACGGTGTGGAGTGCGATTTTTTTCCCTACTAAATTATAGTTAATTATGGTTTAATGCGGATAGATAAGATGACTCATTAAATGGGAAATCACGTGGAATGGGTGACCATTGGGGTTTTTATTGCATGATTGTACCTAATAATTTTTCGGGGCAGCGCCACTTATCTCTTAATTCTGCCTCTCAGTTCGGCGTGGCCAATCAAAGAAGGCCATGTGTAAAGCCGTTGAAAAGTTTTTTCTTTGTTACGTAGAAAAAGCTTTTGAAGCGTTAATGGTATCGTGAAAAGCATGTGAAGAACTGCCTTCGAGCTGGAGATTGTACGCGGGCATAAATTTTCTATCCCACGGGAATAATAGCCTCATACGGCAGATAAGATGATGTTGTAGCTGCTTTTTATTGGTCACATGCATCATAAGATGGCAGCTCTTGTTAGCTCATGTAAATAACCAACCAATGTGATTAAAATAAGAAAAACCAATTTCAAGATGTCCGTCAATGTCATATTGATGGA
The DNA here is from genome assembly GCA_006176705.1 of Cocos nucifera. Classification (NCBI taxonomy): domain Eukaryota; kingdom Viridiplantae; phylum Streptophyta; class Magnoliopsida; order Arecales; family Arecaceae; genus Cocos; species Cocos nucifera. Next base: position 426,250 of record QRFJ01000010.1, read on the forward strand.
GATTCTTTGATTTCTTATTAACTACCTAAACTCTCAAGTGTTTTATATCATTAAAAAAGTTGTAATTAATGCTGGAAATTTGAATGTTCATCGATGTACGTGGATAGGTCACTTATTAAGCACATTTCTTGAATTTCATCACGACTTCGTTGATTTTGTCACGAGCTTAAATCTTCTTGATAAACCATCCTCTACGACATCGGCGATCTAATGATAATCTAGCACATATTCTTGATAGAAGATAATAAAGCAATCGCTCAATCTTTGTCATCCAATCTTTTATGATTGGACTCAAGAAGTTCTAGAGTCTTTCTCCCATAAGATAACAAGCAGTCTATCCATTTGCTATTCCACTATCAAGTAAAATCCATAATCACAACTCTTGAACATATACACGTCTCCAAAATCCAGTGTACATTCCCAAAAAATAATAAGTATCTGCCTTCGTCTATAAAACATTACTCTTCACGATCCTCCAGTTAAGTGAACACTTACTCCATATGCTTGCTCCTAGAGATGGACTTCATATACATTGGAATCCGACTCTTCAACAGAACTCCGAGTTCACCCTACATCTCTAAGATCTCCATTCTTTACATGACATCCTCCATCTTCCATTCTTCATTCTCTTATACCGATTCTCCATACTTTATACTCAACACCACTTCTAAGCTCCATCGAAAGTTCGGACCTCTTTTATTTGCTTTCACAGAAAACTGACTTAAGCATCGAGAGGGTCCACCATCGGAGAACCCTCTAGTACGAGGACTTTTTTTTTTTTTGATGATTTTGTAAGATCCAGCTCTAGGGATTGATCGAAGATTTAGCGCTAGCGTTCTACTTAATTGGAAGATCTTGATCATCCCAGCTCCAGCTTAATGGCCTAAGCTAGCTCAACTGCTCCATGGCAACACATCTAAATAATGCAAAAGTTTGGTAACATGATTGTAGTACCAAAAATCCAGTATCACGATGAGACTAGAAATGGTAAAAAATGAAGCCTCAAAGTAAAGATGGCAATACTTAACCCTTCAACCAGTTTAAGTTGATTTATTGATCATAGGTAAAATAGAACTACTTGTTTAGTAAAACGGTAAGGATTTTTCACTCGTTTTTCTTGTTTGCGGTAAGGAGAATATATTCATATTAACAAAGTAACATACAGTATAAAACAAAACGTGAGCGAAGTCCGCCTAGTGTGTGTTCGAGCGATTGCATCTATGTTTGTGATTTTTCTTTGGCTTTTTGTTGAGCAGATTTTGGGTGGTTTCTTGGGTATTTCTTATAACCGAGAAAGGGAAAGGACTAGCGAAAGCAGCCGATCATCTTTGGAGTCGGGCGGGGGAGAAAGATCGTGGACTTGGGTGGCTAAGGGACTGCCTCGGCAGTCCTAGCAAATGCCACATAAGATCTCACTAGAGGAGGTAGAGAGCTTGCAATGGTAATTCACTAAAATTCTTGAATTTTGGAGGAGGTGATGGAGGAGTCAAGGAAGCAATGGGCGAATATCTCAGTGGGCTGGAGAATCCCTTTGGATTGGATCACTAAGGAGTTCAAGGACCGGGATAAGCTCTCATATGATCCAGAACCATTCAGTCTGGCTGAGGATCACCACCTTATTCAGTTCTGGATGGAGAAGGATTGCGAGGAAATTCTTAAGGGTGGCCCATGGTTCATTGCCTACTAGCTCCTAGCAGTGGAGCCTTGGGTCACCAATTTTATCTCCAGCAGCAATCTAGTGAGAAGGGTGGTGGTGTGGGATCACCTACTCAGACTGCCTATAGAGTATTGGTAGGTGGAGACCTCATAGAGAATAGCTGCTAAGATCGAAAAATCGGTGGCCATGGAGGAGTTCACTGACCAGTACCGAAAAATGGGCTTTGCAAGGCTTCATGTGGAGCTTGACGCAATGAAACCCTTGAAGTTGGGGGTTTCCATCTGTGGGAACAAAGGGCTATTTTGGCAACCTTTTGTATATAAAATGTTCCATTCGTGTGTTACCAATGTGGTCGGATCAGCCACATGGACAATGACCGCCGATTCCCCCTTGAAGTGTCAGAGAGTGGTGGGAGGGCTTTGATGCCGAAAATATTTTCATCTTCCCAATGGCTATTGAGGGAGATCTTGGGAGTGAAGGACTGCCGGCGACCATCTCTCATCCATGATTCAAGCCGTGGATGGCAATACCTCGCATTCGACAGCCGCGACCTATTAGGGCTCTGACCCAATCGAGGTAGGAGACGGAATCAAACTCGGAATCCTTGGGGTCAAGCTCGTCTCCTTCCCATCTGGGCTTACCAAGATTGCAGGAAAGTTTGCCTGGCTCACCATCGGTTCCGATGGGTGGTAGAAGTTGATGAAATTTGCCAGGTGGTGGTTGCCAGAGAAGAGGCAGGAGAACTCTGAGTCAAGTCGAGTGAACTCGGGCGAGCGGGGATCTGGTTTCAAGTTCTCTCGGAGGTGGGCCTGAGTCACATGGTGATGGAGGTGGCCTAGGATGAAAGCCTAAGCCCAAGCCTAAGGGACCTGTACATTGCTGAGGTGGGCAGTTCTTCTCTAAAATAGGCTAGGAGTCCAACTCAAACAGGTCCAACTCGAGCTTCGAGTCCAGCCTTGGGGCCTAGTCCAATCCAGGAGGTGGGCCTTGTTCGTGTGCCAGGTTCTTCTTTGCTTGGGCCAAGCAAAATAGGCCAAGGTGGCAGATCAACAGCAAGTGGGCAGGAGCTAGGGTGCCCTAAGCTGAGCCCAAAGGCGAGGACATTAGTGCGTGGACGATCGAGCACCGGTGAGGGCTCACCACATCTTGCACCGAAGGGAGTCACCAGCCAGGCTCCTTCCTCGACGACCCATAAACTCATGGTGGGCATGAAGCTGGTGGCTGGCGGAGGGTGAACTCAAGCCTCACACTATAAAAAAATGACTATTAGCGATGGCTAAATGTCGTTGCTAATACTATTAGCGATGGTAAGCCATTGGTAAAGGTCCATCGTATAAATTCTTATCACTAATTATCATTATTAGCGATGATAAAACTTCCATCGCTAATAAATTAATTAGCAACGGAGGATACCGTCACCAATACTTTTTATTTTATTTTTATAATTAAAATTTTAAAATATTATTAGCGATGACATATCCTATCTCTAATTTCATCTTTAATATTTTTTTTATTTTTTAATTTAAATTTTAAATAATATTAGCGATGACATTTTTCATCTTTAATTATGTCACTAATACTTTTTTATTTTATTTTTTAAAATTTAAATTTAAAAAGCTATTAGTGACAGTAGGTGTGGTCACTAATAGATTCTTAATTTTTTTAAAAAATTATAATTAAATTTTTTAGTTACACACAAAAAAGGTCGATCCAAAGAACAACCCCTTTATCGAGGGATGATCCATAGATCGACCCCTACTATCCTATCATCCAAAAATAGAAATGGGATATTTAATTATATTCTATTATAGAAAATGACCCATGGATCGATCCCTATAATAAAAATTTTCATAATGACTAGTTTTTCTGCCTCACTACAATAAAAAAGATTTATGACGACATTCAATAAATGATGCAAGAGACCATACAAACGTCGTAATATCACTATATCGACGTTTTTAACAAATATCGGATAAACGTCGTTTAAGTGAGCATCGTTAGCTTTTATGGCGATGGTTCTCACAAATGTCGGTACCCTATTTATAGTGATGATTTATTATGACGTTACGCAAATGTCATAAGAGTTTGTGTTATTACGATATTTCAAAATGTTGTTATAAGATGTAATATTTTTTTATCATAAGTTTATAAAGACGCTTATAAATGTCAACTTAGGAGATTTATGGCGACGTTTAACAAACGTCACTTTTAATAATTTATTGCAACACTTATAAATATTGATTTAGATTATTGACATTGATGTATATAAAATAAGTAGCGATAATTATATACGTCACTATAAACACGTATACCAATATATGCAGAAATATCGATATAAATAATTTATTATGATATTTTCTAATCATCGCTTTATAATTTTAGAGTAAATATAATATATCATTTTATTATACTTATCATGACATTTATAAATGTCATTTTAACCATTTTTAATTAACTATTTTTTTAATTTATATTTATCATTAATCATATAATCTACTTGTGAAAAATAGTAATGAATAAAATATTTTATTATAAATACAAACTATACAGACAACCAAATTTTATAATATCAAAATTCATATAATCAAAGACCATTGAGTCAAAACAATCCAAATATTCATTTATGATCAAACTTATAACAAAATATCACATTGACACCATAGAGTTTGTATTACAAAATCCAAAACAAAGTACCCACATATTGATATAATAGAGTTGTATATTACAAAATTCAATATCCATAGTTTGCTTCATCACACACTACAAACAAAAAGCACCACCATAAACAAAATATTTCAATCAATCTTCATCACCTGCAAAATAGCAAATCAACTTATTAGTTATTTAAATATATACATGAAGTATATTCAGCTTGTTTTTCATTTATATTATACTAATTGAGAATAAAAATAATAAATTACTTGTCATTCAAAAATAATGAACTCACCTCTAAATGTAGTATATCTTCATCATACACTACTGACAAAAAGCACCACCATAAATAAAATATTCCAATCAATCTTCATCACCTACAAAATAGCAAATTAACTTGTTAGTTATTTAAATATATACATCCCTCTGCTAATATCTCTATTATGGTGAAACTTGAAAAGATTTTATCTTTTTGTTTCTTCAACAAAGCTAAACAAATATTTTTCCAGAATATGATCTTCTCTCTGAAAGCTCTATATTTTCTCAAAACCTTAATTCAATCTAGTTAGACATATCACCTATCAACAAATCTTTTTATGATAGCAAGAGATAGTCGTATAGGTTTCTAGTTAGACATATCACCTATCAACAAATCTTTTTATGATAGCAAGAGATAGTCGTATAGGTTTCCTTAAAATTGTTTCATGCCTTTTTGTGATCTTTTCTTGCAACCTGCACTACATTGTCTTATTGTTTATTTTATCTGAAGGTCTTGAGTAAATTAAAAGTATGTTGACTGTATAATGTGAAACACTTACATTCCAATGAGCACCAATGAGTTTGGTATTATACCAATTAAGAATAAAAATAATAAATTACTTGTCATTCAAAAATAATGAACTCACCTATAAATATACTAAATCTTTAATCAGCAGCAGAATGTTGAGATTGTGGTTGAACACTTGCATAGACCGAACTACCAGCATCAAGAACCTATAGTAGTTTTCAAAATTAATATTATCAATCAACATTCTTTACATATATTATTATACATACTAACTAAAAAATTTATTCAACATACAAAGTGGTATGACTATATCTGTCCAATGCGTTCAACATTTGAACCAATAAGTTTGGCAACTAACTCCTTAAGTTGTGTCATTTCATTACTTAAGGTTTTATAATTCTCTATTAATATTTTTTTCTCCTCTTTTTCTTGCTCACATTCCTTTATCATGTCAATATTTGCCTTTCCAAACATCTTGGGGGAAACTCCAAAACCCATTCCATGCACACATCCATGTCTCTCAGGTCCAATTGTTTGAGATAATATGTCCCCTTCCAAAGGTGCAAAACTCTCTGAAATTTAAGATGTTTCATCATTTGCTTCTTTTGCAGTCCTAAAATTCTCAATTCTTTCCTGCATAAAAAGAGAATACAAAAAGTTATATGAGTAATATAATTTTATTTTTTTAAAAATAAAATATATAATTATAGTAAATATATATAAAAGTGTAAGAGAATAAATTACAATAATGGCTGCTGTCTTAGTAGTCACTGGCTTTCCATCCTTATGTTTGTGCCAATCAACATATAGCTTTGCTCTATCAGAACGCTTTCCTATCTTTTTAAGCTTTTATACAAGAAAAAAATAAAATTAATAACTTACTAACATATAAGAATATCAATGACTCCTTCTCAAAAAGAAAAAGAATATTAATAAACAAGAATAAAAAAATGTTAAACAAAAAGATTTTTATAATTTTTTTAAGTAATACTACATACCTCCATCTCGGCTCTTCTAGCAAAAGATATGGTACCAGAAGTATGTAACATTTTCATCTGAGCTCGACTTTTCTTTTTTTTTTTTTTCATTTTTTTTTTTCAGATTTTGCCTATAAATATATCCATAATTTATAGTATTAAATCATAATATTAGATTCTTGCATAATATTCTAAAAAATAATATATTACCTGCCATTCCGGTGAATACCATTTATGAGCAAGTGCTACCCACTAATCGGGTTGGGTTCGAGGACCCACATTAGCCTTCAATTCAGCTAGGATCTTATACTTAAAAAAATTATCATAGTATAACGTATGTTTAAATTCTTTCAAGCAACGTCCAACTTGCTTAATAACCCATGACCTCCTATCTGATGCTAAATTAAATTTTGATTGAAAATAAATCAAACTTTATTTAGGAACAAAAATCTAATAGAAAAAATATAAATAATATTTACAATACAAATCTAGTAATTTTGAATTAAATGATTAAACTTAAATATAGATGATTTATAATAACTTACTTTCATAACTCTCCATATCTCATCTTTTTATTCCATAAGAATTTTCCTCCAATCATCAAATTCAAGTGGTGTTAAATTGGAATTTCTTGCCATAGTACCACAAAAATATTCAAGTTCACCATTATCAACATACTGATTGTAAATATTAAATTATTCTGGCAACTGTTCTCCTTCACGTAAATTCCATATATCAACAAGTAGAGTAAGACCTTGAGTTTTACGTGGCTCAGTAGAAGTTGCTGCAAGAAAAAATTAAAACATATTATAAGACTTGATATAAGATCATAAAAGCATAAAAAATAATTAAACTAAAATAGAATAAATCATTAAAAATATATTTCTTACAAAATATTAATAGTACTTACACTCTGTGTCGGCATCAGTATTCAATTCCATATGATCATCATGTGAAGATGAAGCTGAACTCTCATCAGATAATTATAAATTATTTTGAGCTTGCAAATGTTGTGAACTCTGATACTGAGATCCTAAGGTAGAAGCTTGATGCTGAGATGAAAAAGTAGCCTGGATCTCTAATGAACTACCAATATCTGTTCTTTTTCTTTTTTGAGGCTACGAAGAAGTAGTTGACTTTTCTCTTTGTTTTCTAATCATTTTCAATATTGTGTAGCCTAACCTTTTTCAAATTAAATTACTAATAATAATAAATAAATAATTTAATAAATTACATAGCAATATGCAATACAAACTATGCTAGACAGTGATAAAAATAAAGCTTAATATTCAACATTTAATATAATATGCAATAGTACCAAAACATAAGAATGAGTATAGAAGAATAATTTAAAATAATTTTTTTCATAAAAAAGTACTATAATTTCTCTTCAGATTGATAATCATCCCTTGATTTGTCTTCTATGCTAATAGTTATGCCATCTATGTCATTTCTAACCCAATTGACTTCTTCATTTTCTGGAGCATATTCTTCCATTATCTTATCATGATCTAAGCAAAGCTTGCTGTCTAACTCAAAAAAAAGCTCATCATCCATTTCATATATATCTCGAGGCTTTATTCTAAAAATCACTTGCCATTTAGGTTGTACTGGATCCCAAATATAGAAAACTCACTGGACTTGTGATGCAAGTACAAATGGCTCATCATTTAAGTTTACACCAGTGTGGACCAATTTTGATAAATTCATAAGTGTGTATCCAAATATATCTTTCTTCACACCTTTTTTCCACTCCACATCTATCCAATTACACTTGAATAACATGACTTTAAATCTTTCAAAATAATTCAATTCAATTATATCTTGCAATACCCCATAATAGACAACATCTTCATCTAAGTTTGATGTTTTGGTTGTAATAACAACACCACTATTTTGAGTTTTTCTCCTATCTTCTCTTTCTTTTGTATGAAATCTAATACCTCTAATGATATACCCAGTAAATCTTCTTGCCACCTTATTAGGATCTTAAGCTAGCCATTTAATATGCTCAGTAACTCGTGGACTTTTTAACTCGATCGGCCTCATAACTTGATAAATAAAATAATAAACTATTAAATTTTTAATTAATATAAAATTAAATTTAGATAAGAATATATTCAACTAAACTCACATGAGATCGAAATCATTCATTAAATGTTGAGTTATGTATTCTTTCTATTTCTACTTGTACTTGACGGGAGTGGCGATTTCTTTTCCTACTGCACTGCCCCATTCTAATTATCGTTCGATGCTCACTGTTAAAAATATCAAAGTTAGTAACTAAATTTATATTATTGTATTAGAGAATATTTTATAGAATATTAATATAATAAAAAATATTTTAAAACTTACTCGATGATGAGGTAATTGCATCACAGTTATATAAGATATATTGATGTGCTTGCATTAGTGTTTGATCATCAAGGATAATATTAAACACTTTTCTAATTGATTGCCCAATGATAACCAAGGGAGCATCTTGTACTGGCATATGATTGGCACCATCATCATTTCTAATCGGCCGATTGAATCTTATCTCAATGCCTCCAAAATATCTAGAATAATAAGTGATAGACTCATCTGCTATATATCCCTCCGCAATTGAACCCTCAGGATGGACCATATTTTTCACATATGACTTAAGCATCATTAAATACCTATATTTAATGAATTAATATAGCATTATACTCTCATGCCACTATGAATGATAATAAAATTAAAAAAAATAAAAAATAAATATGCACCTCTCAATTGGATACATCCATCGATAATGCACTGGTCCTGCTAGTTTTGCCTCCGTGGCTAAATGAACAACCAAGTGCACCATTATGGCAAAAAATGCTGAAAAAAAAATTATTTTCATATGAGATAGTGTTTTTCTTATCTTTACCTCCAGTTCTTCAAGATGACTTACTTTGAGAACTTTAGAACATAACTCTCAAAAATAAGAACATAGTTCAACTATTACTTGAATTACTTTATTTGATAAAAATCATCTTACTGCTATTGGAAGTAAATCTTGCTTTAATATATGACAATCATGACTTTTAAGCCCGGTTATCTTGCACTGCTTTAGTTTCACATGACTTGAGATATTGGAGGAATAACTATCTGGCACTTTCACCTCTTTCAATACTCCAAGCATATGAGCTTTCTCTATTGGAGACATTGTATAGCAAGCAGAGGGCAAAAATAATTTTCCATTAGGAAGCTCTAGTGGGTGAAGCCCACTTCTTATACTCATGTTTTTTAGATCAAGACGAGACTTCCAGTTGTCTTTTATTTTTTCATCTAAATTCAACAATGTGCCCAATATATTATCACATATATTCTTTTCGATATGCATGACATCAGGATTGTGGCGGATCAAATTAAACTTTCAATAATATAAAGTAAAAAATATACTCTTCCTTTTCCATGCTTGATTCACTACAACAATTTCACCATCTGCATCTGTGAAATTTATTTCACCATCTAGTTGCCCCAAAATAACAAAATTAGTTGGCGGATTTGGAGCTGCTCTCCATTCTTGAGTGCCATCAAAATTATGTCTATCACGTCTAAATTGATGATTAAAAGACAAAAATCGACGATGACCCATAAAACAATATTTTCCATCATGATATAACCTCTTTGAGCAAGTATTAAAGCCACAAGAAAGACATACAAATTTACTTCTAGTGTTACAACTAGATAACATTCCATAAGCAGAAAAATCATTAATAGTCCACATTAGTACAACATGCATTTGAAAAGTGCTTTTTGAATATGCATCAGATATTTCTAGACCACATACCCATAGATCATTCAACTCATCAATCAATGGCTGCATGAATACATCAATTTTTTCTCCAGATGACTCAGGGCTAGGAATGAATAAAGACATAAGAAAAGAAGGTTGTTTCATACATAACCATGGAGGCAAATTATATACAGTTAAAATAACTAGCCAAGTGCTATGATTAATACTTAATATCCAAAATGGATTGAATCCATCACTAGCTAAATTGAGTCAGACATTACGAGGATCTTTTGAGAAATCTTTATATCGAGTATCAAACTCTTTTCATGCATGAGCATCAGCAGGATGCCTCAAATATCCATCATCCTGATGACCTTCAAAGTGCTATCGCATCAACGATGCTATCTTTAAACACATAAATAATCTTTGCAATCTTGATTTTAAAGGAAACCATCACAAAATCTTATAAGCTTTTTTTTCTTCTTATTTGCTAATGTAGAAGAACCAACAATTAAATAAGTGGTATTGGTCTCCCACCTAGAAGCACCACAAGTTGAACAAATTTGATCATCAGCCCTTTCTTTCCAAAACAACATACAATTATTAGGACAAACATGAATTTTCTCATAACCAAGTCCTAGTTCATGAATAAGCTTTTTGAACTCATAAGATGATTTAGGCAACTTATCTCCCTCTGGTAATGTCTCTCTTAATATGTCTAGCAATTCTTTGAAAGATTTATTGCTCCATCCATTCAAGAACTTCTTATGAAATAGATCCAGAATAAATGAGAGCTTGCTATGTTTCATACACCCCTTAAAAAGTTCTTCATCAGTTTTCTTTAGAAATTGATAAAATTTAAAAACTTCTGGATTCAAAGTTTCACCATTTAGATGCATATTTCGATCCCCATGTGTCTAACCAATAAATATATCATCCATAAATTGTCGCACGTTAAGCTGTGCGTCTACACTACACTGTCCGTGATCATAAGAAGCATGATTCGATTCATTGGATCCATTGACTCCTGATAAGGACTCTCCATGACAAAACCAATGAGTATAACTTGGAAAAAATTCATGATTCAATAGATAATCTATGACAACATCTTGAGCATAATGATGGCCATTAACACATTTCACACACGGACAAGCAAGCTTTCCATCAGTAGAAGATTTAAGGGCAAAATCTATAAAATCAGCAACTCCTTACAAATATCTTGCATTAATTCTGTTAGGCTCATGAATCCAAGATTTATCCATCGAATCCAAAAAAATACCTTTTTTTAATAAGAAAAGCATGGTGAGAACATAATAAAGTTAAATTATATTTATAAACTAGTATGAAAGATATAACCAAACTAAATCAAATATGAAAGAACTAATAAGCAATAATAACTAAGAGTACTATATTATATTTCTAAAGTAAACTATATTATTAAAGTCTATCTAAACTTTAAAAGATGCATCAAAAAATTTATAAGAATAAAAATAATATCTTTATGAATCAAGAATTCCAACCTGAGCACACACTGGTCTTGTATGTGATGAAAGTTCACCTATAGATCATAAAAAATTGCTAAAATATTAAACAAATGCATCACATAATAGAACAGTATGAGAAATATAATAGGCATTACCAAACAAATGCATCAAACAGTACGTTAAGATTATTAAGAAGGACAAGATCACGTTTTATGTTTAAGTATAGCTATATGAGATGTAAAAAATATTGGCCCCAAAAATCTCAAAAAAAATAAATTAATAAAATTTAATACATAATTGAGGTGATAAGATGATATCAAGTAAGCCATTTTACCATGGAAGCAAAAATCTTAGTTGAGATTACAATATTATTGACATATTTTTCTTCATATCAGTTGATTAGGCCAAGCATCTTTTATTTTTTGAAGAGTTTCAAAACTCATTATTGATATCTTGGCCAATATAACCATGATAATCTAATACTCGACCAAGATGAAAAAATAGCTAATGCATTTATTTATATGATATTTTTTTCCTAAACATGAGTACATGACAAACAATTCAGAATTAATACATTAACAACTATACTCAAACAAAAAAAAAAGGTCCATCAAAATTAATATTTTTTAAATAGGTTAAAAATATGATATTTAAGGAAACAAAGCTAGTCTTCTGATAGAAAAGTAAAATCTACTTCGGAATGAATCAGGCATCAATGTTTTTTCTTATTCACAGGACATAACCTTTTTCTTTCTTCATAGGATGGAGGACCCGTGCCTCTCCATCTTCATTGTTTCACGGAACAGGAGAACCTCTTCCCCCTTATTTTCAAGTCAGTAAGAAACCTCTTCCTATCGGCGACCATTGAGGCTAGAGGGGCAGTCATCGGCGGCCAAAACCAGATCGATCCGGTGACCAACGCCGATGGCAAGCAAGATCAAAATGCAAAAAAAAATAAGGGATTCGAAGTTTTTCTTCATTGTTTCACGAAATAGGGGAACCTCTTTCCCCTTGTTCCCAAGCTAGTAAGACCCCCTCCCTATCGGTGACCATTGAGGCCGAAGGGGCAGTCATCGACAACTATAATCGGACCGATTTGGTGGCCAACGGCAGCAATAAGCAAGATCAAAATTAAAAAAAATAGAGGATTCATTTTTTTAAAAAAATGATTTTTACCAGAAAAAAAACTCATCAAAAATTCAAGATTAAAACCAAGAATTATCGAGGTAATAAGATGGGAGGGATTTACCGAGTCTTTGATGAATTTTGATCCAATTATCAATGGCCAAAAATAAGATAATCCATTGGCAATCCAAAAGAAATAATAGGAAAAAAAATAGCATGAATGTGGCGATTTTCAGTGAGAAATATTAAGATGTTATAGAATTTCATTGGGAAAGAATTAAAGTTGGATATAAAATAAATTTGAGTGGATTTGGAAAAGAACTCTCATCAAAAGTTTCTTACGCATTTTTTTTTTTTTTCTTTTGGGAAAAGATGAGGTAGTACCTATGGTTGGCTTCTCTTCCGGCTCTGATCACCGCCCGATAGTGGCTGGTGACCCTTACAAAGCTAGAAGAGGTTAGGTCTAGGATTTTTGTTGTTTGCGAGGGAAAAGGAAACGATGTACGGTGTTTAGGAGGAAAGTTGAAAATATGGAGGGATATGTATCAAAATAAAAAAAATATATAGAAGGATTCTAAATTAAATTAAAAAGTTAGGTTCAATTTTAAATCGATCCAAAAGTATTTAATCCAAACTAATTTATTCTTATAAGATAATCCAATCAAACCTAATTATAATTTATTGAAACAAGATGACTTAATTAATAGTAGGAAAGCAATTTATCTCACTTTACGGATAACAATAGATCTTTGTGATCCAAAAACTCGATCAGGATTTTAATCAAATTTTTAGATTAACATCCTACTTATTTTGGATTTAGGTCAAACCTGAAATCAAAAAATATGATCCAAATGAAATTCGCATTTGGATTTGGATCCATTTGGATCAAAGTTCCAAAATCCAAAATCTGATCGAAATTTTTTTTATTGATAATTTTTTAAAAAAATTATAATTTTATTTGAAAGTTTGAACTTTGATTTGAATCTAATCTGATTTTTTAGATTTGGATCTCACTAACCTTTTTTAAGTTAAACTCGGATCCAAGCTCACCTAATATATTTTATTTAGACTTAGATCTCTAGATCTTGACTAGCAAGTTTAGTTTCTGACTTAGATCTTTGCAAGATTCAATTCAAGTGTACTTTGTTACCATCCCTATCCAATCCATTATAGTCAATTTAATCCTAATTTATTTAATTCACTCTAAATTATCTTAAATTATTTAATATGATCTATTAAACTCAAATTTACTTAATTTGCTATAAATTTATTTTTATTAAGTAGTATAACTCTAAGGTATCCAATTCTAAAATATTTTAGCAAATTGACTGATTAGTTTATTAGTCAATTTTAGAGTGGCCAAACCTAATTCATTATTTGGTCCTTTTGAAATGTGTCTAAAACAAGATGCATCAAAAATTAAGAGCTTGTTGGTCAAATAATTAGTTGATCATTTCTCAAATCTTTCATCAAGATTGATTATTGATTTCTCCAATCCTATCATTTGGTTGATTTAACCATGGTAAGTATGGCTACATGATGCTTTTGCCATGCAAGAGAAGTTATAAATAATATATATAGAGAGAGAGAGAAATCAAATAAAAATACTTTCTTATTTTTATTTAATTTTATTTTTACATAAATTAGATTTTGATGCTAGCTTATGTGAATAACTATCGCTTAGTATGAATAAAATATTATAACAAGTAAGTCCTTTTTCAATGTTTACTATAAGTGTTGCAAAGTATTTAAAAAAGAAATAAGCTTATGCAATGTTTATTATAAATGTTGTAAACAAAGTTGCAGAAGTTACAACTTTAATGACATTTGAAATAAACATCGTGCAGTGTGAATAAAATATCATAATAAGCAAGTGCTTTTTTGATGTTTAATATAAACATCATAAAATATTTATAAAAAAAATTTTAAGTAACATTTATTAGACATGTCACAATTAAAGTCACAAAAGATATAACTATAAAAATGTTAGAAATAAACGTCGCTAAGTAGAAATAAAATATCATAATATGTAAGTTTTTGTCGATGTTTAATATAAACATCGCACTAAATGTCATAAAAAATAAAATTTTAGCAATGAATATTAAAAATATTGACATTGTGTCATCGTGGCTTTTTTAAACGACGCTTGTTCAAAACGTCAATATAAAAACATCATTATAGATAGTTTTTATTGTAGTGCTTATTTTTAGAGCATTAAATACCCAATAAATATTCTTCGATACCTCTAAATGGATACTACTTATTCTCAAATATTGATTAAAGATATAAAAGTATTCAAAAAGAAAAAACTTAAAAGAAATTAAGATAAAAAAGATTGAAAAAAATTTTTAGCTCCAAATTAAAGAAGCCTTCATTTGAACCTTCACCATCTATTAAAAGTAGATTCAACTCTTCACTCCATCTGAGGGTGTTCTCAAAGACTTCTTCCATTCTAAGTAAAGTGTATTTAATAATCTATTATGCTCATTGAGGAACTAATTTTTGTTTGTCATTATAAATCATCTTTTTCTTACTTGCTGTTTTGAGTTTAAGTTTTGGAGGATTCCAAAACTTGGAAAGGTTAATCTAAATTTTAAATTGGAGTATATAAGATTGTTCCAAAGTATTCAGAACCTCTTTCAAGATAATTTGCCAAAAGTTCAGATAATATAAAACTATTAAAAAAATATTTTTTCTATATATTCAAATAAAAATTAATATAGGAGAGACAAGAATAATCAGCATGTTCTAAGCATTAGTAGTTTAATCTTCTTTTTTTTGTAAATTTCTTCTATCCTCCAACTAGTCCCTACACTTCAACTTCATAAGTATTTTGGAAACACAATTACATATAACTATATACGTCCATAGCACACTTGATATACATGCATATATACTACATAAATACATGTCTAGAGATAACATATTCTAAAAATAAATAAATTTAATATATAAATAAAAATTAAAAATAAAATAAAGAATATAATATTAAATATGATCAAGATCATCTTGATGGAGTAGTGGAGAAGGTTCACCACAATTAGAGGCTCTGCAAGCCACATCTACTTTGTCACCTCGGCAAGGATCTCGCTTCCTTCATGATTGAGACTCTAAGAATGGACACAATAGAGAAAAATACTAAGAAAAATATAGAAAAAATCAATGAAAATAAAGAGAACATTGAAAAATTAAAAAGAAGACCTTTTCCCACATAGATTGTTCAACTTTTTTTTTACTTTTTCCCTTCTTTTTCTTTTCATTTCTTTCTCTTTTTTGGACATATGTGGGAAGGATTGTACTTAAGGTGGAAGCACCTGCAGGAAGGACTCGAGAAGAGTTTCAAGTGAAAAAAAAAAGAAAAAAATGAAGACATATGGAAAGGAAAGCACCTGTGGGAGACTAGGGGGAGGTGAATCGGGGGCTCAGGGAGGTGAGAGGCAGTCGGGGGCTCACGGTCAGAAGCTCAAGAAGGTGGGAGGTGGCAGGGGGCTCATGGCCAGATGCTCACGATCGAGGCAGCCATGAGAGAGGTGAGGCCGGGGCGGCTGGCTCGAGACCATGGCATAGGAGGCGTCGATAAGGTCGGGGTGGCCGTGGGTGAGGCGGGGCTAGGGCAGCAAGGTCAAGGTGGTTGCAGGGGAGGCAGGATCGGGACGACAGGCTCAAGGCGGCCGCGTAGGAGGCGCTGGTGGGCTCGAGTGAGGAGGGGTCGGGGCGGCAAGCTCAAGGTCACATGGGGCTGGAAGAATGGGGCGGGAAGGGAGGAAAGGGGGGTTGAGCGGGATTTGAGAGCTGGTGAAAGGGCGGCTACGGACGTGGAGGGACGTGGGCTCGGAGCTACAAGACATCGAATGGATGGGGTGGGGAGGAAGGAAAGGGGGGTTATGGGGTTTTGGGCATCGATGAGAGAGCGATCGTGGGTGCGGAGAGACGCGAGCTCAGTGCCATGGGACACCGGAGGGATGGGAAGAGGAGGGAGGAATGGGGGTCGGGGGGTTGAGGGGGGTTTGGGCACCAGCGGGTGGAGAATCGTGGGAACAAAAATTTGGCAGAGTATCAGCAACGATAAATTGATCGTCGCTAATACCATTGGTAGAAATATTCGCAATGATGATTCCATCGCTAAAAACATAGAACCATTGCTAATATAATAAATTTAAATATATATTTTTTTAAAAAAATTTAAAAATTATTAGCGATAGTGAATAGAGCCATCACTCAGCCATCGATAATTAACTAATTTAATTATAATTATAATCAATTTTTTTAAAAAAAAATTAAATTTATTAGCGATATCTTTAGCTATCGCTAATAGTTAGCAATGCATCACTAATACCGTATTAGCGACAACAAAAATATCATTACTAATTTTATTTTTTATTTTTTTAAATATTATATAACTTTAAAATTTAAAGTTCATCTTCATCATTTACTATCTAAATAATTATCGTTAGAATATTATCATAAAAACCATCTCGATCTAATAGCCATAGCTATATCGATCAATAAAATTTAATTTTGAGGGCCATGAACGATCGTATGATGATCTGATATATAGAGACCACTGATGAATTCAAAAACTTGCAATGATCTTGATGATATTTATAAAATACTATCAAAATTTTACTTTAATCGGACATCATAATCATGGTCAATTTAGTATGGAATGATTTCGATCATTAAATAAAATGAGTGATCAAAAGGCTAAACAACGTTCGATTAAGATAGTTTTTTAGATAAATGATCTTTGCTACCACTTTAATCATTGATACGGTGATAATCATAAAATTCAAACTACATATATATGAACCATCCATGTTAAGTAGATATTACAAAAGCACAAGTATAATTACTTAAGGACTTTAAAAATAAGTATTAAGAGACATTTAGTTTTGAATTGTTTGTACACGTGTGGTTTGAATTTGACAATCACCACCGTATAGACAATCAAAATAGTAGCAAAGATCATTTATCTAAAAAATTATCTTATAATCGAACATCATTTGGCATTTTGATTACTCATTTTTTATTTAATGATTCAATTCATTTCATACTAAATTGACAATGATAATGATATACGATTGAAGTAAAATTTTGATAGTATATTATAAATATCATCAAGATCATCGTTGTAAGTTTTTGAATTCATTAGTGATCTTTATCTATCAGATCATTATGTGGTTTTTCATGACTGTTGAAATCAAATTTTATTGATCGACATAACTAGGACTATTGAATCGAGATGATATTTTATGATGATACTCTAATGATAATTATTTAGATAATGAATGATGAAAATAAATTTTAAATTTTAAAATTATATCATATTCAAAAAAAATAAAAAAATAAAAATTAGCGATGGCATTTTTGCTATCGCTAATACGTATTAGCGATGGATTTATGACTATTAACAATGAAAAAGCCATCGCTAATAAATTTAATTTTTTTAAAAAAATTAATTATAATTATAATTAAATTAATTAATTATCGATGGCTATTAGTGACGACTCAATTTACCATCGCTAATAATTTAAAAAAAAATATTTAAAAATATTTTTAAAAATTATTATTAGTAATGGCTTTTTTTTATCACTAATAACATAATTTCATTGCTAATAATTTTATAATTAAATTTAAAAAAATAAAATTACATTTTATTAGCGATGATAAAATGCTATCGCTAATAATTATCTACCATCATAAATAATAATAAAATTTAATTAAAAAATAAAATTATTTAGTATTAGCAATGGCTAATTATCATTTTTAATATTATCGCTAATATCTATAGCGACGGCATAATCGTCTCCACTACCATTGCTAGTAACTATTAACGATGGAGAAAATTATTAGCGATGGCTAAACTTCCATCGCTAAAGCTATTGGTAAAAAAAATTATTAGTGTTGGTAACATTGTCATTGCTAATTCTATTGCTAATATCTATTATTAGCGATGATAAAAATATTGTCACTAATGTCCATCGTCGATACTTTATTTTCTTGTAGTGTTAACACCTAGTGGAAAGGAGCCGGCTATCTTCAGGCAGAGGATGGCCTTTTTCGTTGATCCCCAATCCGAGGACCAAAGTAGTGAGCCAACCCTGCCGAGCTCAAGCACCAGGGTATCTATCCGTGGGGTGAGGAAGGGGGAAGTTTGTGAAGGAATAGGAGGGTCGATCAAAAGTGGAGGTGATTCAGGCCATAGGGTTATGGTGGGCTGTTTGGAGAAGGCCCTTCAAACCATGGGTAGTATAGTGGAGCCTACTGAGGGTGCTATAGGCTATATGGCCCTTCAAGGTGCTAGGGATATCTATGGGCTTGTATAGGGATCTGAGAGGAGTTTATCATCGAGCGAGTCATCAGTCGAGGGTCCCAAGTAACCCTTTACTACTTATCATTTATTCCTAATGAAGATACTCTTTTAGAATGTGTGAGGGGTAGGCAGGCCATCCTTCCACTCAACTTTTAGAAGAGTCCTACAACAACAGGATCTAGAGATCTATGTTCTAATGGAGACACGACTTTGTGGCCTGAGCTTAGCCTATATTCAGCATCGCTTACTGACGGGGTGGGGCTACTATCCAGTAGAGTCCCAAGGCCTCTTTAGGGGCATTATTATTGTTTAGAAAAGTGGCATAACTACCATGGATGTATTTGATCGATGAACCCAGCAAGTTGCTATTATTGTTTTAGACATAAATTGGTTTACTTGGCTTTTATTAGGGGTTTATGCTAGCATTAATTATAGGGAGAGAAGACTATTGTAGCAGAAGGTCCTCTACTTGATTGATTAGAGTATCCCCATCACTATAGTTGGTGATTTTAATTGCATTGATGACCCTCAGAACAAGCATGGTGGAAGGCCTTATGTGGAAGGTGTGGAATCTAGAGAATTTAGAGAATTCTTGTAGTCTAGCGGGCTGGTAGACCTTAGTTTTGTTGGCGTGAGATTTACTTGATGCAATAACTGCCAAGGACGAGCTTGGATATGGGAGCGGATTGATAGGGTCTTTGCAATAGTTAGTTGGATCTAGGATCACCCCAGATACTTGGTCCTCCATCTACCGAGGATTGCCTCCAACCATTGCCCTATCCTCTTCAATATAGGCACTATCATCTCACATCGAAGTTCTTTTTGGTTTGAAAAGTTTTGGCTCTTCTACTCTCGATCTTGGGATATTGTGAGGGAGGTCTAGAGACTACGGTGCATAGTGATGCTAGGTATCGGGTGATGTGGAGGCTTAAACTGACGAGAAGATGGCTGCAGAAGTGAAATAGGGTCGAGGTGAGCAACATCTTTAGAAGACTTAAGATTGTGGAGGTAGCTATTTTGGAGCTCCAAGAGAGAGGGACTAAAAGGGTGGACTTGCATAACTTGATCGGCTGATCTGTGAGGCAAGCTCCCTGAGCATCATTCTCTTTTGTGACAGTAAGATATCTTCTGGAGATAGAATCCAGAGTTTAGTGGATCAAGAGAGGGATAGGAACACTATGTTCTTTCATTAGGCTACCATTGTTCAATGCTATAGGAATTGGATCCAGACGATTAGGGACACCGATGGGTAGTGGATGGAGGATGAGGAGGACATTAGGTAGATGATCATTCATTTCTTCAGGTTGAGGTAGATGATGCCTCTTGTGGGGTAATACCTTTGTGCCCCCTCCATCCTTTAGCATAATCACTGACTAAGAGAACAGTGTTGGAAAATGTATCCCAAAGCCAATCATCAGCTTGTTGACTGTTGAGATATCTTATAATTATAATTAATTTATTAATAAATGAAATATTTATTTTAACATTTTTATCATAAAGTCTATATCTTCTAATAAACTCCATTATTGTGATGAAGTCCTTAGGATCATTTAGTTTTCGATAAAGAAAGAATTTATCGATTAGTCCTTAAACTGTTCATGATCAAATGATATGCTATTAATTAGAATGACAGTGTTTATCGAGCATAGGTTGTTGTATGTTATATAGATTGATTGTCCTCTTAACCAAGGAGTGTGGAGGCACTGATATGGCATACAAGTGAGATGTAAGAGTACATCATCACTGAATATGATCAACTTCAGAGTATTCTACTATCGAGAATTACTCTGATGGGATATAGGTATAAATGTTCCTTAGACCTGAGATCATCATAGTGGCTTGCAAGGAACTCATTATACTTTGGTATCAGACTAACTAAATTTTTAATTCAATAATGAAAGATTTTTGGGCACAATCAAGTACTTACGAAATCGGTGAGTGATTAAGATGAGATTGACCACTCCAAGAGTTGGAGAAGAATGCATCACTGTATTTCAATATAGCAAAATTTTGATCAGAATAATCCATGAGATGGATTTGATATTTTGAAATACAATGTAGATGATCTAATCGAGGTTGATAGTTAAATTCTGAGGTATCCTATAAGCATTTTAGTCAAAGAGATGAATTATATGAAAACTATATCTACATGGGTTTTAAGGATATTGTTCTACACATTCGACCTATCCGATCGTCGGATACTATTGCTAAATGATCACTTCGATTGGTATAAAAATTTATTTCTATACTACCGACTTAGATTCGAACCTATGGAGTCATACACATAAGAGTTTTTAATCTGATCAGATAGTTGATCGATGATTAAGAATCATTCTAGGGTTAAGTAATCAATACGACTGATGTTTAACCTAGTGCAAATGTTGTAGGAGAATAGATTAGCAATAGAATTACTAATTAACTTAATTTGATTAAATTAGAGAACTGAGATTAAGTATAATTAAATATAATTTAATTAGAATTGATTTGGACTTGATTAGATTAAATTCAATTGATTTGTTGGATGAGCCAATTACAAGGAAGAACTAGTCTTAGTTCAATTAGGACTTATATTAACACAATCTCTAATTTGATTAAAAATTAAATTAAAATTTAATTTAATTTAATCTAATCTAATTAAAATCTTGGTTGGACTAAGACATACTCTAATTGGGTTAAATTTATTTTAATTTAATTTGATTCAAAAATCATATTTAACTAAGTCAAAGTAGGAAT
Organism: Cocos nucifera; assembly: GCA_006176705.1. Classification (NCBI taxonomy): domain Eukaryota; kingdom Viridiplantae; phylum Streptophyta; class Magnoliopsida; order Arecales; family Arecaceae; genus Cocos; species Cocos nucifera. Next base: position 447,723 of record QRFJ01000010.1, read on the forward strand.
CCTAGTATGACTAGGATTCCCTCTCCTTGCACCACCTTAGTCCCAATGCCCCCATGCCCTTTTCTTAAGAGTTTTGGCATCAAAACTCTTCATGCCCAGGTATCTCACGCATGCCCCATCTCTCCCTCTTCTTCTTATATGGCAAGTTGTTGTGGACTAAGTCAAAGGAAGGTAGTTTGTTTTGTTTTCAAATTCTATGTAATAGAATCCTAACAAACCAAAACTCCTACCCATATGTGCCACCCACTCCCTATTTTTTCTTTGATATTTTTAGTGGAAAAGAAGGAATAATGTGCGCCCTTTGTTGATGGTTCACGGATGAAAAGAATGAGGGGGCGCCCAAGTGTTGGGTGCCCTAACTATTACCTTATTTTGGACATACCTTATCTAGGTGTTTGACCTAGACAAGGATTGTTACCTCTCTCCCTATTTAAAGGATCTTTGGATCTGATTTTTTAAAAGTGATCAGATCTGAGAGAGAACATTAGGGGCATGGAAAAATCTGGGAGAGAAAAAGCTAGGATGTGGGATTTTGTAGAGACACAATATCTTGTATCTTGGAGAGAAAAACAAGGGAGAAGAAGGGTCTTCTTCTAGGATTTCTTTTTTACATCTCTTCCTCCATTTTTTTATGAGTTTTGAGAGTGTCTCTAATTCACAAAGTCTTCCTCCTTCCCTCTACTTGTTGGAGAGTCCAAGAATCGAAGAAGAAAGATCCAGATCAACCATCGAAGAAAGATCAGCACAGTACTAGCATACTGTACTGATTTTCAGCCATTGGATTTTTAATCTACGATCGAGGGCTCGTGTGGACATCCTGTAGAGGTCAGATGCATGTGTGGCTCATAGCATCAACCTCAACCCTGGATCGGCGAGTTAGAAAGTCTAACTTGCAAAGGTAAGAAAGATCTAATCTACTTTCTGATATCTAGATTTGATCTAGCATATTCTAATGTTGATATGATCAGCATGTTATTTTCTTATCTTTTAATTTTTTATTTAATAGCATGCTTTAATCATGTAATAGAATCTTAGATCTAGGATTTTAAATTATTTTATTTATAAATTAATATAATTAATTCATCTCTTTCACTATAATTTTGAAAAAGTTTCAAAAGCTAACCCTAGAATCCTAGATCTGTTTTCTTCAAACAAGACCCATCTTAATTCTATTTCAAGGGAGGAGGTGGGGAACATGGTTTTCTATATGATGAATGACAAAGCCCTAGGACTAGATAGCTTCCCTCCTCTCTTCTTCGGGCATTACTGGCCTATCATTTGGTCTGAGGTGGTGGCAGTGGTGCAGAAGTTCTTCGCCACCGGCATAATGCCTACCTCTTGGAAGCAAACCTTTATTGTTCTGATACCGAAGCGGCAAGATGTCTCGGAGCTTGGACACTTCAAATCTATTAGCTTATGCATGACTATATACAAGGTGTGTGCAAAGCTGATGGTGAGCTAGATGAAACTGATTCTACTCCATCTGATAGTCCTAAGCAAGGAGCCTTTGTTGGTAGCCACAACATCTCTGACAATATCCTCATTACTCAGGAATTCATGCATGATCTTCATCGAGCATCCAGCTATTATAGTCTCATGATGATCAAGCTAGATATAAAGTAGGCCTATGATCGTATGCACTGACAGTTCCTAAAGAGGGCATTGTTGGAGTTCGGCTTCCATCCATGCTAGATAATTATGGCATTTGTTTCCAACCCTAGCTTGGCCATTCTTATTAATGGAACGCTGTTAAACTTCTTCCATTCTTTGGTTGGGCTGCGATAAGGTTTTCCTCATGTGCCAAAGCAGGCACTGGACCCTTATGTGTCGGCCTTAAGTTCCTACCACTCTCACATCTACTCTTTGTAAATGATTGCTTATTGGTGGAGCGGGCCTCACTTCGAAATGCCAATGGCTTCAGGAGGATCTTGGAGTAGTATTGCCTCACTTCAGGCTAGAAAGTGAATTTTCTCAAGTTTATGGTTCGCTTCAGCCCAAGGATGCCTTCCCACTTGTGGCTTTCCATCAGGGGCATCCTAGTAGTCATTAAGCATAGTAGGATATTGCATTACCTAGGTGTCCTGATGGCAGGGTGCGGGTTGAAGAGGATGGAGTGTGGTGATGTGGAGCAAGCTATATGGAAGCAGCTAGAGAGTTGGCAAGCTAGAGCACTTTCTATGATGGGCAGAGTCACTTTGATAAGATTGGTTCTTACTTCTATCCCTATTTATCTTCTTTTCAATACGATCTTGCTCAAAACCTTGTTGTCCAAGCTTGAGCAACTCTTCAAGTATTTTTCTTGGGGCGTGCACCTTGGAGGACATGGAGTGCACTTAATAGCATGGGATGTTGTATGCCAGCTACTGGATGGTGGTCATGGCATTCAATCCTTGAACAGTAAGAGCACAGCCCTGATTGCTCGCCATGTGGCTAGGTTTCTCTTAGACCTGGATTGCTTGTGGTGTATGGTGATGGGGGCCAGGTACAGAACATGATTTGGGGATGGCAAGTTTCAGCTGAGGAGTTGCTCCTTCCTATTAAGGGAGGTGTGTGCCCATGCCGTTGACCATCTGAGATTTACCTTGAGACCATCTAAGATTTGGTACTCCTACATTGCTCAAGCAGCGCCTTGATGGATCTTTATTTCTCGAGAGTTCTCTCTTCCGATGTACCTCAAGATTAACTTTGATGGCAATGTTAGGGGCAGGAGTGGAGGAGTTGATTTTGTGATCCGTGGCTCTGGATTTAAACTTGTTGTAGCTAGGGGTAGCTATCTCTTCGAGCTTATGGTCCCAAATGCTGAGCTCCGAGTGGCTTGGACTAGGATTACCAACAGACAATGAATCCAACAAGCCAATCATCTGATCATCAAGGGTGATTCTGTAACAGTAGTGACTTGGATCTGAGTGTGCATGAAGGGAGATGCTGCTCACCTTCTTCTTCAGGATATCGTAGGCCCCATTGATTAGATACACAGCACTGACTATCGGCACATTTTTCAAGAGATGAACACAACAATGGACTAGATGGCTGCACTTATAATTGATCACTTCGGAGATATTCTTTGGTTGGATTTGAGCATGACCCCTTTGTCTTTGAGGGATATTTTATTTTTTAACCTTTCTAGATCTATTCACGTAAGATTTATATGAATGATTCATTTTTACCGAAAAAAAAAAAAGTGAGCCCGTAGATAACAAAATAATCTTTATCTACAACCGTAGACAAGTGAAAAATGTACAGCACAACAGCAAACTTTTAGAAACCAAAAAACAAAATTGTTGGACAGCACAGTAGACAGCAACCTAAAGTGGTCCACTATGATCATGTTAAAACCTTGCCACCGTAAAACACAACTCCAAATCCCAGCACAAAAAATACATCTTTCTTGAAATTCATATATTAGAAGGAAAGCTGTAAATCCTTGAGAACCCAAAATTGAAGCACATAAACAACGGAAGTCCCCCTGAATCAATATTCAATAAATAGGTTGGATCCGAATTACTAGATTTTTGACTTATTATGCATCTAATCTGACCCAATTGCCACCGTAACCTTAAACTACAACCATTCTCTATTCTTGCCTTTCACCATAATATAGCCTTTGCAAAGCTACCAAATATAGTCGTTACTTTTTAAAAAATGTATAATATTATTTGTAGAGAGGAACTAAAATTGATAAGGACTGAATGCAAGGCCGACTGTCAAGGTGGCATGATCTAGATGGAGATCAATACTATAGTTATTTTGGTGCTATACCTCGAGCAGGAGGACGAGGCATGAGACACTCGAGTCGTTTTATTGGCACTTTCATAATGGTGTTTAGCTTGAGGGTTGAAGAGCCATCGCAAGACCTCGTGAGCGGTCCATGTACCATCATCCATTCATGAGATTAAGAAAGAACTACTTTTTTTATTTTAAGAATGGTGCGGAGTTCTAACCCTACACTCTATTCAATACCCACCGCTACTCTTAACTTGGGCCAAACTTTAGATTCCTAAGCAGATAGAACCTCATGCTCCCAAAACTAAAGTCCTAAGAAATAGGGCTGACAATGGGTTTGGTTTGGCCATAGAAAATATGCAAACAAGAGCTCAAAAGAAAAGACTGGCACTTTTCAACATTAAGCCCTTGCCCCTTGCCTTAAGCAGAAAAGGGCAGCACCATCCAAATTGATGTTCAACGGACCCAAGATCCTATAAGGTGCACGAACTGCATCACAAAGTGCTAAATCTTGCTCAATAGCCGTTATCAGGAGAACGATATCCATCAACAGCAATATATCATGTATGGCATGTAAAGCTATCTGGTATCATAGTCATCCATCTCCTATCAAGCATGTATGATACAATATTCTGCAGTGTAATCGGTGCACCTTAGATGATCCATGCTCATGTTTGATGATTTCACTAGTGGCATTAGCAATCTTAGTTTTAAGGCTTGTTAGTTATCTATAATTAGTAATGCTTTGTAAAACTACATATACTTGTAGTTTAACAATTTTCGGTTCTAAATTAGCTACCCGGCAGACCTTGTGTATACACATAAATATAGAGCTTTAGCTAAATGTAATCAAGCAACTTCAAATATGATAGTTTATTTTATATAGAAACTTATCATTACAAAAAGATATGATTACATGTCATCATTTCGTGTCATTTTCTAAAATATTTTTATATATAATAATGAAATCCTAACATATATAATTCATATGAGGAGGCATCTAATGTAGGGGCAAACTTAGAGTATCACTTGAGAAATAAAGGAATAAATATAGCATTGTTATGATAACATTAGTATCATGATACGTAGTTACTTAATAACTTATTATTAGTTCATATAATTAGAATGATGTTTAATATATATAAAAACTTTAAAATCACCATACAGTTACCTAAAATTAATATATTAACATGCATCCAAACATTAAATGATATCATATATAATGTGTCTCTTATATCATAACACCAAAATCTGCAAGTTTTGCTGGGCATAATTAACTTATGTTTACATATTATTTTCTTGAAATATATTATATACATACAGTTACAACAAGGCTCTAGAGGATGGTGATCCTCGATGCTGATCATGATCCAACCTGTAAAGAAGTCCTAGAAATTAGTAGGGTACCCTCCAATTTAAGATACTCTAATGCTTAAGTCAGTTGGGTCTTTGAGAACAAATAATAAAAATGAAAAGATGAGAAGTGCAAGAAAGGAGAATTTAGGTAGAGAGTGGGTTTTAAGCTTTTTTCAGTGGAGAAGTCAAGATTGATGTCAACAAAGTCTTGACTCCACGAATCAAAACTTATTTTTCAGAAAGTTACCCTACCCCTCTATTTATAGATGGATTTGCTTGGGCCTTAAGAAAAATTTGTTAGACCGTTAGTTTATTATAATGGAATGGCCAACTAGATGCAGCTGTAGGCCATTTGCCTAAGTAGTAATTAGCTATAATATAGATGGAGAATAGCTATGATATGATTGGGGAGCAGTTGATGCTCCCGTCAGAGTTTGACTATATCAAGATCAGTGTTTTACTGATCTTACTATGTTGGTGACATCGATAATTTACCAATCTCGGTATAATAGTGCTAGTAGTAAGAATAGAGTAAATCCAATCTCAAATTAGCTATTAAGTCAACTGTTATTATTGATGAGGCCGATGGAAATTAAATCCGACGTCAACTCAGCTATTAAGTTAATTGTTGTTGCTGAGCAAATCGATGATAGATCGATCGATGTGAGATAGTAGATATCAATAATCATCTGAACTAGACATCATGCCTTTGGTGATGTGGCTTAAAGTAGTGATGAGGTCAGCCATCTAATGATGTCAATCTTCTTATGATCATGGCCCCTTGATGAGGTTAACTTCCAATTGAGGTCGACTTTATGATGAGCTCAACTTCCATAAAGTCGGCTTTATGATGAGCTCAACCATCATGAAGTTGATTTTATGATGAGCTTAACCTCCAGTTGAGGTCGACTTGATAACCTCCATAAGATCGACTTTATGATGAGCTCAACCTTCAGTTGAAGTCAACTTTATGATGAGCTCAACCTTCGATTGAGGTCGGCTTGATGATGAGCTCAACTTTCATGAGGTCGGCTTTATGATGAGCTCAACCTTTAGTTGAGGTCGGCTTTATGATGAGCTCAACCTTTAGTTGAGGTCGACTTTATGATGAGCTCAACCTTCATTAGATTAGTTTTATGATGAGATCAATCTCCAGTTGAGGTTGGCTTTATGATAAGCTCAACCTTCATTAGGTCGCTTTACGATGAGCTCCACAGTCATGCTACATTGAAATTCTTAGCAATGTGAGAACTCTTGAGTCACAAAAAAATTGGCTAAGGTGGGATGACCCCCACCATACTTACCTCCCACTTCTAAGTCCAAAAAAGTCGCTTTGGATGAAAGAAGTAGCCTAAGGAAAAGTTTTTTGAGTTGATATTTCTGTTTCTTGGATAAATTTTCATAACTTTATCTAATATAACTTTGAGTAGATTAGATTTTTATTAGAACTTCAAGATAATCTCAATCAAAGATTGGTATTCTTTATTCGCTGTAGAGAATAGATCAGATTTTTGATGATTAGGATAACTTTAATCCGAAGATCGGTATTTCATAAAAAATTGATCTATAGATCAGTATTTTATAGAGCTGCAAGATAACCTCGATCCAGAGATCAATATTTAATAAAAATCTAAGAAAATCTCGATCTGTAAAGTGGTATTTTATAGAGCTGCAAGATAATCTCAATCTGAAGATCGGTATTTGATATAAATTCAAGATAATCTCGATCCATAGATTGATATTTTATAGATCTGTAGATCAGTATTTTATAGAGTTGTAAGATAACCTCAATTCGAAGATCAGTATTTGATAGAAATCCAAGATAACCTCAATCCGTAGATCGATATTTTATGAAGCTACAAGATAACCTCGATCCAAAAATCGCTATTTGATAGAAAAACAAGATAACCTCAATCCATAGATCGGTATTTTATAGAGCTACAGGATAACCTCGATTCGAAGATCGATATTTGATAAAAGTTTAAAATAACCTCGATCCGTAGATCAATATTTTATAGAGCTACAAGATAACCTTAATCTAGATATCAGTATTTGACAAAAATCCAAGATAACCTTGATCTGTAGATCAGTATTTTATAAAACTGTAGGATAACTTCAATTCGAAGATCGATATTCTTCATTGATAGGGAGATCTGATCTTCATTTATATCCTTCGGAGCTTTATTGATCCAGAGATCAAATTTTTAATGATAGAAAGATCTCCATTTGTGCCCTTCGGGGCTCTACCGATCTGCAGATTAAATTTTTAATGATCTTTGTCATCTAATGAGGTCGAACTTTTAATAAGCTAAACTATCTATTTTTTGATAAGGTCGGCAAGGTTGGCCTTCTAACAAGATCGGCTTTACAATGAGGTCGGCCTCCTAATGAGGTCAGTCTTTTGATGAGCTCGGCCTCTTGATGAGGTTAGTTTTCTAATGACCTCGGCCTCATGATGAGGTCGGCTTTATGATGATCTCAATTCATTATGTGAGGTCCAATCCAAAGATTGAATGTCTCATGATCTTGATTGATCTTAATTTGTGAGATCCAATCTAGAGATCGGATGTCTCAAAATCTTATTGATCCTGATCTATGAGGCCCAATCCAGAAATCAGATGTCTCATGATCTCGTTTGATCTTGATTTATGAGATCTAATTCAAAGATTGGATGTCTCACTATCTCATTTGTTTTTAATCTATGAGGTCCAATCCAGAGATCAAGTATCTCATGATCTGAAACTATGAGATCCAATTTGAAGATTGGGTGTCTCACGATCTTATTTATCCTCGTTTGGCCGGACAATATTGTCTCTTTTGGACAAACTTATTTTCACCTTATCCTCATTTGGCCGGACATCATAGCCTCATTTAGATAGATTTTGAATTTATACTTTATCTTCATTTGGCTAGACAATATAGCCTCTTTTGGACAAACTTATTTTTATCTTATCCTTGTTTGGCCGTGTTGGGAATAGTGTCCCAAAGCCAATCATCAGCTTATTGACGATTGAGCTAATTAATATAATTATATATAAATTATTAATTGAATAAAAATTATTCTAATTTTTTATCGTAAATCTTTCATCTTCTAATGAACTCCTCTTTGATGTGATGAACTATTGTCAAGAATTGCTCTGATGGAATATGGGCATAAGTATCCCTCCGATCTGAGATCACCATGGTGACTTTTAAATAACTCATTGTGCTTTGATGTCGAACTACTTGAATTTTTAATTCAGAAAGATTTTTTGGTACAATCAAGTACTTAAGAAGTCAGTACATGAGTCAAGATGGGATTGATTATTCCTGGACTTAGGAGCTGTGCTCAATAGTATTTTAATTTAGCAAAACCTTGACTAGGGTAGTGCTTGTGAGGGGTCACAGGACTAATTATTTTGAGACATGATTTGGATGTATCTTCTAGGATTGATAGTTAAATCCTAAGTCATCAGAGGTCAAAGAAATGAATTATGCGATAACCATATTCACGTAGATTCTGAATATTACAACTATATTATTCGACCTATCCGGACGTCGGATACCATTGCTAGATAGTCACTTCGATTAGTGTAGAAAATTGATTTCTATGCTACCGACTTAAATTCGAATCTATGGGGTCATACACACTAGAGGTTGCCACTCGATCTAATGACTAATCAATGAAAGATTAATCAGTGATTTGATCGCTAATTAACTTAATTTAATTGAGTGATTTTTTTTATTAAAACCAATTGAATTGAATTCATTTGGATTTGATCCGATTAGGTTATGAGATGATCTAATCGTCAGGAAGATTTGATCTCTAATTTGATTAGAGGTTTAGCTTGATTAATTTTTAATTTGATTAGAATTTAACTAAGCCTAATTAAGCCTAAATAAGTTGAATTTATTTTGATCTAATTGGGCCTAACCAATTTGGATTGGATTGGTTCAATTGGATATCAAATAAGAGACTAGTTTGACTAGTCTTTCCATGCACCACATCACCCAAATATTATGCCATCTATTCTCCACGAGAATTGAGAATTCTCATGAAGAATTCCATGCACAAGAGGGCACACACCCTCCCTTCTCACATCCCAAATGGATAGGTTTAATCTGATTATAAGTTTAATTTAAATAGGATTTGAGTTTCAATGGATAACCACTTAATCTAGACCTCTTTCTTACGCCTTTCTTATTTGTGTGCATCTATAAAATACCTGATTTTATAGGCATGTAGATTAAAACTCAGAAAAGAGAGAGAACATGTGAGAAAAAGAAGAGAGGGTCTCTTCTCTGTATGAGGAATTCTAGGCGCAAGGGTCTTGGGTGAGTGCATATCCTAAAATCCATCTAGAATTTGGATTCTAGATTATGAGCAATGAGGATTGTAAGTTTACAGATCTTGAAGGAGAACCTCCTGTATTTCTTATCTACATCAATAAATCGGAGCATCCGAAGAGCTGATGAAGAAGATCGAAGAAGTTCAATCTGATATCAGCCATTAAAGATTTCTACAGCGAGCTAGCACTCGAGAGAAACTGATCAAGATCAGAACCTCGTGTAGATCACCCGTAGATGCCAGATGCATGTGTGGCTATATCGTGGTGATCAGATCTATATCGTAGAGATCAAATTATGAAGATTATCTATCCACAAAAAGATAACGTATTCTGAACATGTAGAAGCAGTAAAATAGTTTTACTGCACTTGATATTTTATTTTTCAAATATGCATGCATATATCTGTACATTAGATCCTGTATAGTATAATATTTTTAGATTAGATCTATAGTTTTTATTATTAATATGATTAATCATCATTTTTACTCTGCAATCTTTGAAAAAAGTTTTCAAAATCAAAGCTAGAAATCCTGCACGTTCCATTCAATTGGTATCAGAGCAGCAGATTCTTTGATGTATGATATATGCATGTTTTAGATTATTTTTATATTAGATCTAAATAATAATTTGATCTAAAAAATAAAAAATGATGATCGTATGGATTATAGGTTATCTTGCTGTAAGATTTATCTCTTACAGTAAAAAGATTGTCCTGGTATGTTGCGATCTGTAACACTAATTATAAAAATTTTAGATTAGATCTCATAATTTTTATGATATGTTTGAACATATTTAATCTAAATTTTATCATGATTTAGTATTTAAATTAGATCTAAATAGTTTCATAATTTTTTATGTAGAGTGCATAGATTTAGATTAAACATGAATAGGATCTTAGGAAGGTTTTGTATGCCAGTCAAGTCGGCTCGCTCAGAAATCGAGCCAACTTGACCAGCATGCCAGTCATCATATACTTTCTGGATTGATGCTCTACCTGGCTCGATCAGGATCCAAGCCAGCTCGACTTTAATTTGAGCCTGCTCGGATAGAATCCGAGCCTGCTCGATGAAAATGTTTGGCTTCTGACTTTTTTGCTCGAGCTAGCTATCTTAGAAATCAATCTGACTCGGCTTCTATTTGGGCCAGCTTGGATGGGATCTGAGCCAGTCCGACTGAGAAGTTGGCTCAATGTATATTAGCTAGTTTTATGAAATCAAACCTACATCTAGTGCTTGTTTATAAAATAAGCCGATCCATTTTTGAAATAAGTCAACCTATTTAGTGAAATAGTGCTAGAACATAGATAACCTTTTAAAATTTAAAAAAGATATTTTTGAAATACCGAACCCCAACCCTCTGTCTTAAACTTAATTAAGAATTAAACATGATTAATAAGGATCCAGAATTATGAATTAAAGATCCTAAGACATATTGATCATAAAATTATGGGTTATCGGGTTAATTGAATTAGATCCATTAATTGGATTAGATCTAAGGTTAGTTAAAGAATGGACTAAATTAGAATAATTGATCAAATCTAATCAAATGTTGATTTAGATTAGGTCAATGACTCTTTAGACTAAATTATAATAATTATAGTTGGTCAAGCTCATGCCTTTAATGAGGACAAAATGGACTTAATTCATGGCTTCGCGGTCGAACCTAAAATTGCTAGGTTGGTTAAAATTGAAACTAATAAATTAGATGGTGTCTAAGGTAAGTCTAACAGCTCAGATCAATAGTACTTAATTAAAAGCTACTCATACTAATTCGATCCTTGATGAGTTAATGGCATATCCCTTCGACTGATCTCACTTACCTGGCCATTCTGGTGAATTAGATTTTGATTAGACTACTTGATGATTTGGACTTACCCATGTCAGTTAGGTAAATCAATTTGACTGATTTAGGAGCTCCTAATGCCAACTTTAATTAGGTTCTTATTGACCTGACTTGGTAAAGTTGGTGGAAGGATCCAAATTAGCTAATTATTTTTTTAAAAATTAATTAATAATTTTTTTTAAAATTATTAGGTTCTTAAAATGATAAAGTTATGGTGATAAATAAGTCATAGCCTTCCATTAAGTTGAGTGATAATGGATCCACTAGTTTAATAATCATTAGAGGTCCAATGACCTGATGCTTATTGATTAATAGAATTATCATTCATAATATGATAATTTGGTTGTGTCTTTCTAATGATAGTCAAGTTGGCCGGCTAAAGTCGGGCTAGATCATTCGTTGGTCTGATGCACCAAAATGGTCATGTTAATGATTGAACTTAACTGGATCTTTTTAGTGAAGGCCAAAGCCTATTGATTAAATTTTTGAGGTAAAATTAAAACTACTAAAAATTATTTGGTAAAGCAATTGATTATAAATCTACCCATAGGTGCACATGGATTGACCAACCAAAGTTGGGCTCGTCTGTAGTCTATGTGAATTTTAGTACCCACTAAGAAATTAGGAATAATTTTTTAAATTGGAGGTAGAGGCTACCGATTCGAACAAAATAGTAGAAGAATCTTTTGACTAAAGTTCAAGTCTTTAGAGTAAATAATTCATATACTAATTAGATCTATGATTTTTCTTTTGTGCAGAAATGGCCACTACCATATTGCTCCGATCATTGTTGGACAATGACAAACTCATGGGATCCAACTTCGATAGCTGGTATCAAAAGTTAAAAATTATCCTAGAGCATGAACGGATCTTATATATTGATTGATTCGACACCTAAGGTGCCAGCCCCAAATGATATTGACACAGTGAGAGATACTTACTAGAAGTGGCTCAATGACTGCACCACCGTTCGGTGCATTATGCTGGTGGTGATGAATGATGAGTTCAACCACAGGTTTGAGAATGTCCAGCCTAAGGAGATGCTTTAAATGTTAAATGATTCCTTTGGCACCCCTGACGGCATTGAAAGCTACAAAATTAGCTGTGCCATTTTCAACGCTCATATGAGGGATGGAACATCGATCACTGATCATGTATTGTACATGATCGAGTTGATTGAATGCCTGAGTAAGCTAGATTTTTTCCTGCATGAGCAGCTCGGGATGGATGCGATCCTGAATTCATTATCCAAGTCCTTCCTCACATTTCTTACTCATTTCGGAATGATAAAGCCTGTAGTGAACTACCATGGGTTATTGGTGTTGCTACAGAATTTTGAGAAGGATCATCAGCTCTAAAAGGGATCGGTGAATATTGTGGGAGGATCTTCTTCTGATCAATCCTTTGAGAAAGGAAAGAAGAATAAGAAGAAGAAGAGCAAGAAGGTGCAGTCGCATGCTAGAACGTTTGCACAGGATCAGACCAAGAAGTGCAAGTCTGACCAGAGCCAGGCAGAGTGCTTTTTTTGTAAGAAGCAAGGATATTGAAAGAGGAACTATCCTCAATACATTGCCACCCTGGACCCAAACAGGTCAAGAAAGAAGCAAGTAGTTGTTGGGTAAGATGATTATATGATAACACCTTACAACTTCTCAATTTATGATACTACTGCCTAGGTATTAGATACCGAAAGCCCTTACCATATTTGAAATTCGATGTAGGGTTTTTAGGTCAGTAGGAATTTGGTGAAGATAAGAGATTTCTGAATGTTGGAGATGAAAGACAAGTTTTAGTTCTAGCTTTACAAGTGATGAATCTTGTAATCAATTTTCATAGAGTTATTCTTAGTGATTATCATTTTTGTCCAAATTTTTTATTGAATGTAATTTCTGTAGGCCTTTTGGCTAAGAACAGTTATTAATTTTCAATAAAAAAATTTTTGTGATATCATTTTGAATGGTGTTACAGTTTATGTTGGATAATTAAATAACAAAATTTATCTATTATCACATCCTATTAACATAGTCCAAACCTTCAATAAATGCTATAGAATAGATGATGTGTCAAATGTCTATCTTTGGCATTGTAGACTAAGTCACATCAACAATAACAGAATAAATAGGTTGGCTCAAAAAAAAATTCTTGAGGTCAGTGATAGTGAATCACTATTGATCTGTGAGTCCTGTCTTCTTGGAAAGATGACTAAGTCATCTTTTATTGGAAAGGATGAACGTGCCAGTAAACTTCTTGGTCTAGTACATACTAATGTATGTAGACCATGAGTACAAGCATTAGAGGTGGATATTTTTACTTCATAATCTTCACAGACGATCTATCAAGGTATGGATATGTCTATTTAATAAAGCATAATTCAAAATCATTTGAAATGCTCAAACTATTTCATAATAAAGTAGAAAAGCAAATTGAAAAGAGTATTAAAACTCTTCGGTCTGACCGAGGAGGTAAGTATCTTTTCAGTGATTTTCTGACATATCTTAGTAAGAATGAGATTCTCTCCTAATAGACTCCTCCTGGAATACCATAGCATAATAGTGTGTCCGAAAAAAGGAATCGGATCCTATTGGACATGATTTTATTTATGATGGGGTTTACCAGTCTGTTAATCTCTCTCTAGAGATATGTGCTCGAGTTAGCTTGTTATATTCTAAATAGGATTCCAAGTAAGTCTATTTCTAAAATGCCATATGAAATGTGGACAGGACGTAAGCCAGTACTCTCGTATCTTAGGATTTGGGGGTATCCAACTTATGTCAAACATTTAGTAACGGACAAGCTCGGACTTAGGTTTGATAAGTGTAGCTTTATAGAATACCTAAAAGAGACCAAAGAATATTACTTCTACCTAGCTGATGAACAAAAGATGTTTGTCAGCCTTAAGGCATACTTTTTAAAATAAGAGTTTCTTAGTGAAAAAACTAATGCTTCTAAGATTAAACTTGAGAAAGTTCGATAGGTAGAAGAACCGACACATGTAGCTGAACTTGAATCGAATATGATTCAATCAGACTCGGAGCCTACTGAATCTGTATCCTTAAGATGATCTAATAGAGTACCATATCAATCGGATAGATACTATAGTTTCTTGGTCCGAGATGGAGATCCTATTGAACTCGATAAGAACGATGAGGATCCAATCACCTACATGAATGCAATGTAGAGATCTGACTCTAAAAAATAGCTTGAGGCCATGAGATCCGAAATGGAGCCCATAAAAGTCAATAATATATGGACATTGGTTGATCCACCGGAAGCGATAAAATTCATAGGATGTAAGTGGATCTTCAAAAGAAAAAGAGGCATAGATGAAAAGGAGGAGATCTATAAAGTCCATCTGATTGCCAAGGGATACTGTCAATATTATGGTATTGACTATGATGAGACATTTTCTCTTATGGCAATGCTCAAGTCCATTCGGATTATGCTTGCGATAACTACGCATCTAGACTATGAAATCTGACAAATAGATGTGAAAACAGCTTTCTTAAATGGATAGCTAGCTGAAGAAGTATATATGATATAACCTGAAGATTTCACATCCATGATGAGTCTAAGGTGTGCAAGTTTCAAAAATTTATTTATGGACTGAAGCAGGCATCTCGAAGTTGGAACGTACATTTTGATAGGACGATCAAGACGTATGGCTTCGTTAAGAATGAAGAAGAGCCTTGCATACATAAGTGGGCTAATGGTCTAGCAGTTGTATTTTTCATTCTGTATGTGGATGATATTCTCTTAATCGAAAATAATGTTTCTACATTATAAAAAATAAAGATCTAGCTATCATCACAGTTCTCCATGAAGGATCTGGGAGAAGCTTTCTACATCTTAAGGATGAAGATCTATAGAGATAGATTTAAAAGATTGCTTGGATTGTTCTAGTTCATGTACATAGATACTATGCTAAAGAAGTTCAGCATGAAGAATTTCAAGAAGGGCTATCTACCGATAGGCCATGAAATTTCTCTCTCGAAGAGGAACTATTCGACAACACCCTAAGAGAGAGAGAGAGAGAGAGCATATGAATAGAATTTTATATGCTTCGATAGTGGATTCTATTATGTACGCCATAATATGTACACGATCAGATGTGGCATACCCACTAGAGATAGTAAGTAGATATCAATCTGATCCAGGGAAGAACCACTGAAAAGTTGTTAAAATCATCCTAAAGTATTTAAGAAATACTAAGAATCAATAGCTTATTTATGGTAAATTAGACTTAAAATTTGTAAGGTTTATTAAGTCCAATTTTTAGTCTGATCATGATGATAGCAAAAGCATGTCGAAATATGTGTTTATCCTTAATGATAGTTCTGTCTACTGAAAAAGTTTCAAACAGCATACAGTAGCTGATTCAGTGTACGAGGTAAAGTATATTGCTGCATCAATTATTGCCAAAAAAGCGATGTGACTGAAGAAGTTCATCACCGAGCTCGAAGTAGCATCCTTCCTAGATGATCCAGTTCTGCTCTTCTGCGATAGCTCTGAAGCCATTGCTTAGGCAAAGGAATCCAAAGCACACCAGCGGACGAAGCACATTCTGCATCGCTTTCATATTATCTAAAAAATCATGGATCGAGATGATGTTGATCTTCAGAAGATCAACGAAAAGGAGAATCTGATCGATCTATTCACTAAAGCCATTGCAGTGAAGGAGTTCGATGACTTCAAATCGAAGATGGGTATACGATACTGGATTGATTGGCTTTAGACCAAGTAGGAGATTATTGAGAATAGTATTCCAAAGCCAATCATCAGTCTATTGATGATTGAGCTAATTAATATAATTATATATTAATTATTAATTAAATAAAAATTATTCTAACTTTTTTATCATAAATTTTTCATCTTCTAATGAACTTCTGTCTGATGTGATGAAGTTCTTAGGATAATTTAGAATCGACAAAGAAGAATTTATCGTTTAGTCCTTAAAATAGTTTACGATTAATGATACGTTGTTACCAAGGACGATAACGTTTATCGAATATAGATCATTGTATACCATATAGATTGGTTGTCCTCTTAATCAAGAAATATGGAGATACTGGTATGGCATGTAGGTGAGATGTAGGGGTACATCTGCACTGAACGTGACCAACTCCAAAGCTTTTCTACCATCAAAAATTGCTCTGATGGAATATGGACATAAGTATTCCTCCAACCTGAGATCACCATGATAACTTTCAAACAACTCACTGTGCTTTGATGCTGGACTATCTGTAATTCAGTGATGAAAGATTTTTGGGTACAGTCAAGTACTTGAGAAGTCAATACGTAAGTCAAGATGGAATTGACTACTTTTGGACTCAGGAGTTGTGCTTAATAGTATTTTAATTTAGCAAAATCTTGATCAGGATAGTTCTTATGAGGGGTTACAGGACTAATTGCTTTGAGACATGATTTGGATGTATCTTCTAGGGTTAACAATTAAATCCTAAGTCATTCTATGTACAGAGGTCAAAGAGATAAATTATGCAGTAACCATATTTACATAAGTTTTTAATATTATGATTGCACCATTTGGTCTATCTGGTGTTGGGTATCATTGCTAAATGATCATTTTGATTAGTATAGAAAATTGATTTCTATGCTACCGGCTTAGGTTCGAACCTACGGAGTCACACATACTAGAGGTTCCAACTCGATCTAATGGCTGATCAATGAAAGATTAATTAGTGATTTGATCTCTAATTAACTCAATTTGATTGAGTGATTATTTTTTATCAAAACTAATTGAATTAGATTCATTTGGATTTGATTTGATTAGGTTATGAGATGATCTAATCATTAAGAAGGTTTAATCTTTGATTTGATCAGAGATTTGACTTGATTAATTTTTAATTTGATTAGGATTTAATTAAGCCTAATTAAGCCTAAATAAGTTAGATATATTCTGATCTAATTAGGTCTAACCACTTTGGATTGAATTGGTTCAATTGGATGTCAAATAAGAGACTAGTTTGACTAGTCTTCCCATGCACCATATCATCCAAATATTGCGCCATCTATTCTCTATGAGAATTAAGAAATTTTATGAAGAATTCCATGCACAAGAGGGTGCACGCCCTTCCTTTTCACATCCTAAATGGATAAGTTTATTCTGATTACAAGTTTAATTCAAATAGGATTTGAGTTTGAATGGATAACCACTTAATCTAGATCTCTCTTTTAGACCTTTCTTATTTGTGCGCATCTATAAAATACCTGATTTTATGGGCATGTAGATTAAAACTCAGAAAAGAGAGAGAACATGTGAGAAAAAGAAGAGAGGGTCTCTTCTCTGCATAGAAATTCTAGACGTAAGAGTCTTGGGTGAGTGCATACCCTAGAATCCATCTAGGATTTGGGTTCTAGATTGTGAGCAATGAGGGTCATGATTTTATAAATCTGAAAAGAGAACCTTCTGTATTTCTTATCTACATCGGCAAACCAGAGCGTCCGAAGAGCTAGTGAAGAAGATCGAAGGAGTTTGATCCGATATCAGCCATCAAAGATTTCTACAGCGAACTAGCACTCGGAAGAAATTGATCGAGATCAGGACCTCGTGTGGATCACTCGTATAGGTCAGATACGTATGTCGCTGTGTCACGGCGATTAGATCTACACCATGAAGATTAAATTATGGAGATCATCTATCCGCAAAAAGATTACGTGTTCTAACCATATAGAAGCAGTAAAATAGTTTATTGCACTTGATATTTTATTTTTCAGATATGCATGCATATATATACATTAGATCCTGTATAGTATAAAATTTTTAGATTAAATCTATAGCTTTTATTATTAATACGATTAATAATCATTTCTGCTGTGCAATCTTTGGAAAAAGTTTTTAAAATCAAAGCTAGAAACTTTGCATGTTCCCTTCAGATCGGACATCATAGCCTCGTTTAGATAGATTTTGAATTTATACTTTGTCCTTATTTGGTTGGACAGCATAGCTTCTTTTGGACAAACTTATTTTCACCGTATCCTCATTTGGCTGGATATCATAGTCTCGTTTGGATAGGTTTTAAATTTATACTTTATTCTCTTTTTTCCAGACAGTATAGTCTCTTTTGGACAAACTTATTTTCATATTATCCTCATTTTGTCGGACATTCATAGCCTCATTTGGATAGGTATTGTTTTTTCTTTGTCTTCATTTGATTTTTTTCTTCATCTCATGTGCTCAAGATCCTGTTGTCCTGCAAGAAAGGAATAGAATAGTATATCGGGCTTAAGGGTCTATTACCATGGAGGTTATGAGTTTTTTTTGACTCCTTTTTGTTCTTTGCCTCAACTTGAGTTTGTTTTTGCTTTATATTGATCTGATTTTAACTTTAGTTCGGCCAAAATTTTGACTTTGGCTTGGCCCTATTTTTCTCCTTCAGTCCTGCAAGAAGTAAAAGAGAGAGAATAGCGAATGAAAGCTTAAGAACTTTTTACCATGAGTTTTTATTTGAGAACTCACAAGTTCTGTTTGATTACTTATTATTCGGCTCGAACTTGATCTGTGCTTGGTATCATTTTAACTTTGGCTGGAGATCAGGCTCTCTCCCCTCTTTTTTTTTTTCTTTTTCTTTTTTTATCTCGATCTTCTTCCTCAGAATTTGAGTTTCCTCAATCAGATATCTCGTTTGAACAAGCTTTTTGTTCTTGTTTGATTTTCTCTTTGGCTCATATGCTTAAGAACATGTTGTCCTGCAAGAAAGGAATAAAATAATAGATGGGGCTTGAGAGTTTTTACCATCGAGGTTATGAGTTTCATTTAAGAGCCTTAGAAAAAGGAGAGGTCGAAAAGGGCATTTTTTGCCCCCATCATGTTCTTGAGCACTGAGTCTGGCCCCTTGATTTTCTAAATTGATGAGTATTGTCACCTCACAGTACGTGGGGGCCATCCCTATTAATATCATGAATTGATAGCTTAAGGCTCTGAGAATGATGTGGTAAAGCGATGTGAATGAGACTATGTAGAGGAATTTTATCTTCTATGGATAAGAATTGAGATATTGAAAATAATTTTACTGAAGGCTCATTGTCAATGCACTGCCTTTTTCGAAAAAAAATTTTATCTGCCCCACATTCTATTCTATGATACATTAAAATGGAGGTAAAACTTCTTCTGGCACATCTCTAGGGAGAGATGGTGAAGATATACAATTGTTTTGTGCTCTCTAATTCATCATTTTTCCAAAAATTTTTGTATGAGGCTTCCTGTTCATCATTTTCACATAAATCTTTTGGGCAAAAGTCTTTCCTCTAGTGCCAATATGTTGCAATAAGGCTCCAAAGAATGATGAAAATTTGTGCTGGAGAGCTGATCAAGAATGAATCAACACTGATCACGATCTAACCTGCAAAGAAGTCCTACAAATTGATGGGATATACTCAGATTTAGGATCCTCTAATGCTCAAGTCAATTGGAGCCTTGAGAATGGATAGTGAAAATGGAGAGATAAGAAGTGCAAGAAAGGAGAATTTAGGTAGAAAGTGGGTTTCAAGCTTCCTTCAGTAGGAAAGTCAAAATTGATTTCAGTAGAGTTTTGACTCTGCAAATCAAAACTTACCATTTAGAAAGATACCGTGCCCCTCTATTTATAGAGAGGTTTGTTTAAGTTTTAAAAAAATTTGTTAGACCGTTAGTTTGTTATAATGGAATAGCTAATTGGATAGCAGCTGTAGGCCATTTACCTAAGTGGTAATTAGCTGTAATATAGCTAGAGGATAGCTATGATATAGCTGGGGAGCAGCTGGTGCTCTAGTTAGAGTTTGATGATGTCAAGGTCGGTATTTTATCAATCTCACTATATTGACGACATTGGTAATTTACCAATTTTGGCATAATAGTGCTAGCGGTGAGAACATAGTAAACTCAATCTCAGATTAGCTATTGAGTTAACTGTTGTTGCTTGTGAGGTCGGTAGAAACCTGATCTCAACTCAGCTATTCAGTTAATTACTATTGCTGGGAAGATTGGTGACAAACCGATGTGGGATAGCAGATATCAATAAGCATATGAACTATGCATCATGCCTTTGATGATGTGGCTTAAAATAGTGATGAGGTCAGCAATTTGATGATGTCAGTCTTCTGATGATCTCGACCTCCTGATGAGGTCGGCTTTCTGATAAGCTCAACTTCCAATTGAGGTTGGCTTTATAGTGAGCTCAACCTCCATAAGGTCGGCTTTATGATAAGCTTAATCTTTAGTTAAGGTTGGTTTTATAATGAGCTCAATCTCTAGTTGAGATCGGCTTGATGATGAAATCAACCTTCATGAGGTTGGCTTTATATTGAGCTCAACACTACTATAGAATAGGACTATGGCAGCGATTAGTAACCGCTGTCGTAGCCTAAAAAATTACTATCATAAACTATGGCAGCAGTTAGCTAATTGCTGCTACTGCGGCTATCACCGTAGGTCTATGATAGCGGTTATTGCAGCGGTTACGCTAACCACTGCCATAGATAGCTTATGGCAATGGTTACCAAACGACTGTAATAGATTGATCTATAACAATAGTTTTGTAACTACAACTATAGTTCGATCTATGGCAATGATTTTTTAACCACTACCATAGCTCTCTATAGTGGCAGTTACAAAATCACTGCTATAGATCTATGACAGCGGTTTTATAATTGCTGTCATAAGTTAAACTATCGTAGCAGTTGTGAAATCGTTGCTATAGATCTAATGCAGCGGTTGGCACGAAGCCTATGGCAGCGGTTGGCACACCTATGGTAGTGGTTATGAAATTGCTATTGTAGTTTTTGAATAATAAAAAATATAAATTTTTATATTTTTATATTTTTTTATCTGTTAAATATAGTTCAATAATATTAGAAAATATTATAAATATAAGAATATTTATAAAATACTCAAATTTTATTATTAAATAAAATTTATTATAATATTTTTAAAAAAAATACATCAAAAGTTTTCTAAATCTAAATTATCGTCGTCACCGAGAGATGGAGCACGAGCTGAAGGAGCTAGAGCCGAAGTTGGAGCGGCTAGAACTGTAGGAGCTGGAGCTGGAGCTGGAATGCTGATCAATATGTCCTCAAGATTCATGAAGTCAGATCCAAAATGCATACTGAGTCTCGTCACCATGGCACTCAGGATGCCCTCTAGATGTGATGTGCACTCCTCAGCGTGATCAGCCTATGCCGTAGCCTGATCTACCCGCACCATAGCTTGAGTTGCCTGCGCCAATGCCTCCTCAAGCTACTCCCGACTAACAACATCGAAAGCATGTGAAAAGATGCTCGATCCAGACCAGTAGCTCATCAGTATATATTCGGGCCTGCATCGAATCTTCTCAAAGTGCTCAGGCTCCAAACCCTGAGACAAATGGTCATAGGGGCTAGAGAAGTTCGGGCCCTCATGAGCGAGCGCATCTAACTACTCCTATAATTATAAATTTAAATAAAATTTTATAATAAATGCTATAATACTAATTATACTAATATATTTATTATTTATAAAAATTTTTTCGATCACGGTATTCATTGGCCTGCCCTTCTTATCTGTACTGCTGGATCGAAAGATCTCGCTAATGTTGGACATCACTCCATCTCTCATTAGCTATAATAATAAATTAATTTATTAAAAATATTAAAAAATATTAATTTAATTTATCTAGTAAAATTCAGAATTCATTACCTCTCTATACACACGACTGACCATAGACTCATAGTTGAGAGTGTGCATATACTCCTAGACTGCCCGATTCTCCTGATTCTGATAGGAGGTAGCCTAATAAGTATTCAAATAAATAATAAGTATTTAAAAAATATTTTAAATATAATTTTAAGTGTATTAAAAATTTTAGAAGTTAGAAATTAAATCTCAAACTCTTGGCTTCTCTAATGTCTAACCATCCTCTTTCACTGACTCGAGGGATAGTCCTGAATCTAAGGAACTAGCTCCTCCGAAGTGTCCCGTCGGTGCTCGAGCCATCCTCTATGGAGCTTGATCTTGTAGTTTCAGTACAACTCTCCAATCTTCTTCAATCGGACATCTCGAATCCTCTCGTGATTTAAAAAGTCATACCTCCTCTGCATAAAGTTATCGGAAGTCAATTACGAAATTATATGAATAAAACATAGTATAAAAATAACTAAGATATACTTATCCATATCTTCTTCTATACCCAATCTCTGACATCAGCATCCATCAATCGTCAGTATATGGATAGTACCAAAATGATGTCAAACTACCTCACAAGCACTTCAAAAAAAAAATGCATCTCTCATGCAGTCTCTCCTACTGGCCTCCCCTCCGTGTCATAGTCCACCATCACTTGATGCTGGCGATTCCACACATGCGACATGCATGTGGGACCGCAAAATATCCTACTGAATGATTCATCTATAATAAATATATATTATTTAAATATATAATAGTGATAATAATTATATAAATAAATAAATAAATAATATAATAAAAATATACACTCGCTGGCCATGGGATCATACGATATGGACGCTAATGGAGACTCATCGATTAGTGAAGCATGTGTTAGAAATGTGGCTGATGATGGAAGCTCAGATGCCAGTGGAGTAGATGTTGGTGGAGTAGATACCGATGGTCCCTATGCTATCGATGTGGATGTGAATGGAGCATGCTCCTCCTGCAATTCAGATGCGGAGCTCCACGTAACCCGTCGAGAAATGAAGGTGAAAGCTAGATAACATTTCAGTACCATCATGACCTACAACGTTAATGAACATTAACTAATATAATATGTTGAACAATAATATTAGTAGAGCATCAATAAATAGATTCTAATATTTATACTAGAATGTTGAAGTCATCATCTAGTGGTATCTACAATATAGACATCACCATCGCTCCTGACAAATATTATTTTTATATATGCAATAAATACATCCTATTATCAACTAATAGGTAAAGAAAGATCCTATCCTATTCAAAAATTACATTAATTTTATAGGTTCATTACAGTAATCAAATAATATGCAATAAAGATCAAAAAAAATTTTGACAGTATTTTTTCTTAGTTCTTCTGTGTAGGGAGAACAAAAAAAAAATATTATCCAAAATTTTATTCAAAATCTATAGCATACCTTTTAATTATTGTAATTATCTATAAAATTATTTATAATTTTCAAACTATCCAAATTAGATAATCAATTGATCATTACATAATTCTTTCATTCGTACAAAAATATATAAATATATGGATGCTGGAGATTATGTATACTAATCAATTGACGAGTCTATCGTTATGCAATATAATAAACAAAAGCAACAAGATATAAATTCTATAATATAAATTACATCTATAAATAATTAAGGATGAGCAACAAATAATTTTACTTTTTATGAGCGATCGGTGGGGGTAAGGGTTCTCTTAGTAGCCGGCATAGCTCACGACCGCCGACACAGCCCAAAATCCATCGACGAAAATTTTGTTATCGATGGGCATGCATCAAGAGCTATCTATGACCGTCGATACGGCACGACACAGGACTGCCAGCACGGCCTAGGGTCATCCACGATCGTCAACATAGCACGGCCCGGTCCAGAATCCACCGGCATGGTCTAGAACCAACCAACAGGAGTTCTCTTACCCACCGATATGAACCAACAGCAAGCGAATAATTATAATATTTATAATAAAAATTATAAATATTATTATAAATATTATAAATAATTAATAAATAATACTATAATTTTTTAAAAAAATGATACCTGTGGATACAGAGAGGAAGTTGCACAGTGAACTCCGAGGGTCAGCGACGGTGATGCTATAGGAAGACGGTGGCACTAGAGGTAGCCTGCAAAATGAGAGAGACATAAGATAGTAAGATAGAAAGAGAGAAGAGAGAGAAAGAAAAAGAGAGAGAGTAGGGAGGTGGCGGGTCGGGCCGAGGGATGAGAGGAGAGAGAGAGTAGGAAGGAGGCATGTCAGGCTGAGGGAAGAGAGGAGAGAGAGAGTAGGTAGGGGTCGAGGTCGGTGGTCGGATCGGCCAGGAAAAAGAGGAGAGAGAGAGTAGGAAGGGGCGGATCAGGTCAAGGGAAGAAAGGGGAGAAAAAGAGAGAGAGTAGGGAGGGTCGGGGCCGGCCAAGGAAGAGAGGAGAGAGAGAGCAAGAGGGCAGATCGGTCGAAGAAAGAGAGAGAGAAAGAGAGAGAGAGAGAGAGAGAGCAGGGAGGGGTCAGGGCCGGCGGTCGGGCTGATCGGGGAAGATAGTAGAGAGAAGGGAGGGGGAGGTGGTGGAGCCAACGGCGGATAGGATAGGAAAGGAGGAGGGGGAGGTGGCGGAGCTGGCGGTAGGGCTGGCTTGGGAGCCAATAAGAGGTGGGGGAGGAGGTGATGTCAGTCGAAAAAAGAAATGGAGGGAGTGGAGCCTTACCAATGGTGGAGAGGAGGAAGAGAGAGTGATCGACAGAGAGAAAACTAATTTGGGGGCTGGTTTAGAAAAAATAATCTAACCTATGGCGGCGGTTCTCGAACCACTGCTATAGATCTACAGCAGTGATTTTCAAATCGCTATCATAGATTTACGACAGTGGTTACTGAGATCACTATCATAGGTCTATGGCAGCGATTATGAAATCATTGCAATAGATTTATGGCAATGGTTTTCAGTAACCACTGCCATAGATTAAAAATATTTTTTTTTTATTTTTACTTTAAATATTATATAATTTTAAAATTTAATATTCATCTTCACTGTTCAGTATTTAAATAATTATCATTAGAGTATCATCACAAAAGATCATCTCGATCTGATGGCCCTAGCTTCATCGATCAAAAAAATTTGATTTCGATGATCATGAATGACAATGCGATGATCTAATAGATGAAGATCTTTGATGGATCCAAAAATCTGCAATGATAATCTTGATGATATTTGTAGTATACTATCAAAGTTTCACTTTAATCAGATATCGTTATTTCGATCAATTTAGTATAGGATAATTTTGGCTCTTAAATGATAAACGAATGATCAAAGGATCAAACGGCATCTGATTATAAGATAATTTTTTTTATAAATAATCTTGGCTACTACTTTAATCATTTTTATGGTGGTGATCATAAAATTCAACTCGTAGATCTAAGAACGATTCAAAACTATACGTTGATTGATATCCATTCTTAAACTCCGTTGATAATTATGCTCGTACTTTTGCAAAATCTACTTAACGTGAATAGTTCATACAAAAATAATTTAAATTTCATAATCATCACTATATAAAATGATTAAAATTATAGCAAAGATCATTTAACTAAAAAATTATCTCATAATTGGATGTCGTTTGGCCCTTTGATCACTTATTTTTTATTTAACGGTCAAAATTATTTTGTACTAAATTAATCATGATAACGATATCTAATTGAAGTGAAACTTTGATAGTATGCTACAAACATGATCGAGATCATCGTTGCAGATTTTTGGATCTATCGATGATCTCCATCTATCAGATCATCGCATCGTCATTCGTAGTCGTCAAAATCAAATTTTTCTAATCGATGAAACTAGGACCATTAGATCAAGGCGGTCTTTTATGATGATACTCTAATGATAATTATTTAGAAATAAATGATGAAGATAAATATTAAATTTTAAAATTATATAATATTTAGAGTAAAAATATGAAAAAAAGATATAGCAATGGTTATATCCAACCGCTGCAATATGTTAGGCCTACGGCAGTAGTTACATGAAATCGCTGTGATAGGTCGCATCTATATAGCAGTTATATTAAACCACTGCTATAGGTTTGACTAATGATAGTGGTTACATGTAACCGCTGCTATAGATTGATCTATAGCAGTGATTAGATAAACCGCTGCCATAGGTCGGACCTATAGCAGTGGTTAGTATAAACCACTACCATAGGTTAGATCTATAGCAGTGATTTTTTGTAATCACTGTTGTAGGATCTATTGCAGTGGTTTTAAAAATCACTGCCATAGTATGCACTGTCGTAGCCCTTTTTTGTAGTAGTGCAACCTTCAGTTGAAGTCGACTTGATGATGAGCTCAACCTCCATAAGGTCAGTTTTATGATGAGCTCAACCTTCAGTTAAGATCGACTTTATAATAAGTGCAACCTCCATAAGGTCAACTTTATGATGAGCTTCACAGTCAAACCTCATCAGAATTCTTATCAATCTAAGAACTCCTAAGTCACGAGGACATTAGCTATGATGGAATGACCCCCACAATATATATTATTATTACAAATTAAACTTGGCTACGCTCGAGTAGATCTCCACTCATATTTAGTTAGCTTTACATTGAATAATGGGGATCTCATATCGATGATCCATTCAGTTAAATGTAATAAAGTACCTCTAAATTTTTTATAGGATAAGTTAGTGAAAACTTTCTTATTAAGTTTTAACTTAAAAGCAGCTCTCCATTTAAATTTCAAGTAAAAATAGCTCTCCATTTCAGATATAAATTAAAAGTAGCTCTCCAAATGGCATGAAATGATAGAATTACCCCTGCAGTTATAAAGCAACACTAAAATAAGGCAGTATTGTTTTATAACAAGACAGTATTATTTTTTAATAAGGTAATATTACATTACAACAAGGCAATATTCTTTTGCAATAACGCAGTATTATATTATAATAAGGCAGTACTATTTTACGATAAGACGGTATTATATTACAATAATACAGTATTGCATTATAATAAGATAGTACTGCTTTATAACAAGCTAGTATTATTTTTTAATAAAATAATATTACATTACAATAAGGTGGTATTCCTTTATAATAAGATAGTATTATATTATAATAAGATAGTATTATTTTATAACAAGATGGTATTATTTTCTAATAAGGCAGTATTACATTATAATAAGATCTTTATAATAAGGCAATATTATATTACAATAAGACAGTGCTGTTTTATAACAAGACAGTATTATTTTAGTACTACTTTATAACTATAGGAGCAATTTGATCATTTTATGCTAAATGGGGAGCTGCTTTTAATTTATGTTTGAAATGAGAAGCTACTTTTATTTAAAACTTAACTAGAGAGCTGCTTTTAATTTGAAACTAGAATTAAAAATTTTTCACTAGTTTACTATTTCTTAGGATATATACCAAAATTATATAATTTAGAAATCTCTATCCAATACATCAAGTGGTCAAAATATTGGACAATCTATATAATAATAAACTATATATATATATATATATATATATAATTTATTTTTATTTAGATTGTGTGTGTACTTTTTAATAACTTAATGCATCGACTAAGAATCTCCAAATTATATAACTTTTGATATGTAAATAATTTAAAGATAGTAAATCATATCCAATGCTTGGATCATGGATCGATATAAGACCACCATTATCTCATATAGATCTAAACAAATTTGAGTGGTGATCCACCAGAGTGTAGCAAAGCCTGTCTCTTACTATTTCAATATTAAATTATGATACATCACTTATGCATTAGTCTATAATTTAAATGTATTATCACTATAACATCTAAAGTCTTAAACAAACACTAGGCCTTTTTCTTAGAGGTCGATCCTCTATTCCTAAAAGGTTAGATTAGAATATGAGCTAATACTAGTATTTTGCTCTTCGAAACTTTGCATGCATTCTTCAATCTACTTAAATTACTTCATCCTGAGTTAGATGAGTCAAGGCAATAACCATGTTGGAAAATCATTAATCAATCTCCTAATACCCAAGTAGACTCAAAAAACTATGGATTCCGAAAATATTTGTTAGGCAATTCCACTCTATAAGTGCTTCGACTTTCTTTGGATATATGAAAATCTTATCTTTTGATACCACAATGTCAGTGTCCCGCCTAAATTCATACTTTTTCATCTTTGTATATAACTTCTTCTCCTTGGAAACTTGTAGCGTGCATGTCTCGAGTGCTCATTATGCTCCTCTTTACTCCTGAGAAAAATATACCGATATATCTCGTCCATGAAGATGCTACAAACTGGCTAGAGAAAAAGGTTGAGCACCATATTCATGATAGATAACTGCTACTACTGATGCAACTGAAATCACCAAAAATTCATAGTGCCCTTACCTTATCTGAAAAGCTATATTGTGTATATCCTCTATCTTGATTTTTAACTAGTACTGACTGGCTTGATAGAGAGTTTAATCATAAAGAAGACTTGGGCTCTCTATATTGACCCCAACTAATTGAGCTCGCCTAATAGCTTTCGGATAAACAATCTAACAAGTTACTGAACTAACATATTTCATTATGGGAGAAAAAGGTTAATTGGATTTAGAATGAATGTTTACAAAAGGAAAAGAGCCAAATATCATGCAGAACGCTTATGATCTTCAAGCATAGCCTACTATTTATTAAGCTTTTGGGCCCAACAATATAATATAATTATTTCTTCGCTAGCTTTTGGGCCCAACAATATAATATAATTATTTCTTCGCTAGAGCACTTCTTCAGAAAAACATTGCATGCTTATTTACAAGGTTGAACAAGTCTCATTTGAGTTAAAAACTGTAAATCGCCGTTGCCGGGGATCGAACCCGGGTCACCCGGGTGACAGGCGGGAATACTCACCACTATACTACAACGACGGTGGTGACGCTACATTCTTTGCTGACTTTGATAATGCAATCGTATTAAAATTATACATTTTCCCGAGAAATCTGCTGCGTACTCTGGCTGTTTTCTATCGAAAACAAAATTGCCAAGTTTAAATCATGGGGATATCATTAAAATATATATATATATATATATATATATTTTATATATGTTTAGTGACTTTTTGAAATAACCTCCTAAATAATATTTTTTTTATGAATTTACAGAGATGATATCTTAACTCACTTTCAAGAGCAAAAATAATATATATATATATATATATAGAAACTAATTAATTGATCCACATTTTTATTAAATTTAAGGTAGAAGTACCAGTCGGAGCATGAAAGGGACCATAGAGAGCTACTGCTTTGCAAAAAAATAAAATAAAATAAAATATTCATTATCTATATATTTATATATATAATAATTCTTTTAATATTTTAATTTTTCGTACACATTATGAATCCATAATTTAAAAAAATTATATAATTAATTTATATATTAATTTTTTACTAAAATAATAAATTTTAAAAAATATTTATTTATTTATTTAATTTTAATGTAAAAGAGATTATTGAGATTTTTATAAAATCAAAATAATTTTATAGATGATATAAAATAATATTTTTTATTTATTTATATTTTATATATAATTAAATATTTATTGATATTTTTATAATATTTTTGATTATATATATTTATTTTATTATTTATTATAAAATATTTTATTTAAAAGTTTATTAAAATATTATTATTTTATTTTTTCCAATAAGTAAAGCTCCGTCACTGCTGGTCAGCAATCCCTAAAACTCGGCAGATAGTTAATCAGTCTTACATAATAGATAGGAATTTTTTTATTTATTATTTTTTTATTTTTTTATTTCTAAAATTATTCTTTTTTTTAACTTATTTCCAAAACTATTATTCATGTAGAAATTGCCACTTCAAGTGGCAATTTCTTTGCCATATAAGAATCTGACATGGCTTTAAAATTACCATATGAGAACTCGCCGCTTCAAGCGGTGATTTCATGAACTTGCCCTTTGCAGTGGCGACTTTGGTGCCCTTTTTTTTCCTAGATGGATAATGGATCGGACGGAAGGGGGCACCGAGGAGGGATGACGGACGAGAGTTTGCAGAGTGGTGGGATGGTGTGGAGAGGAGGGACGGGAGGAGGGGGTTGCGATGATGATGGAGGGAGAGGGAGGGGGTTGCAATGGTGACGGAGGGGGTTGGGGCACGAGACGGAGGGGGGGTGGCTGATGGGGACCCAGCTGAGGGGGGTGGGGGCCGTGGGATGGAGGGGGTGGGGGGTGTGAGATGGAGGGGGGTGATCGGGTGGGGTACAGGAGCGGAGGGGAGGGAGAGCTCCCTCTTTTTTTTTTGCTACTTGGACGGCGGGGACCGACCGAGGGGTAGGGGGTCGCAGGGTGCGGTGGTGACCGACGGTGGGGATCCGATCGGGAGATGGGGGTATGGTCGCGGATGGGGTGGCGAGCCCGGAGGCCGAGGGGAAGAGAGAAAATGCTTTTTTTATATAATGATTAAAAATAAGAAAAAATAAATAAATAATAAAAAATAAAATAAAATATTTAAAAATATATGATTAGTTTTTTAAATAATAAAATATTATTTTTAAAAAATAAAATATTTTTTTTATTTTAAAAAAGAAAATAATTTTAAAATGGTGGGGAGTCTGGGTGATCGGCACAAAGCCATGGAAGAAAAAAGAAATGAAAAAATATTTTTTAATAATAATAAAATAATTTTTAAAAAATTAATTTTAAAAATATTATTTAAAATTAATATTTTTAAAATAAATAAAATAATAAAATAAGAAGAAAAATATTTAAAAATAAATTATTATTAAAAATTATTTTATTTAAAAAATATATAAAAAATATTATTTTTTATAAATAATTAATAAATAATTTAAAAAATATTATTTTAAGTAATAATTTTTAAATAATAAAAATTTAATTTTAAAAATTATTATTTTAGTTTTTTAAATTATTTTTAAAAAAATTGTTATAATTTTAAAAATTATTATTTTAATTTTTTTAAATTATTTAATTTAAAAAATAATTTTAAAAAATGTACACACACATACAGAGGAGCAGCGTCTGGGTGGAGGAGCCGCAAGTGGTGCTGGAGGAGGGTGTGGGTGTTCGACGTAGATCCATAGAAGGAGAAAAATGAAAAAAAATTAAAAAAATACCTAAGATCCAAAGAACCCATTCACATATTTTTTAAATTTATTTTTTAAATAAATATTTTTTATTTTAAATTATTTTTTAGTATTAAAAATAAAAATAAACTTTCTCTAGCCATATATGGGGGCCGGGGGTGTACGGAGGAGAAGAAAAAAATTCAATAATAATAATAATAATATATTAATTAAAAAAATTTAAAAAATAAAAAAATAATAAAAATATTAATTTAAAAAAATATTTTTAAAATTAATTTATAATATAATAATATTTTTTTAAATTAATTTAAAAATATTTTATTTTTTAATAATTATTTTAAAAATATACTTTTTTCGTGGCTTTGAGTTGAACACCCAAACTCTCCACCATTTTAAAATTATTTTTATTTTTTTATTAAAAAATTTATTTTTTAAAAAATAATATTTTATTATTATTTTAAAAACTAATTATATATTTTTAAATATTTTATTTTATTTTTTATTTTTTTATTTATTTTTTATTTTTTAAGTATTAAAAAAAATCTTTTCTTCCTTCCCTCCGGCCCTCGCGTCCACCTTCCCCTTCGCGACCACACAACCCCCACATCTCCTGCGCCCTCCTCCCCCTCCATCTGCGCCTCCCTTTCCTCCGCCCCCGCGTCCCTCCATCGCCACCACCATCCCCAGCCAGGTCCTCGCCATCAATTACCACTGCCAACTGTGCCCCCCTCCCCCTCCATCTGCATCTTTCTCTCCTCCACTCTTGCACCACCGTCACTCCCACACCTCGAACGGATTCCTACCGTCGGTCATCATCGGCAACTGCCCCTCCTCTCCATCCGTATACCAAAAAAAAAAAAAAAAAATCCTCCGCACCCCTCCTCCCGTGTTCGCATCCCTGTCCCTCCAACCTCCATCTCGTCCCCACCTCCCTCTCGGGCTCGCATCCTCCTCTCTCCACCCGATCCGTTCTTCATCCAAAAATTAAAAAAAAAAAAAAAAAAAACGATGAAATATACAAGTTTGAAATGGTCACTTCAACATGCGACTTCAATGAGCCCGCCATGCCACGTCAACTTCCAACGAAATCATCCCTTCAAGTGGCGAGTTCAACATGTACCATAATTTTAGAAATAAATTAGCAGAGGTGGTATTTTTAAAAATAAAAAATAATAAATAATAAATTTTAAAAAAAAATCCTAATAGATAAGATCCCACTGTACTGTTTTCAGGTTAGGTTGGTTAGGTTTTAACTGTTTTAATTGACGTTATTGTTAGATTACTAAAATAGGTTGGTTTTTGGTCCGTACAAGCGTATGCCTGTCGGTCGGCGCCGTGTTTTTTTCCCCAAATGCGTAAGGGAGGCTTTTTTTTTTTTTTTTCCTTATTATTAAAGTCCATCATTCTACCCCTTTTCCCGTTGGTAACTATCGTTTCCGATTTACAAAATCTCATCTCGATTGTATGGCTTTCCAAAGCGTGCATAAAATGGAAGCCTCGTAGCATCACACGCTATGACATGTCATGGGGAACGCTCAGATATGAGCCCGGCCCAGATCCATCTGGCCGTAACTCAAATGGGCCATGCCAGATACGATCCATTACCTAAACAGACTATGCAATATATTTAGCTGGAACCCAGCCTGGCATGATCCTAAGCTTAGATTCTGGCAGGCTATACTAGGCATGGCCCATGGCCCATCAGGCCTATAGGTCTGATGAACGGCACATGGGCATGATGGATGGCTATTTTATTTTTTTATTTTTTAAAAAAAATAGTCGAAATGGGCCATACTAAGCATGGCCCGTTTAAGCCCATTACGGGCCATGCTTGGTATGATTCATTTAGGTTTTTTTTAAAAAAAAAATAATTGTTTGCTCCTCAAATAATTATTTTTATAAAAAAAATCTAATATTTATATTTAATTTTACTCTTTAACCTTTTTTTTAATTTATAAATAAAATTATATTTTTTAAATTTAAAAAAAAAATCGAACCAGCATGCAGGCCGAGCAAGATCGTGCCGTACTTGGCCCACGGGCCATGTTAGGCTTAGATCATGAGCCGCAAACCCTCAGCTCAGTCCGAACCCTATTAATGGGCCGTGCCTAGCACGGCTCATTACCATAGCATTTGGGCCGTGCCAAGCACGGCCCGAATCGTGCCAAGCCAGGCCATGTAATGGGCGACCCGGCCTATTGTCCATGTTTAGAAGTATTTCATGCATCTTGTGCGGTGATTGATGCATGCATGGGATAGAAAAAAAAATTTTTTTTTTTAAGGCGCCGCTCGGGTCCCATGCATGGTGCACCTCGCACCATGGTGCAATAAGAATTTCCTATTTCACAGAGTGTTGGGCTACTTACTAGTAATTAGCAGGCCCTCTAATTAAAATCTTGAGGAGAAATTTTTTGTACACTGCATTACATCACTTTTTTTTTTTTTTTTATCCATATAGCAATCATTTTCTAATATATATTTAATATTTATAGTATTTAAAATTTTAAATAATAAAAAAAATTCTAAAAATTATAATATTTTTTAATAAAAATTATGATATTTTCATAAAAAATATAGTATTTTATTCAAAAATATTATAATTTTTATCATAATTTTTATAGAAAAATATCATATTTTTTTAAAAAATGTATCATAATATTCTTTTTACATATATTAATTATATTTTTTTCTTCATACTGATATTTTTTTTAAAAAATTATGATATTTTTTTATAAAAATTATGACATTACGAATAAAGTACTATATTTTCTATAAAAAATATCATAATTTTTATAAAAAATTATAATTTTTTTTAAAAAAATATTTTTATTATTT
This sequence comes from Cocos nucifera, assembly GCA_006176705.1. Taxonomy (NCBI): domain Eukaryota; kingdom Viridiplantae; phylum Streptophyta; class Magnoliopsida; order Arecales; family Arecaceae; genus Cocos; species Cocos nucifera. The sequence continues at coordinate 481,584 of QRFJ01000010.1, forward strand.
AAAATTTTAAAAATTATGAATATTAAATATATGATGAAAAATGATGGTTATATGGATTAATAAAAAGAAATGATGCATGCACATGGTGTACAAAGAATTTTCACACGCTTGACATATACTCTAGTTTAGCCTGGCCAATAATATAAAAGCCACGGCCATGATTGAGTGGGCCCACCATAGTACATAAATTTAATAAAGAGAGATTCTTATTACACCGCGGTGATTGCATGTCGAGCGCAGTGAAAAAAAAAAAAAAAAAAAAATTTCTTTTAACTCCGTATACATGCCAACACGCCCACGCGCTACACCGCGCGGTGCATCAATTATTTCTCTTTAATAAATGACGGCCCTGCCCAATCATGGCCATCCACGAATGTAAACTGGCCCTCCCTAATCCAAATCCTGGCTGGAGAAGGTCCCCACTCAAAAAAATCAAGTCAAAAAACGTTGAGCTGGAGACAAGGCGATGGCCTGTGTAGCAGTGAGCCACCTTCCCCATTCTTGCTACCTTTGCTGTTTAGTGGTAGCTATAAAATAGTTCACTATAAAAAATAAGATAATTAATTATATAAAAAAATATAGCTAAATATCTTAAAAGTATCATAAAAATAATTATCAATATAAAATATATCCATAAAAAAATATCGAAAAGGGACGTCATTGATTTCATTTATCAATACTTAAAATTTTATGTCAGTAAATTTACCTGAAAGCATCGATAAAAAAAAAAATTTTGGTGATGCAAAATTAATATTAAAAATTATTAATTTATCTATGCTTAAAAAGCTTCGCCAAATATTTAGCAACACAAATATTACATCAAAAAAAGTTTCTATTTACCTATGCTTAATAAGTATTGCCAAAAGTCTCTATTTTGCGATGCTAAATTTACGTCAAAAAAAATTATTAGTGACACAAGATAAGCATAGGTAAATACATTTAATGACGCTAAGTAGCATCGGTAAATATCTTATAACATCGCTAATGATGGCATACGCGACATCTTGGCACATCTTTTGATGATGCTATATAATATTTATCGATGCTAATTAGCATCGCTAAATATATTTACCTATGCTTATTTTACATCGCTAATTATTTTTTTATCAAAAAAAATTGATTGCTTTTATATCATTTTTTTATAATTTTTCTTATAAATTTATTAGATAAAAAAATATATATAATATATACAATGTGTATACTACCTTCTTCATTCATACATATGTCAAAATCAAATTCATTTCAGTTTAACAATGACACATATATATATATATATATATATATATATATATATATATATATATATATAGTTTATTTTTACAACCATACATATAGTAAAATAAGTATATATATAAATTATATAAAATATCATATAAAAATATATACATTCATGCAAAATAAAACTCCACATGCCAAACCATATCATAGACTTGCAATAGATTAAAAAATTAAATTAGCAAACTAATTATTTACTAAATGATGAAAATATATAGATTAAAAATAATATAAAATAATATCGATCATAAAAGGACACCCATCATCATCATCGGTGGAGTCATCATTGTATCAGCTTCTCATTTCTGGTGGCTCTATGAGTCTACCTAATCACTTTATCAGCTGCAACAAAATATAACTTAAAATCAATTATTTATATATGATAAAAATTTAAAGTAAATTAAATATAAAAATTTATAATATATAAAATTAATCTATCATGATAGGAGATGATATGTCAGCCTCGGTAGATAGCTGCTGAGATGAAAAGGTACCAACATCTTCACGTCAATCCTCCCAATCAGATCGTCCTCTTGGTGGCATAGCTTAAAATCAATTATTTATACATGATAAAAAAATTCAAATAAATTAAATATAAAAAAACTATAATATGTAAAATCAACGTATCATGGTAGGAGATGATATGCCTGCTTGATCAGAAGACTACTGCTGAGATGGAGATATACTGATATCTCTACGTGGGCCCCCTATCAGATCGTCCTTTTGGTGGCATAGTTTAAAATTAATTATTTATGTATGATAAAAATTAAAGTAAATTAAATATAAAAAAATATAATATATAAAATCAACTTATTATGGTAGGAGATGATGTGCCTACTTGATCAGGAGACTATTACTGATATGAAGATGTATCGACATCTCTGCATGCCCCATAGGACTATCCTCCTAATGGCGTGCCTATATCAAACAACATTGAGGATGGATTCCTAATTTATCAAAAAATAGATAACTTTATATTAAAATTTTTCTACAAAAATTTTAAAAGTTTCCTCTAAAATATGGATGCTTCCTATATTAAATTATAACAAGCAAAAACACATAAAATATTTAAATTATAACAAGCAAAAGCAATTTATATTGTACCAGTGGAATAATTAAATTAAATATTTTAAAGGACTATAATCAATTTATAAACTTCAATAGAAACTAAATAATAATAAAAAAAAAATTATATAATAAATTTTTAATTATTTTTATTAAAAAATTATTTTTTCTAAATATTTTAAATATTTTATTTTACTTTATTTATCATTATAATTTTATAATATTTATTATTATTTTTATTAATAAATTATTAATATTTAAAAAAATTAAAATAATTCTTTTATTTTTTCTAATTCCTTCTCCTTCCCCCGCACGCCACAACCCCCGTAACACCTCGCCGCTCCGCCCCTCGCCCCCCGACCGTCCACCCCTAGCTCGCCAACCATCGCGTCAACGACACCATCCCCGGCCCCCGACCGTCCGCACCACCCCCTGCACCGGCCCCTGGTCCCCCCGTCCGCCTACGCACGACCAACCCCCCTCCCCTCCCCCCAGGGCCTCGACGGCCATCCACCCCCAGCCCACCAGTCGTCACGTCTCCAGCAACCATCCTCGGCCGTTCGCGCCACCCCCTGCACCGACCCCTGGTCCCTCAACCCGTCTCTGCATGACCAGACCCCCTCCCCCTTGGGCCCCAATGGCCGTTCGTAGGAGCACAACCCCCCCGTCCTCCACTCTCCGGCCATCTGCACCATGTGTCTCCCCCGCGCCCCCCTCCCACTCTCAGCTTGCGGCTTCACCCCTCCCCCTCAGGCCCTGGCGATCGTCCGCGGGAACACAAACCCCCCCATCCTCCACCCCCGGCCGTCCACATCGGCGCCTCCCACCCCCCTTCGATCTGTGTGTATCGGGGGTGAAGCCAAGTAGAGCAGGAGAGTGGGAACAGCGACAACGATGGTGGGAGCAGCGGCGGCGACAGTGGCAGTGGCGGCAATGGTGAGGACTAACAACGAGAGAGAGAGAGAGAGAGAGAGAGAGAGAGAGAGAGAGAGCTGAGGGAGAGGGAGGGAGAGAGGCAGCACGATCGGAGATGAAAATGGAGGAAGAAATAGGAGGGTGGGAGTGGGTTCAGCGAGAGACAAGAAAACGGAGGAGAAAAGTGGGGAAAAGGGTTTTGGCTTTTTTTTTTTTTAATATTTATCGATGCAAAATTTGTATAGATAAAAAGCATAATTATCTATGTAAAAAATTTATATCGATAAATGAATTATTTATCTATGCTAATTTAGCATAGATAATTTTTTTATAAAAATTAAAAAATTAATAAAAATATTATAACCATTTTTCGATACTACATTAGCATAGGTAATTAACTTAATTACCTATACAAGAAATACACATAGAAAATTAGGCTTATTGCCTATGAAAATTTTACATCAGCAAATAGTTTTCTCTTTAATTAATTTTTTTATTTTTATAAATAATTTATCAATATCTAAATAATTTATCGATATAATTTTAAAATTTAAAGCTCATCTTCACTATTAATTATCTAAATAATTTTTGTTAGAATATCATCATAAAAGTCTACCTCGATCCGATAGCCCTACCTATGTCGATTAATAAAATATGATTTCGATGGTCAGAAATGACCGCATGATGATTTGATAGATAGAGACCATAAATAGATTCAAAAACTTACAACGATGATCTTGATGATATTTATAGTATACTATCAAAATTTTACTTCAATCAAATATCATTATCATAATCAATTTAGTACGAAATAATTTCGATCGTTAAATAAAAAATGAGTGATCAAAAGACCAAATGACATTCGATTAAAATAATTTTTTAAATAAATAATCTTTGCTACTACTTTTATTATTTATATGGTAGTGATCGTAAAATTCAAACTGTACATATATGAACCATCCATGTTAAGCAGATTTTATAAAAATATAAATTTAATTATTTAAGAATCTTAAAAATGAGTATCAAGAGATATATAATTTTAGATCGTTCATATACGTGCACTATGATCACTACCATACAAATGATCAAAATATTAGCAAAGATCATTTATCTAAAAAATTATTTTATAATTAGATGTCGTTTGGCTTTTTGATCATTAGTTTTTTATTTAACGATCAAAATCATTCCATGCTAAATTGACCATGATAATGATGTCTAATTGTGGTAAAATTTTGATAGTATGCTACAAATTTCACCAAGATCATCATTGCAAGTTTTCATATCTATCAGTGATTTCTATCTATTAGATCATCATGCAGTCATTCATGATCATCGAAATCAAATTTTATTGATTGATATAGCTAGGGCTACCTGATCAAGACAGACTTTTATAATGATATTTTGACAATAATTATTTAGATAATAAATGATAAAGATAGATTTTAAATTCTAAAATTATATCGATAAATTATTTATAAAAAAATTAATTAAAAAAAATATTTATCGATGCAAACTTTATGTAAGCAATAATCATATTTGCCTATGCTTTTGTCTTGCTTAGGTAATAACCCTCATTGCCTACGCTAACCTAGCATCGGCAAATGGTTTTACTTTTTATTTTTTTTATTTTGTAAAATATTTTTTGTTGCAAAATTTGCGTAGCCAATGAGGCTTATTGCCTATGCAAATTTTACATCAAAAAATATTTATTTATTTATTTTGATAAAAAAAATTTCGACGCTAAGTAAGTGCAGGCAATGAGGTTAATTGCCTATGTTTTAGTTTTGCATAGGTAATTACCTTATTGCCTACATAAATTTAGCATCGGCAAATATTTTATAAAAATAAAAAAATTAATAAAAATTATAAAAAAGGCACGGTGGTGTGGATTAGGGGTGAAGTTGAGTAGAGTAAGGCTAAGATGGCAGCGGAGATCGATAGCAGCAGTCAGGTAAAGCAAAGCAGAGTGGGGATGGTCATCGCACAGTGTGGAGGTGGTGCAAAGTAGAGGAGTTGACGGTGGGGGGGTCAGTGGTGGCGGTAGCAGTAATAGTAGCAGTAGCATGAGGATTGACAGTGAGAGAGGGAGTGAGAGAGCCGGGGGAGAGAGGGAAAGTGATCAATGGTAGATGGGTTCGATGGGAAAGGAGGAACAAATAGGAGAAAATACGGAGATGGATTTGGTAGAAGTGGGTTCGGTGAGAGACGAAAATAGAGGACGAAAAGGATTTCGATGGAGAAAAGGGTTTCGACAACATTGATATAGTATTGCTTTTTTTTTTTTGCAAAGTATTTACCAATGCAAATTTTTTATAGGGGTGAGAGAAAAATTACCTTTGCAAATGAACGCGTCGGCAAATTACCTCTTTACCTATGCAACATTTGCATAGGTAAATGATTTTTTTATTTTTTTATAAACTATTTATAGATGCTAAATTTGCATAGGTAAATGATCTCTTTACCTACACGAATTTAGCATCGACAAATATTAAACTATTTACTGATGCTAATATGCATAAATAAATAGGATATTTATCTACATAAGAACAAAGCATCGATAATTTGGCCCTTTACCTATGCAAATACAATGACCATCTCAAGCAAGCTGAGTGGGGAAGAGATGATGCATGGTATAAAGCTAGGTAGAGAAAAGTAAAGGGAGAGCTGAGGTGGTGGTGATAGTAGGAATACAAAGATTATCTCAAGTGGGCTATTTTTTTTGAATATGATATAATTTTAGAATTTAAAGTCCATCTTCACCATTCATTATCTAAATAATTATCGTTAGAGTATCATTACAAAAGACCACCTCGATCTGGTAGCTCTAACTATGTCGATCAATAAAATTTGACATGTTAGAGCTATCAAATCGAGGTGATCTTTTGTGGCAATACTCTAACAATAATTATTTAGATAATGAATGATTAAGATGAATTTTAAATTCTAAAATTATACCTATAAATTATTTATAAAAAAATAAAAAATTTAATTAAAAAATATTTGTTGATACTAAATTAGCATAGGCAATGAGGTTAATTACCTACGCAAGGTGGAAACATAGGCAATTAAGCTTATTGCCTATGCTAATTTAGCATCGATAAATTATTTATAAAAATAAAAAAAATATTTATCGATACTAATTTAGCATAGGTAATAAGCTTAATTACCTACGCAAAGCGTAAACATAGGTAATTAGTCTTATTACCTATACTAATTTAGCATCGATATATTATTTATAAAATAAAAAAAATAAAAAAAATTTATCGATGCTTATTTAGCATAGAAAATAAGCCTAATTATCTATGCAAGATATAAGCATAGGCAATTACTTTTATTGCCTATGCTAATTTAGCATCGATAAATTATTTATAAAAATAAAAAAATTAATAAAATAAAAATATTTATTAATGTTAATTTAGCATAGGTAATAAGTCTAATTATCTATGCAAGACATAATTGTAGGCAATAGTCTGATTACCTATGCTAATTTAGCATCAATAAATTATTTATAAAAATAAAAAATAATAAAAAAAATATCTATCGATGATAATTTAGTGTAGGCAACAAGCCTAATTACCTACGAAAGATGTAAGCATAGGAAGTTAAACTTATTGCCTACGCTAATGTAGCTTTGGTAAATTATTTATAAAAATAAAAAATTAATAAAAAAATATTTACTGATGCTAATTTAGCATAAGCAATAAGCCTAATTACCTATGCAATATATAAACCTAGGCAATTAGGTTTATTGCCTACGCTAATTTAGTATCAATAAATTATTTATATAAATAAAAAAAATTAATAAAAAATAAAAATATTTATCGATGCTAATTTAGCATATAAAATAAGTCTAATTACTTATGTAAGATATAAGCATAGGTAATTAGTCTTATTGCCTATGCTAATTTAGTATCGATAAATTATTTATAAAAATAAAAAATTAATAAAAAATTTATGGATGCTAATTTAGTGTAGGCAATAAGCCTAATTATCTACATAAGATATAAGCATAAGCAATTAGTCTTATTGCTTACATAAATTTAGCGTCGATAAATATTTATCAAAAATTAAAAAATTAAGACCACCCATTATCGATGCTTTGGTTTAACTACCGATACTACCATTTCATTGATAAATATATTTTGCGATGCTTTATTTTTGGCGTAGCTAATTATTTTAATTTTATAGATGTTTAACTTTTTACATAGCTAATTGTGCTCTTTACGTATGCAAAATTTTGTGTAGGTAAATTTTATGTCGGCAAAACTCCTATTTCTTGTAGTGGTTCCTCTGATTTAACCCAATATCAAACTAATAATTAGCATAACCCATATTTAACAACAAATACATGAATAAATATTGATCATTATTTAGTTATAATTTCTTTGTAATAACTTTAAATAATAGGATTAACCGTTGTTATTTGACATTTTCCTTGTTTATCAACTTAAAATAATTTTGTTGTTTACCTTAACTTCTATTCTATAGCTGCATGGAGAGTGATCGCCACGATTCCCTATCGACTCATCTAGTGATGATGGGTGCTTAATTGACACATGGAAATTAGTAGCATGAACGTAGGCGATGGAAGCACTTCTAGGATTACATTGTATGTAAAATATTGACATAATTTTGAGAACTAACAACCGCATGAGTGTTAAGGTAGTTTTGAAAAGAGATTGTATTTGATCCAATAGTAGGCACGTAGGTTGAGATGGTTCTGAGAACTAACTACAGTTTAAAATATGAGGGAGATGATGTAGTTGTTCTAGACTGTTTTCTTGTGGTTATCAAGTATGAAGGAATCATGCCATGTTCCAGGTATGGATCACCAACATCACATCATAACCACCCCATAATTGCATCAAGTTCTCGATGGAAATATGAAGGAACCCTTTTGTACCTTGGTTCTCTGGATTCCTCCTTGGAGAGTTTTGTCTGCACTCAATAAACTATCTGTTGTAATTGATTTTATTGGAGATTTCTCTTAGTTCTCCTTCTTGCTTTTATTCTTTTGTAATTCTTGTCTTAATAGAAATTACAAAAATCCTCTTATTGAGGCAAAACCTAGCTTTGTCTTTAGATTGACCTGAATTCCTAGATTGATCTGCTTGACCCAATATGCTAGCGACCTGATCCGCCATAGTTTATTTTCTCTGGAAGCATTTGAAAATTCAAATGTGTACCATGATTAAGTAATGCTTCATAATTCTTCCTAATTTTTAATATAACAAATCGATGACCCGTGCATTGCGCACGATGAATAATTATAGCTTATAATTTTTAATTTTTTAATAATAAATATTTATAATATTTTTTAATATTTTATTTTATTTTATTTATTATATATATTATTTTTTTATTATTTTATAAAATAATATTTTATTATTTTTTCTTCTTCCATTCTGTTCTCATATCTTTTTAGCATTCGTCGGTATCACTCCACTCTCCTACCGTCCCATCATGGCTCATCTTCTCTCTCGATAAATATCGATTCCGATCGCACCCTCACTCTTTCTCTTCTTCTTATATCTTCTTTGCGCTCACCGATGCTGCTCCATCCCTCTGCACCCCACCATAACTCCTCTTTTCTTTCGACAAACATCGATCCCGATCGCCCCCCAACATCCCTACCGATATCATCACTCTCAATGCCACCACTACCCCTTCTTTCTCCTTCTTTACCTCATACTCGGTCCCCACCCTATCGCCGCTAACATCGATCCTCTTTGCGTGCTCTTGCATTTTGAATTCCACTCGTGCCACTTTATGACCCAATAAGAGGGCCGATCTCTGACGGTGCTGCTAGTGATAAATTAATTATTTGATTTAAATCCATCGTGACTCATCCATATATTTTTTTAAATATTTTATTATTATTTTAAAAATATTTTTTTATTTTTTTCTCTCGTGGCTTTGCGCTGAAACACCCAGACTCCCTACTGACACCGCCCATGGCTCTTTCACATGGTTGTTGCTCCTCAATGCCCATCCGCATATTTTTTAAAATTATTTTTTAAATAATATTTTATTATTATTTTAAAATTTTAATTAAATAATTATATATATTATTTATTTTATTTATTATTTTAAGTATTTTTTAATTAAAAATAATATTTTATTATTATTTTAAAATTTATTTTTTTATTCTTTTTTATTTAAAAATTATTTTTTTAAATTTTGAGGAAGAAGACCATGCAGAGGAGTAGTGGGTGGGTGCAGATGAGCGACGGGTGGTGCCGAAGAGGAGGTGGGTTTCGGTATGAAGCCACAAAAGGAGGAGAAATGAAAAAAGATTTTTTAAAATAATAATAAAATATTATTTTTAAAAAAATAATTTTAAAAATATATTGGTGAGGGCGGAGGAGCCGTGGGTGGCATCGAAGGGGGTGTTTAAAATAAATTATTAAAATAAAATTTTAAAATAATAATAAATTAATAATTTTAAAAATATTTTTTTTAAAAAATAAATTTAAAATTATTTTAAAAATAATATTTTATGTTAAAGATAATATTTATTTTTTAAATAATATTAAAAAAAATTCCTTCTTCTCCTACACTTTTTTGGTTAGGTAATTTTAAAAAAATTATTATTTTTTAAAAATCTTCCTTCTTCCTTCCATGTATTTTTCAAATTTATATTTTAAAATTAATATTTTATAATTATTTTTAAATTTGTTTAAAAATAATATTTTATTATTATTTTAAAAATCTATTTTTTATTATAATAATCTTCTATTTTAAAATTTTTAATAATTTATTATTATTATTGTTATTTTTTAATATTTATTATTATTATTTATTTATTTTCCTTCCTTCACCTACCTCTCGCACCGCCCCCAGCGAAATTGCACCCCACGCCCTCCACGGCCCCCTCCATCGCTGCCCTTACCCACCTCACCGCAAACCCTCACCCCAACCACCCACATCGACCGCGCCGCCCCCTAGCTACTCCAAGGCTTCTCCCATCCTCTCGCATCATCCCTAATCGGCATCCCACCATCCCTCCCTCCTACCTCCCACATCGTCCTCGGCGAAGCCACATCCCATGCTTTCCACGGCCCCCTCCATCACCGCCCTCACCCACCCCACTGCGAACCCACACCCCAACCATCTGTGCTGACCGCGCCGCCCCCCAGTCATTGCTCCACGACTCCTCCCACACTGCCCCCGGTCGGCATCCCACCATCCCTCCCTTCGATCCTGTCTGTCGCCAACGCCAGTGCCCTCACCCGACGAGCACAGCATCAATGACATCACCAGATCTGCTGAGATCTGCACCATCGACAGTGGTGGTGGAGGAGCAGACAGTGCCACCACCACGATCGCCATCTTGCTCCTACTGACTTCATCCCTCCTACACGGCCGCTTCGCGTCCAACTTCGAGTCAGACTCATCACGATCGATGGAGTTGGCGGCATGAGGGGTGGAATAGGAAGGAGGATGGCGGCAAATGCGACGGCCCAGCGACGGAGGGTGGAGTTTCGGTGGCTCTTGATAGCATTGTCAATGCGACTGGAGAGGAGGCAAGCGATGGTGGCCCACTTATTGCCATACTTTACGTTCCACGTTGCATAACAAAATTCATTTGATACACTGAGATGGCAACCCCATGATCATACTTTACGTTCCACGTGGCATAACAAAATTCATGATGGCAACCCCATGATACTCCTCCACTCCTCCACCGAGTATCATTATATATATATATATATATATATATATATATATATAACTACAACCAGTGGCAACCATTATAATAATAATAGTTTTTTTATAGGTCGGTAACAGTTGCTATTTTCATTATTGCAAAAGCCAATGTAATGCGGCAATGGCAAGAATCCATGTAAGACAAGGTTAAGGATGCACCTTTGGTTGGACTTAGTCCAAACCTAAGTTGCCCAAATTGAGGAATTATATAAATTAGATCTAGGTTTGAGCTAAAAAACCATAGTCCAACTAAGTTCGATTGGTGTAGGAATGCGATTAAACTCAACATGAATTTGAACCAAATTATGATATAACTAGTCGAAAACCCGCGCGTTGTGTGGGGCAGATAATTACGGCCTATAATTATTAAAATTTTTAAATAATAAATATTTATAATAAATATTCTATATATTTTTTAATTATTTTATTTTATTTTTATTTATTTATTATATATATTTTTATTATTATTTTATAAAATAATATTTTATTATTATTTTCTTTTTCTTTTCTATTCTCATATTTTTTTCGTGCCCACTAGTGTCGCCCCACCCCCCCACCGCCCCACCACGACTCTTCTTTCCTCTCAACAAACGTCGATCTCGATCGCACTTCCACCCCCTCTCTTCTTCTCATACTTTCTTCGTGCCCATCGGTGTCACCCCACCTCCCTACCGCTCTATTATGGCTCTTATTCTTTCTCGACAAATGCCGATCCCGATCCCGATCACACCTTCACCCTCTTTTCTTCTCATAGCTTCTTCATGACTCCCATTCTATCTCAGTAAACGTCGATCCCAATCGCACCCCCACCTTCTCTCTTCTTCTCATATCTTCTCTATGCTCACCAGTGCCGCCCAACCCTCCGCCATCCCACAACTGCTTTCCTTCTCTTTTGGTAAGTGTTAATTCCGATTGCACCCCCCCGCATCCTTGTCGGTTCAACTGCCCCTAGCACTACCACTGCAAACCCACACCCTAACCACCTGCGCTGACCGCGCCGCCCGCGCCGCCCCCCAGTCATTGCTCCGCGGCTCCTCCCACCCTCCCACACTGCCCCCGATCGGCATCCCACCATCCCTCCCTCCGGTCCCTGTCCGCCACCACCACCAGCGCCCTCATTCGATGCAGGCACAAGCGTCAATGCAATGTCACCGGAATCCTATCGAGATCTGCACCATCGGACAGCGGCGGTGGAGCAGGAGCAGAAAGTGCCACCACCACGATCGTCATCTTGCTCCTACTGACTTCATCCCTCCTGCATGATCCGCTTCGCATCCGACTTTGAGTCGTACTCATCAGGGTCGGATGGAGTCGGCAGCATGGGGGAGTGGAACAAGGAAGGGAGCATGGCGGCAAATGCAACAGCCTCGGCGGCCCAACGACAGCGATAGAGGGTGGAGTTCTAGTGGTTCTTGATAGCATTGTCAATGCGACCGGAGAGGAGGCGAGCGATGGTGGCCCACTTATTGCCATACTTTACGTTCCATGTGGCATAACAAAATTCATTTGATACACTAAGATTGCAACCCCATGATACTCCTCCACAGAGTATCATTATATATATATATATATATATATACAATAAGTGGCAACCATTATAATAATAATAGTTTTTTTATAGGCAGGTAACGGTTGCTATTTTCATTATTGCAAAAGCTAATGTAATGCGGCAATGGCAAGAATGCATATGAGACAAGGTTAAGGATGCACCTTTGGTTGGACTTAGTCCAAACTCAAGTTGCCCAACCTACTCATTGGAAGAGGTTGGGTTGAGGTGTTATATAAATTAGATCTAGGTTTGAGCTAAAAAACCATAGTCCAACTAAGTTCGGTTGGTGTAGGAATGAGATTAAACTCAACATGAATTTGAACCAAATTACTATATAACTAGTTGAAAACCTGCGCATTGTATGGCGCAGATAATTACAGCCTATAATTATTAAAATTTTTAAATAATAAATATTTATAATAAATATTCTTTAATTTTTTAATTATTTTATTTTTATTTATTTATTATATATTATATTTTTTATTATTTTATAAAATAATTTTTTTTTGTTCTCATATTTTTTTCGTGCCTACTGGTGTCGCTCCACCCCCCACCGCCCCACCACGACTCTCCTTTTCTTTTAATAAACGTCGATCTCGATCGCACTTCCGTCTCCTTTTTTCTTCTCATACTTTCTCCATACCCGTTGGTGCCACCCCACCTTCCTACTGCTCTACTATGGTTCTCATTCTCTCTCGACAAATGCCGATCCCGATCACACCTCCACCCCCTCTCTTCTTTTCATACCTTCTCCATAACTTCTATTCTATCTCGGTAAACGTCGATCCCGATCGCACTCTCCGCCTCCTCTCTTTTTCTCATATCTTTTCTGTGCTCGCCAGTGCCACCCAACCCTCCTACCATCCCACAATTGCTTTCCTTCTCTTTTGGTAAACATTGATTTTGATTGCACCCCCCGGTATCCTTGCCTGTTTTGCTGCCCCCAGCACTACCACTGCCCTCCTTTTTCCTCACTTGCCTCCTGTCTGGCTCTCTTCCTACCACCGCTAACATCTCTTGTCCCGGCCATCTCTCCGTTGCCCGACCCCCTTTACGCACTCTTATATTTTGAATACCGCTCATGCCACTTGATGGTCCAATAGAAAGGTCAGTCTTCGAATAAAATAAAAAAGAGAGAAGGAAAACTCTCCTTCTTTTTTCTTCTTTTTCTCTCTCTTTCTTGTTATCTTTTTTCTTTTCTTTTCTTTTTTTCTTTCTTTTTTTCTTCTTTCTTTCTTTTCTTTTCTTCTTTCTCCTCTCCTCCTCCTGGCACTGCTTTCACATGTAGGTACTAAACACCCCAAAAAAACAATTATTAAAAAATAGTAATTCATTTCACATAGAGAAAATTTCTTTCGATGGCACTATCAAAAACAAAACCAACTTGCTCTAGGAGAAATAAAAAAATAAATGATATCTTAAAAACACCATTTCATTCGTCATTATCTAAACCCCAACCTTAGCTATGAGGCCAGCAGAAGTACGGGATGCACGAACACCACCACTATCGGCTTTAATAACAAAAAGATCACAATCGTAGTTTTGTTCCCCTTTGGCAATGGCGGAGCTGCTCAGCTTTCCATCAATGAGCATCTTCCTCATCATGATCATCCTTGCAACCACCCTCAAAATTCAATGAAGACAGCAGAGGAAGCAATCGTCCCATCTTTCTCCTATTTTCATTGACTTTTTTATATTTTTTTTCTATTTTTCTTCATTTTTCTGATCCTCAGTAGTCCCAATCGGATGGGAGGCTTAGAGTAGCCGGACTTTTCACGTGACATAACAAAAATTTTTTAAAACACTGAGATGGCAACACCACAATACTCCTCCAAAGAGTATTATTATTATTATTATTATTATTATTATTATATATATATATATATATATATATATATATATATATATATATATCATTCATATGAATTAATATATTTTTAATATCATTGAATTATAAAATTCTACAAGTATACTATTAAAATTGATGATGTTGAATTAGGCTAAATTAGAGATATGCCAACCTAAATACCAAAGGTAAAATCATAATCATATTGCATAAATTAATTACATCCTTTTCTATTTAGGTTTGCAACCTCATCATGAATTAGTTGTAATGTTCCTAGGAAGAAAGAGCCATGTGCAGTTTACAAAATGTGAGCACACGCACACACATAAATCATATTTTTCTAACGAGAATTTGGTTAGAGATTTTACAAGACAATCCTCACAAAACAGTTAATATTGGATACATCTTTTATCGTATAGCATCCACTAAATCTATAAAATGTTATATATTTAACATTATTATTTTTACCAATGTTGTTTTATAAATTTCCCTTACTTTATACTATTTATATATGCCAAGTCACCTGTTTAACAAACTTATCTCATAAAATAATCCACCAAACATTGCTCTTATAATTATAAACAATTGTTTCAAATTAATTTGCTGTCTTGGGATATCAGCAATAAACAAGCCTTGAGGTCCCTGACTTGCACGCAGCCACGTACGCTTGATATATAGTTGCTACAATGCTACTTTTAAACCAAAGAATGAGATGTCACCGCACACCCAGAGAGAGAGAGAGAGAGAGAGAGAGAGAGAGAGAGAGAGAGTATAAAAGGTCACGGCATTTCCGGATCATCTGGTACCCATGCTTTCTGAAGCAACACCTAACCTCATAAACAAATCCGAACTAAAAGCTATCATTCTTTTTTACGGCAAAATGTTCATTGGTTCACTTCCTCAGGGGCCATACTAGCTACCATAATTACGTATGCGGTGGCGCCATCGGATGACCCACTTCGTGACGCCTTGCACTAAGTTTTCCACAAGAGATATTGTTGCCTGGACCACGCCTACGTGGACCAGCGTAAATCTCGAAGCACGTGCACGGTGGAGAATGCGCAATCAGGAATTCGTGAAATACAAGGGTTAATGTGACGTGTTATCCACCGTGGGATTTGGCTGGTCCTTAGGCATGGTCCAGCGAAGATTTTTTTTTTTCCACAGCTTGTTAGACTGGAAGTGATCATTCCGTTTACTGCACCTAAGCTTCCAACGTTGGATTCCTATTTTATTAATTGAGCGACGAATCCACTTGGATGTTTCCTCAAGCCAATAAAATTTGCACCCTTTCCTTGTGATTGTAAGTAAATGACCAGCCCACCTTATGCATGCAAGAGCTGCTCTTAGTCAGACTAACCCATTAGCTCAAGCTTTATGTGTGTGTGTGTGTGTGTGTGTATAACTAATAAATACTAGGAGAGAGGACTTTCTTAATTGGAAGCAATAACCAATGGCAGCAAGGCTACAAATCCTGGGATCTCTCTTCCTCTTTCTTCTGTCCCCTCGCATTGTTCTGTTGGTGGAGGCTCGGCCGATGATAGGAGATCAACTTGGAAATTTCATGAACGAAGTGCAGCTTGGAGCAGCGAAGAACGGGGGGCCGAGCCCGGGAGGTGGGGGACATGGGTCCCCAAATCTCAATGCTCTCGGAGGGAGCAAGAAGTCCAGTCCCAGGCCGGGGGTGGGCAATCCAGCAGTTGAGGTCCATCAGTGAATGAAGCTTTCTGTGTACATATATCGACTTTATCTTATTAAATGGAATTTAGAGTTATCATGGGTTAATTGGCTATCATATATATACTAGTCCGTGGCGCCTGTGATGATTCAGCTGCTAAATTTTTTGGTGTTTTCCTCAGTGTTTGTAAACCATGCATGATTGCATATATAGGGCAGTTTTATTGTAAAACCAGTAGTTTACCAAGTAATATTGTACATATAACAAAGTTCCACGCAATTAGTGTACTCTTCGATTAACTCGGCTTCTGTGCCTCTCTGCTTGACGCGAGAACAAGACTATACAATGTGAGGTTCTTCATGAGCCAAGTGGAGCATTGATTCGGTGGAACGTGTAAAAAGCGCAACGATTTTAGGAAGTTGGTGCATATATCAGAAATCGTGCAGTGCATGATGATCAAGCAAGACAAACTCAATCTTGCTTGCAGGATGCCTTCTTTACTCTTCAAATCAGAACGGCAAATAACACGCAGGAGGAGGAAGGGGCACATGATCATAAGTAGGGAAGCAACCAATGACCGATCTTAATTGTCACCTTTTATATGTTAAGCTTCATCATCAAGTTAAAATGCTTGAAGGAGTGATTGGTTAATTACAACTATAATAATAAATTCCAACGAAGAAAATAGATTGGAATCCTTGAATTTTTGAAGGTGCAAAAGAAGTAGAAGATTGCGAGATGGAGCAAAGGATCCATCTTGCAATTATTGGTCAAGAATTATGCCATCCATCGAGATAGGAGGTGCAAAGGGATGTTGCACTGGTTCGAATTGACACCGCGATGAGCGATCAGTTCAACAAAACATGTCACCATGTCATGGGACATTGGTTGGCTCTGCTTATTATGAGTGAGAATAATAATTTCTTGTTGGCCATGCATCGCACACAAAGCCATTTGTTGGCCATATATTCCATACAAATCAGGCACGCTAGCTACTTCAAGTTGTGTACATCCAAGAATTTGACGCACATCTTGAACTCATTCCATATTGTTGAGTATGTTTTAGGTTTACAAGCTCTAAAAAGATCTCCAAAAGTTCTTTTTCCTTGAAGCGGAGTGTGTCTATACACACACAGAAACACACACACGTGCGCTGTATGTATTGACTTTAAAAAATGAAAGCAATTTGGTATGTTAGATATCGGGTGTATTAAGGAACAGATTTCATTGGAAAATCTTATATTTTATAATCTTCAATTTTCTATGGTGAAAGTTTTATATTATTTATATTCATGAACATGGTTCAATACAATGAACTACGAAAATATCCAATGCTCTTTATTTTTTTTCTCTTCCTTCGATCTTGTTTCGTTACTCTTCCTATCACTCAAGACAAACAGATAGCGTATATGCCACGAATGCTTATACTTTTGTTGTTAAGATAAGCCACTCCACTTCCAACGTCTGTATCATTTGACAATGCCTGATCCTAAATCATTATTCTATTAAAACTAATATATTAATAATAAAAGATCGGTGAAACATGCATCCGTGCATGTCCATGAGAGAGAGAGAAATTGGTTTAAGGCAAAGCAAAGCAAAGGTCACAACCCTTCTAGAAGTTCATGAAGAATGGCGACTAAGCCCAGCTACTGACATGAATTATTTAAAAGAAGGGATTAATGGATACCAACATGTCATGCATCATGACCTAACATTCTTATCACTAACGGTTAGCAAAGTCCTTGTCTACAAAAACAAGGGGTAGTGTCTTACTTCCTCCATCAGCTCTCTAAACAATCTAAGTCCATAATTTTTAGTTAAATTTGTGCAGCAAGAGGCCAGCTGGATCTTTCCATGACCTTGTTCTCCCAGACAGGGGAAAATAAATAAGATAAGGTAATCACGTATATTATATTAGTTCTTCCACAGAAGAACCCTTTTTTTTTATTTTTTGGAGAATAACAGTGAGTATGCCACCACTCACTAGTCTTGGGACCTCTTCGTTGAAGAGAGATAATATGCCAGCCAGCCCAGTTGGCTAGGATTGGTGGTAATCTGTGCTTCTGGATCCATTTATGAGGGTGAAAAGTTTATACTTAGGAATTGTATGCAACGCCGTTAGAACCTTGATATTAATAAACCAAAACAGAGCACTATCTTCATCTCTTACCATACCATAAAGCAAACACCCCAATAAGATGTTCAAGATCCTACCTTTTGAAGGACAGTTTTGTAAATGTCTATAATTTCTTTAATAGGAAAACCTATTTTAGTCAAATTCTCTTTCTTCTTTCTTTCTGCCCAAGAGAGGAAAAGAAGATCTGTATTGCGTATCTACCACGTGGAAGTATGTTTTCTCCATTCCATGCCTCCACGAATTAAGATGTGTAGTGCCAAATTCTAGCTAGTAGTAATCAGCGTCAATGGCAGGACCACAGATATATGCCTAAATTTCATGGAATCCGAAGAAATGCTCGACAAACAAGGGGCACAACATTCTAACTATTTTTTGAACTGCAAGGAATTAATTAAGTTATTAAATAATCTGGTATGACCATTTTGTGACTGATTCTAATTATTTGGATCCGTGATATAGTCAAATGTATAGCATCAAACTATTTATTTACAACACATTTGCTTGCATAAGAAGCAAACCTTGCACCTCTCAATATCGGGATAAAGCTTGTGCACCAGTGATTGGTACGTTAATCAAGACGGTCATGTCACAGATCCTAATTACATGTTTTCTTTGGTAGCGTTTCAAATGTTGCACACGCTACATGGGGTGCTACAAACTGGGTTTCTGTGACAACGCTCCGTTGCGACGTGACGACGGTGGAGAGCTTTCTCCTGGCAAGCATATATCCATAGATTTTTCGCATCTGGGACAATCCAGTGGTAGACTTTGCCGGTCGTATCTTGCATGCCCACCGTTTAGGACCCCCCAAGCCACTGTACGGCATTGAAACTTGAAAGCATTCAAAAAAAAACCGAAGCCACGCACCCTCTTTCCTCTCAAGTTCTATCGGAATTTTGTATGACTAATGGCTAGCATGCAGAATCCAAGTCGTAGATCCCTTCCATTCCTTTGACGCATCCCTAAACCTTGAAGCAGGAGCCCATAAGGACCTCAAATTACCCTTGGTCGTTTCCACATAAATCCGGTCAAAAAAACGCAATCTTCTTTGAATTCCTGGATGCAGTCGCTATCTGAACCCATGCAAGATATTCTTGGTAGCACCATCGGATTTCCACCCTCTTCTTCCCAATCAAAAACTATCCATTAAAATTTTCATGCCCAAAGTACCATTTTTTCATGCTAGCTTACATGTCCGGATGCCTTTGGTCTCACGGTTTCCCATTTTCTCACAACCATCTGTCTTCCCTACTTTCATCCATGCAACAACCGCGACGTTTCCTTAGCACTCCAGTGACCAGACCACGTGTTTCAAATGATATGTTTTAAGCCCCCTGGGTAAAATTTATATCCCTCCCCTGAGGCCTTATATAAACCGGAAGGACACTTCTACTCTCATCCATATCTCCCTGCTTGCCAAAAACTTAGCCTAGCTAATTGATTACCCAATAACCTTCAACCGGTTCTCCTGCCATGGCTACAAAACACAAGGTCCTGCCTCTTCTTTTCCTTCTTTTGGTGGCGGGTCTTGTCTTTACGGTGCAAGCAAGACCTCTTAAGGTATTGGAGCAAGATGGGGCGGCCGGGGGAATGGATGACTTGGTTAGAGACCTACTTCTCGGAGAGACCAAGAGTGCAGGCCAAAGTAATGGAGGCGTAGGGCATCAATTCACGGAGTTCTTTCCTTCGGCGGAGGTGAAGGACTCCGGGCCAAGTCCTGGAGTTGGGCATTAGAAGATGACGTTGGCCATCTTCCCAAGATTAAATATTACAGGAGTACCGTGTGATTAATTCCTGATCAGTCCTGCAGGTTTCTTAGGTGCTTTGTTCGTTGAAGGGCTTCAGCGGTGTGGCTTGTGTGACTAGTTAATTTATTTTCATCTGTTTACTTATTTTAATATTTTCTTACGTGTATACATTCCATAAGATTGTGTATGTAGAAAGGGTATCATTATTCTTTGGTTTGATTTTCTAAGCACCTGCCTATTTAGTTCTTTATTTGTGATTCAAATTAGCACTCCTTGGACTTGGACGCGCGTGACTAGTGACCGGATAGTGTTTTTCTTTTTATTTCAAAAGAACAGCTGGCTGGTTGATATGCTTTTCTTTCACGAGAGGGGGAAACCTTTGGACACGTATTTTGGAGGTGGCGTGCAGGCATCTAGGAGGCATAGGAAGGTGTCATTTGGTACTTGTCCACGTCATTTTGACTTAAGTACTTCTGCCACCTTTGACCATATTTTACATGAGCAATTATAATAATATATCAAGCAGGAAAGAATGCAACTGGGAACGTGTACCACACAACTACTGCGTCACTTTTTACCTTAGCGATAACGAAATCATAAGTCAATCAACGAAAGGTCAAGCCCTCTCTCCCTTTTTTTTATTGTTAAAAAAAATAAAGAAATCCCTCGCGGGCAATCAGCACTAGTTGTTCAGTGGGAGAATTTATGCAGGCGGGCCGCCGGGAGAAATATGCGGTTAGGGTGGGGGTGGGGGTGGGGGTGAGGGTGGGCGTGGAGGTGGGGTGGAGGAGTCTGCGGGAGGTATGTGCTTTCCAGCTCATAGTGTCTCTCGTCCACCCATCCAATTATACTTTTGAAATAAAATATATATATATATATAGAAGGTATGAGTTTTCCAGCTCAGTAAGAGTCACTATACACCTACATCAATAATAATTATTTAAAATTTAAAAATAAAATAAAATGTCAATTCTCATATCAAATATATATAATGAACCAAGTAAATGTGCATCAGACACATCATGTGAAACTTTTTCATTCAATATCTAAATTACAATTTATCATATCTTTTTCTTATCATACTTTCATATTTCTTAATCTTTTCTTTATGATTTTGGACTAATCAAGATCATGTCTCAATCTCAATTCATAATCTCATCCATAATCCCACTATAAGCCTGTAGGGGCTGTCCCAAATATAAGCTCCTGGCAGGCTGTCTAAATCATGATTTCATCCATAATTCAACGCATAAGTCCATGAGGCCTGTCCCAAGTATAAGCTTCTGACTGGCTATATAAATCATGGCCTCACCCATAATCTCACGCGTAAGCCCGTGGGGGCTGTCCCAAGCATAAGCTCCTGATGGACTATCCACATAATGAGGCTAGTCCAAACCATATCCTTTCCATTCAATTACTACATCTTAATTTCATCTTATCAATTTCAAATTTTATATTATATTCAAAATAAAAATAATCCACATGCCCATACTATTAATCATTGGTATACGTATATAGTAAATATATAGCATACTCATGCTGAAAAATTATATCAATCATAATAGTATCTCAACATAATAATCCATCAACATAAATTCATCAATGTAAAACCAATAATATAAATCCAATGATAAAAATAGCATATTTAATGATAATCATGTACAGAAACTCTTACCTCAAGTTGCAATAATCAGGAGTCAGAATTATGATCTAGATGTTAAGACTCTAGTTGATATTCTCTTATTCGTTGATTTGGCCTCCTATATATTTAGTTTAATATCTTAAAATAAATAATTAAATTAATTTAAATTTCTAAAATTTTATTGGATTCACTAGGATCCACACTCAACCCCTAGAATTCTTTTTTTTAAATAATCCATTTATAAAGAAATTAATTGATTAATTAATTAATTAATTAATTTAATTAAATAATTAGAGGAGAGAAACCTTTTTTTCCTCTTTTTTTTATATTTCTCATAAAATATATATTAAACTAACTAATTAATAATTAAACTAATTAATAAATACAAGAGAGAGACCCCTCTTTCTCTCCCTTCTCTTCCCCATTTCCTAAATAGGGATGCAAACCCCCTGCCCCCCTACTCTCCTTATTTGCCTAGCCGTAGCCACAGGTGACGGATCATATTACTACAAAAATGGTCTATGATAATGCATACTATGACAGCGATTTTCGAAATCACTGCCATAGCTCCTACGACAATGATTTTCGTTAACCGTTGTCATAGATCAGACCTATAACAGCGGTTGCCATAGGTCAAACTTATGACAGCGATTTTTGTAACCACTGCTATAGGTCCAACATATAGCAGCGGTTATAGAAAATCGCTGTCATAGGTCGACCTATAGTAGCGGTTCATTATAACCGCTACCATAAGTCGGACCTATAGCAGCGGTTAGTAGGAACCACTACTATAATCTGATTTATGGTAGTGATTAATTATAACTACTGCCATTTCTTTTTTTTTTAAATATTATATAATTTTAAAATTTAATGTCCATCTTTATCATTCATGATTTAAATAATTATCATTAGAGTGTCATCGTAAAAGATCGCCTCGATCCGATGGCCCTAAGTTCGTCGATCAGAAAAATTTGATTTCGACGATCATGAACGATGATGTGATGATCTAATAGATGAAAATCTTCGATGGATCCAAAAATATGCAACAATGATCTTGGTGATGTTTGTAGTGTATTATCAAAACTTCATTTCAATCGGATATCGTTATCTTGATCAATTTAGTATAGATTAGTTTTCGATCGTTAAATGATAAACGAGTGATCAAAGGATCAAATCGGTATCAAGGACCAAACAGTGTTCGATTATGAGATAATCTTTTTATAAATGATCTTGGCTACTACTTCAATCATTTTTTATGGTGGTGATTATAAAATTCAACTCGTGAAATGAAGAACGATCTAAAACTATACGTCTCCTGATAACCATTCTGAAACTTTACTGGTTGTTATGCTCGTGCTTTTGCAATATCTACTTAACATGAATAGTTTATACGAAAATAATTTAAATTTTACTATCATCGTCATATAAAATATTTAAAATTATAATAAAGATCATTTAACTAAAAAATTATCTCATAATCAGATGTCGTTTAACCCTTTGATCGCTTGTTTTTAATTTAACGGTCAAAATCATTCCATACTAAATTGACCATGATAACGATATTCGATTAAAGTAAAACTTTGATAGTATACTACAAACATCATCGAGATTATCGTTGCAGATTTTCGAATCCATCGAAGGTCTCCATCTATCAGATCATTGCATCATAATTTGTGATCGTCGAAATCGAATTTTTCTGATTGATGAAGCTAGGGCCATCGGATCGATATAATATTTTGCGGCGATACTCTAATAATAATTATTTAGATAATGAATGATAAAGATGGGCATTAAATTTTAAAATTATATAATATTTAAAAAAAAATAAAAAAAATTTATTTTTAACCTATAGCAGTGGTTATCAAAAATAGCTGCAGCAATTTTGGGTAACCGCTGCTGTAGATCTATGGCAGTAGTTCGATAACCGCTGCTATAAATTAGGTTAAAAATTTTTAAATTTTTTTTCCTCCTGTGCGCACTCGATCTCTCTCTCTCTCTCCCCCTCCTCTTCATCGTCGGTGAGGTTCCTTCCCCCCGGCCGGCGTCACCCCTCCTCTCCCCCGGCTGGCGTCGCCCCTCCTTCCCCTCCGACCGACGACGCTCCTCCTTCCCTCTCTCCTCCGACCCCCCATCCCCGACCGCCCTCTCCGCCACCCGCCACCCCCCACCCGCCCCCCACCCTTCCATCCGACCCTCCCTCGGCCCCCAGTGAAACCCCCCCTCCGACGAACCCCCCTCCATCCTCACTCGACCCCATGCAAAATCCCACCCCCCTACCCCCCATCCGACCCTCCCTTGGTTCCTAACGAACCCTCCTCTGGCGAACCCCTATCTGAGCCTCCCTCAGCCCCCTATGAAATCCCCCTCCGATGAACCCCATCCACCCTCGACCCTCCATCGGCCCCACGTGAAATCCCTCCCCACACTCTATCCTACTCTGGCCCTGATGTGAAACCAAATTCCCCTTCCGACGAGCCCCCCTCCACCCTCCTTTGGCCCCCGTGAAACCCACCCCCCCCACCACCACCATTCTAACCCTCCCCCGATCGAGTGCGAAGCCTCCTTCGACCTCCTCATCACTACGCCCCCCTCCTTTGGCCCTCCATCCCCGGCCGCCCCTGTCCTCTCCTCTTTCCTCTTTTACTCTCTTTTATATCTCACTATCTTGCTTTTATTTCATAGGTTACCTCTAGTGCCATCGTCCTTCTTTAGCGTCGTTGTCGGTGATCCTTGGAGTTTTTGGTGCGACCCGCTCTCTATAGCCGTAGGTATAATTTTTTTTAATTTTATAGTATTATTTATTAATCATATATATTTATAATAATTTATAAAATATTTATAATAAATATTATAATTATTATAATTATCTGCATGCCGTAGTTTTTGGAACGTGTCGTGGTGGTAGCCTTGGGCCATA
The DNA here is from genome assembly GCA_006176705.1 of Cocos nucifera. NCBI lineage: Eukaryota > Viridiplantae > Streptophyta > Magnoliopsida > Arecales > Arecaceae > Cocos > Cocos nucifera. Next base: position 506,069 of record QRFJ01000010.1, read on the forward strand.
CCATGTCGGCAGCTGTGGACTAGATCTATCAACGGATTGGGTTCGAATCAGAATCTAGATATTCAGATTCAAACTCAATTTTAATTACTAGTATCAGATTCAAATTCGAATCTCCGATGGATCTGTACTTGAGAAAGGAAGGGAGGGATTTGGCCTCACCGCCATCATTGGGAGGGAGGGGGTCCGACCTCGCCGCCATCATTGGAAGGGATGGGGTCCGACCTTGCTGGCGAGGGAGATCGAGAGAGGAAGAGTGGGAGATCGAGAGAGCGAGAGAGGAAGGGAGTGGGTTCGACCTCGCCAACATCATTAGGAGGGATGGGTCTATTGGGGATAAATTTTGCTCCCACCGAAGTCCAGCCCGATGCTTAGCCTAATGCAACTGATAATCATGGAAGAGCTTCGATTGAAAATTTTTCTCAGCGATCGAACCTTAGCCAAACTCCTTCAATCGGTCGAACTCCTCAATGGTTGAACCTCAATCGAACTCCTTCAGCGGTTGAACTCCTCCAGGAGCCGAACTCCCTCCGAACTTCTCCTTCAGTCAGATTCCTCTAGAAGCCAAACTCCCTCCAGAAGTCCAACTCCTTTCGGACTTCTCCCTCGATCAGATTCCTCCAGGAGCCCAACTCCTTTCAGACCTCTCTTTCAGTCGGATTCCTTCAAGAGCCGAACCCCCTCCGGACTTCTCCTTCAATCAGATTCCTCGAGGAGCCGAACTCCTTTCGGATTTCTCCTTCAGTCAAATTTCTTCAGGAGCCGAACTCCTTCCAAACATTTTCTTCAGATAGATTTTTTCAAGAGTCGAACTTCCTCTAGACTTCTCCTTCAGTCGGATTCCTCCAGAAGCCGAACTCCCTCCTAACTTCTCCTTCAGTCAGATTCTCTCAGGAGCCGAACTTCCTCCAGGAGCCCAACTCCTTCCAAACTTCTCTTTCAGTTAAACTTCTCCATCAGATCAATCAAACTTCTCCATCAGTCGAACTCCTTCTAGACTTCTCCATTAGTTGAACTCCATCTGGATTCCTTCAGCAAATTACTTTCAGATTTTAAGTAGCATTCCTTTCGGATGATCCCCTCTAGCTGTATTCTCTTTAAGAGTCTGAACTCCTCTGAAATTGACATACGTCAAAGCTCTTCATCCCTCCACGTGGCCCCAAGCGGTTTAGTACCAGACAGCTATGACTGTCACTATCAGTCTACTGCAGGCGGCACTCCTCTAACGCGGTCTTGAGCTGCCAGCTATCGAACAACTATGGCTGTCACATCAGTCTGTTGTAGGTGGTGCCCCTCTCATACGGCTTTGAGCGGCCAGCTATCAGACGGCTACGGCTGTCACTATCAGTCTGCTCCGGGCTTCATCTATAAAAGGAACCCTCCAGATACATTTTTTCTAAGCTCTCTTCTTCTTTCTAAAACTCTGCTGAATTCTTTTCTGAGCACTCCATTCCTATTGGCCAGAAGAGCTGACTTGATCGTTGGAGGGTCCTACCGAAGCTACCACCACCGACTCCAGATGAAACTTTATTTTACAGGTCATTGACAGCGGCCTCTTCTTCCTCAACTCTAACTCGATCCAGCGTCGATCAGATTCTGCATCAATAGGATTCGACCTTACCGATGAGGGAGATTGAGAGAGTGAGAGAGGGAGGGATGGAGTCCGGTCTCATCAGTAAGGGAGATCGAGAGAGGAAGAGAGAAAGATTGAGAGATGAAAAAGCTGGAAAGTAGGGGTTTGACCTTACCACCATCGTCGATGAAAGAGATCGAGAGAGAGAGTGATCGATGGGATGGCACACAGCCGAGCCGACTTGGATACACAGTCGAGCCGGCTCGGGCCATGATTGAGCCGACTGGGGGAGGATCCTAGTCGGATGTCTCAGGCATGGAGCCGGCTGTCTCAAGCATGGAGCCGACTTGGCTTCCGAGCAAATAGAATTTGATATGTCTCTCTAAGGTTCTAACTTTAAGCCCTAAGGTGCCACCATCATCTACTTTATTCTTCTTTCAGGTTTCTGGATTAACACCAACGTTCGTACAAGAGATCGAATCTACGACTGTTGCTCATCCTTAATTATTTATGAATGTAATTCATGTTGTAGAATTTATTGCATAACATTTTTTGGATGTTTATATCATGTTGCTTTTATTTATTGCATTGCATAATGATAGATCCGTCAATTGATTAGTGTACATATTAGAGACTATTTATTGATGCTATACTAATATTATTATTCAACATATTATATTGATTAATGTTCATTAACGTTGCAGATTATGATGGCACCAAAATTCCATCTAGCTTTCACCCCTACCCCTCGATGGGTTACGCACAGTTCAGCATCCGAAGAGTAGTTGGAGTATACTCCATCCACCTCAACATCGACTGCTCTGGGACCTCCACCATCGGCATCTACTCCACCGCGGTATCTACTCCACCGATAGTTGAGCCTCTACCGTCGTCCATATCTATGGCACATGCTACTACGCAGACATCTGAGTGTACGTTTTTATTATATTAGCATAACTTTATTTTTTATATAGTATTTGTATACTTATATATTTGCATAATATATTTGTATTGTAGGTGTATCATCCAGTCGGATATTTTGCAGTCCCATACGTATGGCACACATATGGAACCGTCAGCATCAGGTGATGGTCTATTACGATACAGAGGGAAGATTGGTAGGGAAGACCATGCAGAAGATGCATTTCTTTTTTAGAGTGCTTGTGAGGCAGTCGGACATCATTCCTATAGAGCCCAGAGACTGACGTTTGATGGATGCTACCATCAGGGATCGGGTATGAAAGGAGATATGGATAAGTATGCACATCTTAGTTATATTTATGCATTTTATATGTTTACACTATATATGTTTGATTGAAATAATTTTGTAACTAATTTTTGATAAATTTATGCAGAGGAGGTACGACTTTTCTGATCACGAGAGAGCTCGAGATGCTCGACTGAAGAAGATCGGAGAGTTGTACCGGGGTTACAAGATCAAGCTCCATAGAGGATGGCTCAAGCATCGATGAGATACTCTGGAGGAGCTTGTTTCCTAGATATAGGACTGTCCTCCAAGTCAGTGGGAGAGGATGGTTTGACACTGGAGGAGCCAGGAGTTTGAGGTAAAATTTCTAACTTTTAAATTTTTCAATATGCTTAAAATTTTATTTAAATATTATTTAAATATTTATTATTTATTTAAATACTTGTTAGGCTATCTTTTGTCAGAATCAGGAGAATCGTGCAGCCCAGGAGTATACGCACACTCTAAGCCGCGAGTCTATGGTCAGTCGTATGCATAGAGAGGTAATTAATTCTAAATCTTACTAGATAAATTAAATTCATATTTTTTATTATCTTTCTGATAAATTTATTCTTTATTATAGCTGATAAGAGATGGAGTGATGTTCAACCATAGCAAGATTTTCCAATCCAGCCGCACAGATAAGACGGGCAGGCCGATGAACACCACGATCGAACGTATTTTTGTAAGTATTAAACATATTAGTATATATGATTAGTATTATAGTATTTTTTATAAAATTTTATTTTAATTTATAATTATAGGATCAGTTAGATGCGCTCGCGAGCGAGGGCCCGGATACCTCTGGGCCCCATGACCATCTATCTCAGGTCTTGGAGCCTGAGCACTCTGGGAGAATTTGATGCAGGCCCAGACAAACGTCGATGAGCTACTGATCCGAGGCAAGCATCTTCTCACAGACTTTTGGTATCGTTAATCGAAAAGAGCTTGAGGAGGTGTTGGCATGGGTAGATCATGCTGTGATGCGGGCAGATCAGGCTAAGAAGCGTGCATCTTATCTGGAGGATATCGTGAGAGATATGATGTCGACGCTCAATACGCATTTTAGAGTCATAAACTTTGAGGATATGTTGGCCCATATTTCAGCTCCAACTTTGGCTTTGGCTCCAGCTCCAGCTCTAGCTCCGACTCCAGCTCGAGCTTCGGCTCAGACTTTGGCTCCCGATGACGACGACGATGATGTAGATTTAAAAATTTTTTGATGTATTTTATTTTTTTAAAAAAAATATTATAATAAATTTTATTCGATAATAAAATTTTAGCATTTCATAATAACTTTTATGTTTATTATATTTTTTTATATTATATATCTATATTTATCAGATAAAATATATAAAAAAAATAAAAATTTTATTTTTTTAATTATTTAAGATCTATGACAGTGATTTTGTAATCGCTGCCATATCTATGCCAACTGCTGCCATAGATTCCTGATGCAAACGATGTCAACCGCTGCATTAGATCTATGGCAGTGGTTAAAAAATTGCTGTTATAGATTATCTATGGCAGCGGTTATATAACCGCTGCTATAGATTAACTATGACAGTAGTTACATAACTGCTGCTATAGATCGATCTATTACAATGATTTATAAATCGCTGCAATAGGCTATCTATGGCAGCGGTTCAAACAACTGCTGCAACAACTGCTGTCATAGAGTTACGGCAACGACCGCAGTAGCAGCGGTTAGAAAATCACTATCATAACCTATGACAATGATTTTTTGGACTACGGTAGCGGTTATGAACCACTATCGTAGCTCTTTTTTGTAATAGTATCGGCCACCCACGGCAGCCTACGATGGCGGCGCTCATGGCCTCCGACGACAGCCCGAGTGGGTGGCTGTGGCCAACGGTGTGCGGACAAGAAACACGGAATAGGGGCTACCCTATTCTTTGCCAAAATCCCATGATTCCCACATCCTCTAGGCGTCGATGACCCAAAAGAGGGAAGGAAAAGGAAAGGAAAAGGAGCTTACCTGCTCCAATGTCCTTTGATGACTCCCTTTCTCGACGGCAGCCTGCAGAAGAATCCCCAAAAATCCAATGATTTTTTAAATCTCTTATGGCAAGAATTTAAGGGAGGAAAGAAGGATTTTATAGGTAAAATCTTTTAATCCTATTAGAACTCTCAACACCTCAATTTTCGTCGAAGTAAGGAGAGAAGAAGACTCCTAACCGAAGTCTTCTTCCTCCTCTCTCATGCGTGTGTGGTGCGCGGTGAAATTGGGCCTAAATTTTTTGGACCGGTCCAAAGCCCTCATGGGTCGGGCTGGGTTATGACATTCTTCCCCCTTAAAAATAATTTTGTCTTCGAAATTAGCAGACCTGAAGCTTCAAAGAGTTGTGGATACTTGTCTCTTATTTTTGCTTCGAGTTTTCATGTAGCTTCTCTTTCACTATGGTTGCTCCATTGGATCTTCACATATGATATGATTCGATGCCATAGTACATAGTCCTTCCTGTCAATAATCCATATAGGATGCTCCTCATAGATCAGATCCTCTTGAAGATGCAAGGGCTCATATTCTGCCACATGACTTGAATCTGGAATATATTTTCTCATCATTGATATATGAAATATGTTATGCACACCTGACATAGATGGTGGTAGTGCTAATCGATATGCAACATTTCCGACTCTGTCCAAAATTTCAAAAGAACCTACATATCTTGGGCTCCGTTTGCTATGGACTCCAAATCTCATTACACCTTTAGTGAAAAAAACTCTCAGAAAAACATGATCACCCATTTGAAACTCTAGCTCTCTTTTTCTATTGTCAGCATAACTCTTTTGTCTGCTCTGAGCTGTATGAAGTCGTTCCCAAATTATTTGTACTTTATCTACTATTTCTGACCCTAATAACTTTCTCTCTCCTACATCATCCCAACAGATAGGAGATCTATATTTTCTACCATACAATGCTTTAAAAGAAGCTATCTGAATACTTGCTTGATAACTATTGTTATAAGCGAACTCAACTAATGACAAGTGATTATCCCATGTACCGTCTAAGTCGATAATACAAGCCCTCAACATATCTTCTAGGATTTGAATAGTTCGCTCTAATTGTCCATCAATTTGAGGATGAAAAGCTATACTAAAATTTAACTTGGTACCAAGAGCTTTATGAAGACTCTTCCAAAATTGTGAAACAAATCTACTATTTCGATCTGATACAATAGTAACTAGTACCCTATGCAGTCTTACTATCTATTCTATATATAAACTTGTCACTCTTTCTAAGAAAAGACCAACTCGAAAAGATAAGAAGTGAGCTAATTTTGTCAATCGATCCACTATTACCCACACAGCATTATTACTTTTAAGTATTTTAGGCAAATCAGTTACAAAATCCATAGTAATATGCTCCCATTTCTACTGAGGTATAAGAAGAGATTGTAGTGGTCCCGCTGGTTTTTGATGCTCCGCTTTTACCTATTGACATACTAGATATTGAGCCACATACTGTGCAATATCTTTTTTCATGCCAGACCACCGAATGTTTTCTTTCAAATCTCGATACATTTTAGTGCCTCCCGGGTGCATAGTATAAGCTGAGTTGTGAGCCTCCTTTAGGATCTCTTTTCTTATTTCTGAAACTTTAGGAACACATAGCCTGTTACCAAATCGTAAGAAACCATCCATATGTATCAAAAATTCAAGTTGTGTATCAAATTCTGCTGCCTCTTTGATCTTTCATAGTTTTGAGTCCTCTTTCTGAGCTAATTTAATTCTTTCAATTAGGCTTAGCTGCATTGTAAGATTTGCAAGTTGGACTCGAAAATTATGTAGTCTTACCTCAATTTCTAATTTCTCTAGATCTATCAAAACATGAAGTAATCAAAACTGCTAATTCACCCGAGAATTTTCTACTCAAAGTATCTGCTACAACATTTGCCTTCCTCGGATGATAACTTATAGTTAAATCATAATTCTTAGTAGCTCTAAACATCTTCTTTGTCTCAAGTTTAATTCTTTTTGAGTAAAAATATACTTTAAATTTTTATAATCCATGAAAATCTCATAGTGCTCACCATATAAATAATGCCTCCATATTTTTAGAGCAAAAACTACAGCTGCTAACTCTAAATCATGTGTAGGGTAATTATGTTCATAAGTCTTCAACTGTCTAGAAGCATAAGCTATCACCTTTTCATTCTGCATTAAAACACATCCCAAACTCTTACGAGATGCATCGCTATAAATAACGAAGCCTCCTATTCTAGATGGAAGGGAGCTGTCATTAATCATCTTTTCAATTTCTGAAAACTTTGCTCACATTCCTCTATCCATTCAAACTTTACTTGCTTCTGGGTTAAGTGGGATAGGGGCCGGCATAGCTATGCAAGAGAAGTCCTCCACAAACCTTCGGTAATAACCAGCCATCCCTAAGAAACTATGCACTTCTGATACATTAGAGGGTCGACTCCACTCAACTACTACCTCCACTTTCTTTGGATCCACTGAAACACCATCCTTGGAGATGACATGCCCAAGAAAAGTGATACTATTTATAGTTTCTTTTTTCTGAAAGTTTGCAACACTATCCTCATATGTTCTTCATGTTCTTGTGGGCTCTTTGAATAGACTAGAATATCATCAATAAATACCACTACAAACTGATCTAAGTATGGTGCGAACACTCGATTCATAAGATCCATGAAGGCTGCAGGTGCATTTGTTAAATCAAAGGGCATGACCAAGAATTCATAGTATCCATATCTAGTTTGGAAAGCTGTTTTTAGTATATCCTCAGACTTTATCTTCAATTGGTGGTAGCTAGAATGAAGATCAATTTTTGAGAAGACCTGTGCTCCCTGCAACTGATCGAACGGATCATCAATCCTTGGTAAGAGATATTTGTTTCTCACTCTTACTTTATTTAATTTTTGATAGTCTATATAAAGCCATAATCTACCATCTTTTTTTTTCACAAATAATACTGAAGCATCCCAAGGAGATACACTGGGTCTGATAGATCCCTTATCTAAAAATTCTTGTAACTACTTTTTCAATTCCTTTAGTTTTGCTGGAGCCATCCGATATGGAGCCTTGGAAAGCGGACCAGTACCAAAAATTAAATCGATAGAAAACTCAATCTCTCTATCAAGAGGTAGTCTTGGTAGGTCATCTGGAAAAACATCAACAACGAATTCTCTGGCAATAGGGATATCCTCCAACTTAAGCTCCCAATGTTGGGTGTCTAATACAGTGGCTAGAAATCCTTCACATTTTTTCTTAAGAAGTCGTTTGGCACACATAGTAGAGATTAATTTCTGATAGAAGAAAAGTTTGTTGCCTATAATACTAAACTCTAGTTTGCCAGGGATTTGAAACTTTACAATCTTTTCAAAACAATCAACAATGGCATGATATGATGCTAACCAATCCATCCCCAAGATCAAATCAAAATCCTTCATCTCTAGAACTAATAAATCTACTTTCATCTCTCTATTTTCAATACCCAAAATGTAGTCTTTGCAAATCGAGTTGACCAAAATAACATCTCCACTTGGTGTAGAGACACGAAGGTCACTTTCCAAAGGGATAGGAGACGACTTCTCATTTCTCTTGACAAAACTAGCCGATATGAAAGAGTGGATAGCACCAGGATCAAACAGAGCAAATACATTGTTGGATGATATTCTAATCATACCTATCACCATCGAGTTGGAGGCATTAGCATCCTATTGCGTGAGTGCATAGACTCATCTTTGAGTTCTAGACTTTTGTTGTCCCCCATCTCGCTACTGTCCATCTTGAGGTGCTCGATTTATAGGAGCATTCTGATAATGCTGTGGTACTTGTTGCCTCTAAAATTCTCCTCCATTGCAGCACTCAATTGCCTTATGACCTTCTCATCCATATTTGAAACATATTCCTCCAGGCCATGTGCAATCTCGCTTATGGTGAGGTCCTCCACATCTGTAGCATTGAATGGTACGTTGAGGTCGTGCTTTATCTTCAGTAGTAGCTTGATTTGGTTTGGGGGTCTTTAGCTTGAAGTTTTTATTGTTTTGATCTTGGAATTTGTTTGATCGATCCCTTTTCTTCAAATTTTTCTCTTGCAGCTTGAGCATCATTCAATCCTTTTTCTATTATCAGACATTTGTTTATGACTTTCTTGTAGCTGGACAGCTCAAATACGGTCACCAACTGCTGGATTCGACCCCTAAGCCCATTTTTAAATTTTTTGGCTCGAACCCCCTCATCAGCTATCAATGATGGAGCGTATTTGGACAGCTCTTCAAACTTGGCTACATACTGAGTAATGGTCATGTCGCCCTATTCTAGTCGTCAAATTCATGAAACTTTTGCAGTCGGATACTCTAAGAAAAATATCTCTCATAAAAGATCTTTTTAAATTTTTTTCATGTGAAGGATGCATCTTCTGGTCCCAATTTTTCAATCTCTATCTCCCATCAGTCCGCTGCCTCATCCTAAAGCATGAAAGTAGCAAAGTTGACCTTTTCTTCATCAGGATATTTCAGAGCTTGAAACATCTTCTCTGTATCTTTCAATCAGCATTCTGCTTCTATCGGGTCTGAGGTTCCTGTGAATACCGGTGGTGCATACTTCTTGAAGTCTATTAAACTAATCCTACATTCCACTTGATTTCCAACCCTTTGTTGCTGCTGAGGTTGATGTTCCTGCATTAATTACTGTATAATTTATTGTTGCTGTCCTTGCTATGCCTCTAATATCTTTCTCATATCTTTCCTAGTCATAGCTTATTATTGAATCAGAACTTGCATTAGTTGGAAAGTGGTAACATGTTCCTCCTGCTGAATTTTTGGTTCACCCAGGGTCTCTGTTCCTGGAGTATTCTCAGTAGCTTGATTAGAATGTTCTTGCTGATGTGTATTATTGACTAGTGAGGATAGAGCATCTTCCTCCTGTATCGAAGGCTCCCAAGCTTTAGAGCCATCAGCAAATCAGGTGGGCCTTCTATTATGCCCACGATCACTCTCTTGTGCCATCACAACCTATACAATTTTTCGTTAGTATCCTCTAATTTAGTACATCCAATCATATTTAATATTAAGTTTATCCATTCTAAAAATCTACCCATGTATACTCTTCTCGAATTAAATCTTAGATTCCTAAAACCTAAGCTCTGATACCCTCGCAGCCCACCCCTCGGCCTTCTCGTCACCGTGCCACCCCCTCCTCCTTCCTCCCCCTCCTCCTCGACCGCTAGCTACGATCACCTCTCTTTCTCTCCTCTCTTCTCTCGATCCGATCGTCGGCCCCAACCCCTCCCTGCTTTCTCTCTCTTCAGCAACGGCTGCAGTGGCAGTGATTAGTAGATAAATCTATGATGATGGCCGCAGTGGCAGCAGTTAGCTAACTGCTACCATAGTCTATAGCAGTAGTTTTTTAGACTACGATAGTGCTTACAAACCACTACCGTAGCCTTGTTCTATAGTAGTGCAATGCCTCGATCTTCGTCGGAGTAAGGAGGAAAGAAGAGTCCTAATCGGAGTGTTCTTCCTCCTCTCTCATGCATGCGTGGCATGTGGGGAAATTAGGCCTAAATTTTTTGGGCCGGTCCAAAGCCCTTATGGGCCGGGCTGGGTTATGACAATAATGGTCAAATAAGTATTGTTACCCTAAATCAGAATTTAAACAAAATCATCTCTTTTTCAAACCACAATTCCAACACACTTATACCCTAGGGTTAGGCTAGAAAACCATATTTTACCCTATGGAGTATGCCAGAATACCATACTTATACTTTATGATAAGGCTAAAAAAATGAGCTTGGAATAATCAAAGTGCTAATATATATCCTCTAATAAGTAGTGTGTAGAATACAGTTAAACGAAGAATCTAAATTTGAACTATATTATCAAAGCTCATTTAATAGAATAACATATATACCATAATCCAATCAAAATATGCATAATCCATATAAAATCCAAAGACAATGTAATAATATTCCAAAAAAATAATATTACTATGAAATTACATGTTTACTTTCCATTCGAAAACATAGTATCCTAAAACTTAAAGTCATATATAAATTCATGAATAATATATTTGTTATCAAAAATAAAATTATATATAAATTAATAAATAATCTATTTATTGTCAAATATAAAATTATCTAAATAAAATATTTAAAGAAGATAGATCATTACTTATCTTAAAAGTGCACAAATAAATCAAAATAATTTCAAAAATTTCTTCTCAAAATTTTTAATTTATAGATCATATTATAGTATCTTATTGTTAGATATCTTCTTGGATATTTAATCCCCATACCAATTCAACTCCAACAATGAAAGAATATTAATAGAAAAATAGGATAACTAATGGATAAATATGAGGAAAGATCCATCAAATCTGAATAAACCATAGTTGAACCACTTTACCAAAATTGGTAAAGTTGTAGGAGAGAGCCCCTCTAGGTTCCACCCAATATCATAAAGAAAGAGTGTTGAGAGAGAGAAAGAGGCAGAAAGAGAGGGATGAAGAGGAGACTTATCCCCTTAAAAGAGGGAAAAAGGAGAAGGAGATGTGATGGCTTGGTGGTGGCGGTAGGGAATGGCCAAAGGACCGTGGCACACAATGATAGGTATTGGTGGCAGCTGGTGGAGAAGGACAACTAGCTAGAAGATCAATTTTTTTTAAAAAAATAGGGGTGACATACATAGGAGATGATGCGGTAGCCGGCGAGCATAGAAATAGAGAAATTATCTAAAAATTGGGGTCAAAAACAAGGATTATAATTCTGGTAGGATCTAGCAATAATTTGTTATAACCAACCGGCAACAATGATCTTAGGGTTAAGGAAGATGAGGAAAAAAGCTGTAAGGTGGATTAATTACCTCAATTTGGTGAGCTATCAAGTTGACTCATCGAGGAACTCAATGGTGAGACCAAGAAATTCGCTATGAAAATCGATGCCAATAATGACTGCTGATGATTTGATGATGGGAGTGAGGGTCCTTAAATAGAGGTAGATACTATATTTTTTTCTAACATGTAATAGCCTTTAGGGCTTTGACAACGAGAACTCGAAGATGGAAGGGGACTCTCTTCGGAAGTCTTATGCAATGGTGCCATGCTCCTCACCTGAGGGGCATGCCCAGCACGGGAGCTGGGATTTTCTAGTCCAAGCCTAAGCTGATTCAATCGAATTAGGCCTCATATAAAAAACTTATACTAGATTATATGTAATAGCATAGTGCAATAGTAACGCAAATATTGCACGAAAAGGGCAGCAACAATGCAACTTTTCTATAAGACATTTATAGGTGAAGGTTGTCGGTGAGAAGGCAAACAAAAAAGCTACACATCAGCTGTGATTTTACAGTATGACATTTTTGGGCCACATTAGCTTTTTCTCATGTAATATCGATACATATTGATTTTTTTCCTAGCTAAGCTAGGATATATGAAAAGGATTTATTTTATGACATATATTTTTGTGGACACATCAAACAAAAATAAAATTGCTCAAAGCAAATCCTTTGATATTCATTTGTAGCTAGGCTTAATGAAGACCAAGAATTTCTCAAATCTTCAATAGAATAACTATGCAACTTGCCTTAATCAACCACAAAACTTTGCCTTGCTCATACTAGCCAAATGAGGACATAAAACATAAAAGTGAGGACAAGTTTTATCAACTAATAGTGGAAGAGTTTTTCTTTTTCTTTTTCTTCAATTTTGTTTGAAAATTATGATCCAAACTTAACTTGATGTGGTTTGCCTTAAATTTCTAATTCTAATTTGACATTTTATAATATTTTAACTGGAAAAGAAAAATGACACGTTGAATAATTTGTAAGTGACAAGAAGGGCTGAGCTATAAGGAATCAAATAGTCTCCTGTAACGTGAAAACTTTAATTATCAAATAACAACATTGTGCATCGTAGAATAATGGAAAAATAGTAGGATTATTATGGAACATGTGTCTAGTTTTTTGATGAAGGAACATGTGTCTAGTTGATAGGTGCAAATGGCAGAACCTTACGTCTAGTTTATAATGCATCAACAATAACAAGTTGTATAGTCTTCGACATGGTGTAAGATCAGACCATATCCATCTGAAAAAGTTTGACTTCAGCCCAATCCTACCCTCTGAATACATTCAACAATTGAAGTAATGTAATAGTAGTAGTTAAGTCATTTTGTTGTTTGTTGGAGCATCAAATTATAGAACTATCAAAATACCTAGTAAGGTACCAAAGTTTGGTTATGCTTGCATTGTTTGATGCCGATGGAAATACCAAACGCCCACGATTATTCTTTAAGATTGATGTACATTGTTAACTAGTCGAATACCCGCGCGTTGCGCAGAGCCGGATGTATAAAAATAATTTTTCAGATATTCTTTCTAAATGGCACTTCAAATGCCTTAGCCTCTAGAGGAAGAATCATACAAAAATTTTGTTGCCAGATTATTCTTTAATGAATTCATGATTAAAAAATATATAAAAAATTTAAAAATAATTATTTTTTATTGTAAATTGATAAAAAAAATATAGAATAAAGAATAAAATATATAGTCAGTATAGAGTGGACTAAAATATAATACAGAATTCAATATAACAAAAAATAATTTTATCAATCTTTACCAATGATTCATTGAAGCTTTTATTTTTTCATGGAAGTTGTTATGTTACCATCTTCATCGACAATTTTTGATTTTACCGTGTCTATTTTTGGTTCGTGCTTTCCTGGCATGGTCTTTGATAGTATCTTTTTTTTATTATAAGATTGAAAATGATTTGGGGATGACGATGATTATACTTCCCTGACATCGTCATTACTTGAGTCATGTACCATGTCCTATAATAAAGAAAATGATGAAGTACAATTATGAATTACATTATATTTAAGGAGTAGTTTATTATATAATTATCTCTATTAAGTTGATGATTTTATAGTCATTTTCTAATTTTTCATCTACTTCATAAGTCTTCATCACTATGTAATTTTGGAAGCCTTCTTTCAAATTGTAGTCATTCAACTTAATTTTGAAAACCAATGATTTATGCAAGAGGTCTTGAACTTGGTCGGGAATACCAGCTGAACTAATATTTCTATCTTTTACCAACTCTGAAGCAGTGATTCCTAATAACCTTTCAACTTATCTATTGGAAAGGGTCATTGTTGCTGTGCTGGAATGGTTCTTCATTCTTATATTAATCTTGAACCTTGTTTAATTCTATAATATATTAGTATCATAATTTTGAACTTTATTAATTATATTATTTTTACAATTTTGTAAGAATGTATTACCTTGGAACTGGGTAGTTAACAGAGGTGTTATATGTTCTGCATTCGTATTTGTTATTTGACATTGTTATTTTTTTTGTACAGTTTGTACAAGACACGTAGGACCATTTGAACCTTTCCTTAATATCAATAATAGTTGCGCATATTGTGAAGACAACATTCTATACAGAGAAAAGGATATTAGTTTTGAGATAAAATATTTATATGATAATTATATATAATATTGACTAACATCGATTTTTGTTTGTTCCTACATTTTCTTTAGCTGCTGTAGTGTTCTTCTATTGTAGAACGTCTGTTCATGCAGAGGTTTATGTGCATCACTTTGCAAGTATAGTTATTGTATTGAGCTTATTGCCTTTATGAACATAATTTTTTTTAATATTAAATAAATTTATCATTATTTAATTAAAATTTTTTTAGTATATATACCTCTGTTTGAGTTTTGCTACTTCTGAGGTATCAATATTTTTGTAAATTCTTATAGCACTGGTAGAGGAGAGGTTGTACTTATCTGTATATCAAAGATGAGAGTAATTAGTTGTGAAATTGAAAAGACTTAATTATATATGCAAACATTTTATTACCTTGGAATATCTTCATAGTTGTTGATGTCACAATAATGATGCAGATGGTGGTATCATTTTTGTTCTCTTCAAAACTGACCTCATTTGTTACTTTTTTTCAAAGTGTGATTTTAATCTTTTCATTACTGAATGATTTATTTATAATCATGTATATAAATATTGTGTATGTAATATAGGAAAGAAAGCTATTTTTTTTATAGTTGTAAAGGTACTTGCCTTTCGAGCAGTAGTTCAACATCTCTTTTAGAAATTATTTTTCTTTTGCTTGTATATTTTCTAGTTCACTTATTTCATTGAGCAATTATAACAGCAATTGTATTATATCAAGTATTGTGAATAAAATATATTAAGCTATAAGTAGTGCATTTTTATTTTTTACCTATCAGATATGTATTTTTGTTGCACCTTTCAGATATAAAAGACATATCTGCAAAGTGATAGTAGAATAATATAATCTCAGTGGTTGGAGTCTGTACTTCTTTAAGAATTATTGTGAAGTAAAAAATTATTTGTATATTATTTGGAATAGCTCTGTATTCTAAGTAGGCTTGAACAACTTTTAAATTTGTTATGAAATAGCAGTGGCCTTCTTGGATTTTTTGTCTAAATTTCTCAACTTGGACGTTGCGTACAATGGCTTGCATTGTTGTCATCTATAACATTAGAATAGATAAATTTTTGTTTTTCATAGTTAAAAGCATATCTTATATAAATGTATTTTGTACCTACCTTTTTGTCCAATAGAATCAATTCCAATCCGATGTTTTCATTTGTCTTTATATTGATTGCTTGCCACAGGCATATAACTTTAGCTTTGATGGTCCATATGTCTTATTCAGTAGAGAGTTCACTCAAAAAATGAGTACTTCTTGGTATCCATTGATCTGCGAAATTTCAACCATAAAGAAGGACTGTGTTTTAAAAAGGGGTAAGGGATGAAAGTAAGAAGAAAGAGAGAAATGATGTTATGCTATTTAATTTAGTGATAAGTAATGTTGATACCAATCAATTAGCATATTTTGTATTAGCAAAAATTTTGGATATACAATATTTTTTGCATGGCTTGGATCTTCATCTTCTTCATCTGTTACCAGTATGTGTAGCCCATTCTTGCTTGTGACTCTTGATAGAGCGACATATAACTATCCATAAAAAACTTGCTTGGGTAAATATAAACTAACATGGTTTAATGTTTGGCCTTGACTCTTATTTATTATCATTGCAAAGCAAATGGATAATGGGAACTGTCTTCTTTGGAGATTGAATGGCCACTTTGATTCATTGGATGATAAAATTAGCCAAGGATTGAAGACTTTTTGGCCAATGTTCTCTCCAGTGATGAATTTAGCTTGCATAAATCATTTTCCAAGTTGAGTTATGATAAGTCTTGTACTATTGCATAAGCCAGCACTTTAGTTGACGTTGCGAAGAAGCATGACAGGAACACCATTTTTTAGTCAAAGAGCATGATTTAGTATGCCAGCAAATTTTAATAAATTAAGAATCTCAATTTGATAAAGGGCATCATCATCACTAGAATTTGTTGAGTTTTTGCAAATTGAATATGAGCTAAAGTATATTCTTTCTTCTATTGGAATTAGGTCCAGTATGTGATTTATTTCATGGACCATTTCATTCTTCGGTGTAAGGATGGCTCTTTCTTATAAGAAATGTTCATCTTTCAGTTTAGTGGCCACATCTTGATAAGTATTTTTAACTATTTTTTGTATTGTATTGCAATTGCAGTCTATCATGAGCTCATATGGGATCTCAATCCATTCCTCACTAGTGTCAGATGCTCTTTTATCATCTCCAATATTGAGGATCCATTGTGCAAACTCGATACTTGAACTTGTGCAGCATCATTTTCCAAATACATATTTTTATGCAGTTGATAGATCTTAAAATATTGCCACAAGTATGATGATTTAATAGAGGCGTCTACCATATCTTCTCTCTTGCCTTTTGGGATAACTGGTAATATTTGATGAAAATCTCCTCCGAGTATCATTATCATTCCATCAAATGATTTGTTAAGACTATCTATAAAAATATACTGCAATATGTCTCTGAGTGTATGATCTAGCACCTCAAAGCAATGTTTATATGCCATCGGTGCTTCATCCTATACGATGAGACTTATTTTGCTTAACAACTCTGCCAATTATATTCCTTGCTTTATCTCACTTATTGTATCTTCTGTTAAGTTCAACGAGATGTGAAATCTTGAATGGATAGTTCTACCTCCAGAAAGTAGTAAGGATGCAATTTCAAAAGATGCTACAGCAAGAGCAATATGTCCTTCTGATCTTTGTTTTGCCAAAATCGTTTTCCACAAATAAGTTTTTTCTGTTCCTCTATGGCCATAAATGATAAAAGCTTGCCTTCTTTTGCCGCTATTGATCTGATAACTGCTTCAAATATTTCAAGTTGGTCGATATTTAAGCTACTGTAAAGCTTTGTGAATTCCATCTGTAGCTCTTTTCTATTGTAGTTTGTCTTCTTAGTAAGAAGTCAACGATGCATTTGGCAATGGAATGCCCCCATAATCTCTTAACGATTTACCTGACCTTTGCAATATTCATTCAATCTCAAATAATGTGTAGCTCTATATCTACTCTTCAGTTAGATAAAGTTGAGGCTGATCTAACTTTCTTCTCTGTATGTATAACACATCTTCTGATAATATTTTTTAATTAATAATCCAAAGTTCTTTGGGGTTAGCAACTTTACAGTAAAGCAGCAACATTGTAAAAAGTTGTCACAGTTGATGACCAAATCTCCAAAAAGATGCCTCTTGTAAATAATCGTGTCATTCTTTATCATCATCAAGCAATCCAAGAGCGTAGCAAGCTGTCTTGAATGTTGGGTAGAGGACTCCATTTACTATTCAAATATTTTCAAAGAATGTGGAACCTCTAACAATATTTAGTAACATCCTTAAATAATAATGTTCGCTACTTGCAGGATGGGCATAGAATATTCTATCTATACTTCTGCCAGACTTTCTTTTCGTCCACTTTAGAACATCTTTGTGCCATACCTATTTTGTAGGGAACTCAACATAAGTTAGTTCTCTAGCTTCTTCATGTTGCTCATTTGTCTTCATCCATTCAGTGAACATGATTCTATCAACTCCTGATTTTCTCAACACATTTTTTAAATTTGTAGTGTCATCAAAAAATATTGTTTATTCATCTGAAAGATGAAAATTGAGTCTCTCAACTGAAAGATCTCTATAATTGATGGTAAATTCAAAAATTCTCCAACAGGCCTCTGATGTTAAAATGTATCTATAGTCTAGGTAAGCTCTAATCTCATCAACATCAATGGTCTTGCTTATAGATGCATGCATACTATCGGCATTTATCTTTTCAATGACTGCACTGACTCTGTCATGGTCTTTATTTATATACTTAAATAAGTATTTTATTGATCGTGAACGATTGCAAAATTCAATATTTATGTGTGCTTGATACTTTATTAAGAGCTTTCTGTTGTAAGACTCCATATAAGCATTGTACAATTCAACTCCATTTTTTATCACAGTGATACCATTGTTCCTCTTTCTGTATATTTGAAAGCCTTCTTCATTCAATACAGTCTGGTTATTGTATTTTTTTGAAAAATATTTGATGCAACGGTTGTCAACCATACATGGAGAAGATGATCTGATTTTACCATATGGATCATTCATCATGTATGTTTGAACAGCAAAATAACCTTCACAATATTCAATTCTATTCGATATTTCTGCACTAATTATTTTATCAATATGCGAAAGATCTGCATGCTTGTCATCAGGATGTAAAAAAATCAACATGTGTGCGTGAGGAAGACCATGTTTTTGAAACTCGATCGTGTAGATATCTGTATGTTTGTAATGACAAATGATCAATGTTGACTCAAATAACTATGCTACTAACAACAATATATATGCTATAGAAAGTAAAAAAAAAATTTGTCAGTTATCAAATGAACTTACTTGCAATAGTACAGTCGAAGTATTTTTTCTTTTTTATGTCAGACAATAGTTTCAAAAGTTTGAGGTGAAACACGCAATTCATTGCATCAGCTCTGTCTTTTGGTTTTTAGTATGAATCAATCTCATCCAAGAATTTTTGTATTTCTGGCCATTTTGGATTGCAACTAAAAGTGATAAAAATTTTTGGATAGCCAGCCTATTTACAAATTATCATTGCATCTTGGTAGTTCTGTACCTTATATCATGGACTCCTAGTATGGAATGATGGAAGAATAATTATTTTTCCAATAGAACATGCCATTGTATCCCCATGGCGTCTTGCACTTCTTTGAATAGATCAGACCATAGTATTGCTTGATTTTCTCTTATCCAATGAAATCTTTATTCTTCAATTACAGTATAAGCATCAACTATGAATTATTGAAAAAGGCGATCATCCCTTAACAATAGATTTGATTCACCAGCACATTGTTGCAGTCGATAAGCATAGTACTGTCTCATGATCAGTGTTTTTCTTTTATGAGTTTTGCTACCAGGATGACTTCGGTGTTTAATGTCTATTCTATATCCATCCTCATCATAAGAAAATAGTAAGATTGTGTTTGATAGTCAGCAATCTATCCAGATTGCTAGTAATCTAAAAGAGTCCCACCACATTATTATATTTGGTATGCATTTTAAGTTGGTCATCCAGATTGTCAGATAATCTAGATTATCTCTCATGAGGTAATATGAATTATCAATGAAAGGAATAGCTATCTAGATTACCAAATATTTGATAATCTGATAATGGCATATTTGAACAAAAATATTCTCATAACAAATATAATATAATATAATATTATATTATATTATATTAATATTATAATATAATATTATATTATATTATAAATATAATAATAATATAATAATAATTTATTATAATAATATATTATAATATTATTCTAATATAATAATATAATAATATATTATAATATAAAGATATATTTAAATATAATATATTATTATATAATACATAATATATATTTATATTATAAATATAATATATAA
>QRFJ01000010.1:526784-576561 GCA_006176705.1 Cocos nucifera
GCGGAGCTTAGTTGATGGTGACGGCTGTGCCGTCTGGCAGAGAGTCGTCGGGCAGCATGGAGCTTGGTACGGAGAGGAAGGCATCATCCGGTGGATCGTGGGAGCCATACTGGCGAGTCGTGGGCCGCATGGAGTCCGGTACGGAGAGGAAGGCGTCGTCCGGTAGGTCGTGGGAGCCATACCGGCGAGCCGTGGGCCGCATGGAGTCCGGTACGGAGAGGAAGGCGTCGTCCGGTAGTCGTGGGAGCCATACCGGCGAGTAGTCGGCCGCATGGAGTCCTGGTACGGAAAGGAAGGCGCCGTCCGGTCTTGCTGCAGGCGACGGTTCATCCAACGGAGTTCGGACTTGTAACAGAGTTCGGCCGAAGGGGAAGCTGGGGGAGTTCGTCTGGCTGAAGGGTCGGCCATCTGTAGAGTTCGGCCGCTGAGAGGCCCGAAGAAGCTCGGCTGGCCAATTGAAGGACTTCGGTTGCTAGTTGGTTCGGCCAGGGCTCGCTGAGGAGTCGGTCGCCTAGGGTCGGTCGAAGGAGTTCGGCTGCATGGGCTCGCCTGGAGTCGGTCCGAAGGAGTTCGGCCGTGGGAAGTCCGAAGGAGTTCGGCTGCATGGGCTCGCCTGGGGTCGGTCCGAAGGAGTTCGGCTGCATGGACTCGCCTGGGGTCGGTCCGAAGGAGTTCGGCTGCATGGACTCGCCTGGGGTCGGTCCGAAGGAGTTCGGCCGTGGGGTCCGAATGGGTTCGGGCTCGTAGGAGAGTTCGGCTGAAGGGAAAACCCGGGAGGAGCTCGGATGGCCGAACGGGCGTCTGGGAGGAGTCCGTCTCCTGAAGAAGTCCAGCCGCTTGGAGTCCAAGGAGCTCGGCCGTCAGGAAAGTTCGGCTGGCGGTGGGAGTTCGGCCTCTAGGCAGTTCGGCCCGGACCTTGGCGCAGGGGAGTTCGGCCTCTAGGCAGTTCGGCCGTGGTAGGGGCTCGGCCTGGCGCTAAAGCTCTTCAGCGGCTACTGGTTACATTGGGCTGAGCGTCGGGCCGGGCTTCGGCAGGAGCGGGATCTATCCCCAACAGGTATAATTCAGTAATTTTTTAAAGCCTCCTTATCTGATGCTCGATTATTACATCTTTTCTTCTATTTTTCTCATCAAAATTATCAACTATCAATGCAGCTACTTCATAGCATATTGGTAAGTTATATTGACGACCATCAGTCTTGCAATCGGTTATTAGTCATAACCACAGTTCTATATCATTTTTTCCAGCAAAACCATCTTTTACCATTTTGAATGACTAGACTAGAACATTATTAGCATTTAACATGTGTATTAATTGCTGCATAATAGCTGGATCCAAATGTGCGCCATGCATTCATTTTTCAACAATTGATATCCTATTTTTAACTTCATGCTCAGTGTCATATATATATATATATATATATATATATATATATATATATATATATAGCTGTGCAAACTATGGATTTTCTCCCTCAGGCGGTAATAACAATCTAATTTTATGATAATTCTATTCGTTGATTTAGAATACATACGGCCCACTACCATCATTAATTGTCCGATCAATACGGCCGCCCATTGATGTAAAAAAAATAATAAATTGTAGGACCTAATATTATCTCGAAACACTTTTGATTGACTCCCTCCTTTATAATCCATCAAAGTCTTTAATAGTAAAGGTAGTTCTTTAAGCAAAGGTAGTTGCACTTTTCTTGCTTGACAACATATGCTAAATTTTGGACTCTTATTGGTGTATAACCTATTTTGTCTCTTTTTATACCAGAATTTTGCTCCATAATACTCACATATGCATGTTGGTTCTCTAAAATCATATATTTCTGTTATACAACCTATGGATCAATAAATTTTACAGTAACAGTTTATTAGATTTTACGTAGTTTAAATAAAAATCTATATTAAATGCACTATAAACTAATTTATATTTACTATAAGAAAGTTACCAGTCAAAGTATTTTATTTTTGGATCATTCTTTTATGTATGAGAATTTCTTTGCAATGTCGCCGGGCAGTACGGGCTATTTCATCTCCGCATGGTAGTATACTATAGAAATTATAAACTGAACGGTTGTCTAATAGTTGCCATCTTTTTTATAAAAGAATAAATTTTTGATGCTGTCGAGCAGTGCAAGCTGTATCCTTTATACTATATAGAAATTTAGCTGATGATACCACCATGAGATTATCGATCGATGATATAGTGGATGAATGTCTAACACGAATATGTTTATTGTTGAAAATATCAGGGCATAGCGAATTGACATCTCGCAACCATTTTGTACCAGAAGTAGTTGACATTATTTTACAACTCGATGTGGTCAGTGCTTTATCAAAAGATTTAATGAAGTAGTTGCTCTCTATTATAGCATAATTTTTTGTTGCTATAATAATATATAAATAACTTGAAAGGTTATTAGGTAGGAGGAATATAGGCTTGATTGTATAAATTTTAAAAATTAAAGATACTATTTTGATGAGAATTTAATAAAACAATTCTAGAAGTATATTTTTTTAAAAAAATAAAAAGTCTATTACATATAAATTATGAAAGCAAATTCTATATACATAATGCTAATGTTTATTATAGCGATAAATAATTTCAATAAAATAAAATAAAACATAATAGTAAATGAAAAAAATGTAAATGATTAAGAAAAAATAAGGAGCAACATATAGCAATAATGAAGGAGATCCTCATTTCTATCGATGATAATTTATCCTCGAAATCTTAATTTGTACCTTAATTTATAAAGGGATCTATTTAAAGGTCTCTTGTCCGAAAATCATTCTCCTATAGAACTGCCAAATAATAATAATAATACAACGATGGTGGTTAAAAACCTCCCAAAAAAGAGATAAAATAACCTAAAATAGAGGACTATGAGAATTTTCTCTCTCTTCTTTTTTTTTTCTTTTCTTCTTTTTTTCCCCTCGAAAGAACAAAAGACCCGTGCATCCTCTTGTTTTTCTTGTTTCCTTATCAGAATAGAGAAAGTCTTCTTCCTCTTGTTACCATAGTTGGGAGGTCCTCTTCCCAACCGTCGATGCTCATATCTAGAGGGGCAGTCCATGACGACGGTTGGAGGCACAGGTTTATAGGTCCGATGACCGATGACCAGCAACGATGGTGGAAAATCCCTCGCTGGAAGATCCTCCTTCCAGCCATCGGTGCTCGTGTCTAGAGGGGCAGTCCATGACGACGACCAGAGGCACAGGTCCGCAGGTCCGATGATCGACGACGGTGGTGGAAAATCCCCAAAAAAAAGATAAAATAATCTAAAACTGGGGACTATGATAATCAATGAATTTCGACAAATTTTTGGCCAATTAATCTAGCAAAATTTCTGAATAGGACTTATAGAAGATTAATAATAAGGAGGAGAAAGGATTTACCTAATTTTTGATTGGTTTTGATCTAATTTTTATATAAATAATAAAATAATATTCATTCAAATTTTTTAGAATCATTTCATATTCTCAACTATCTATATAAATATGCTTTAATTATAAGAATATATAGAAATAGGATTCAATGTAGTTTTTTATTCATTCAAGGTTCTAATTTAATGCTTGTATAAATTTTAAAAATTAATATTATTTTTATGAGAGTTTAACAAAATATTCTAGAATTATATTTTTTTTAAAAAATAAAAAAAATTGTTATATACAAACTATGAAAGCAAATTCTATATACAACATACCAATGTTTATTATAGCGATAAATAATTTCAACAAAATAAAACAGGACATCATAATAAATTAAAAAAATATGTAAATAATTAAAAAAAATAAGGAGCAACATACGGCGATAATGAAGAAGACTCCTACCTCTATCAACAATAATTTATTCTTCGAATCTTAATCTGCACCTCTATTTATAAATGATTTTATTGAAAGATCTCTTATCCAAAAATTATTCTTCTATAAAATTAGCCAAATAATAATAATAATAATAATAATAATAATAATAAATTAAAAAATAATGATATAATAAAAAAAGGATAAAATCCATTCATTCACATAACCCATAGCATTTAGGGTAATGATACGTATGTAAATTATTCAGTCTTAAGTTTTTGGCCATCCATGGAATGGTAGCTGACACTTTCTACTAAATTATACAAACCTCAGGTTTTCTATTAATAATAATTAATTTTTATTTATTTATTTTGAAGGATCACATCATTTTAATTTTAGACTCAAGTTTATTTGTCCCTAAAATAAATAAATAACCAAAAGATTACATCACTTTATTTATTTATTTCAAAAGATCACATCACTTCATTTGTTCATCCCCTAAATAAATAAATAATCAAAGGATCACATCACTTCAATTTTGGACTGAAGTTTCTTTGTCTCTGATAAACTACCTATTAAGTTCTCTAAATACATGAAATTTTAATTTAAATTTTCTAAATACATTAAATTTATTAAAAAAAATAATTGAAAGACTATAATATAATTTCTATCCTGCTAGAATCTTTCCACTAAAATTAAAATCAATGCAATAACTTAGTTGAAATATCTTCACGTCAATCGAGAACTTCACATAAAAGTTACCATTATCTTCTCCCCGCTCCAACCCATTCCTTTCCTCTCTGGTCCAAACCATTCCATGCCTACACCCCCCATCCCATCCATGTCTTCTTCTGGAAAGAACCTTTCCATCGCCTTCTTCCCTCTCTGATTCACCCCCCCCCCCACCTACCCCCAACATCCATGCCTTCTCCCCCATTTATCTTCTTCTGGAAAGAACCTTTCTGTCGTCTTCTCCCCCCCCCCACCCAACCCACCTCCTTCCTCTCTGGTTCAAACTGCCCCCCGCCGACCACACCCCCTCCCTCCACTCTTTACTCTAGCCCAAACTGCTACCCATCCCATCCCACATGCTTGAGGCCATAGCCCTGGTGACAGCCTTAAGGATGGCTATTGCTGGCGGCGTGCAGGAAAATCACACGAAAAATAGGGCTACTCTGTTTTGAACAATGATGTGAAAGACGAAAGGAAGAAGATAGAGAGAAAGCTCACCTCGGGGTTGCTTTGCTTGAATGGTGATGTGGAAGACGAAAGGAAGAAGACAGATAGAAAGCTCACCTTGCACCAGCAACCCTTTTCACCCATGGCTCTGGCTCCAATAACCCTTTTCTCCAATGGCAACCCATAAAAAATTATTCCAAAATCTCGACGATCTCTCGACAATCCTTGATAAAAACCTAGGAAAGGGGGAGGGGGGTTTTATAGGGAAACATCTCCTAAATTAAGTCGGACTTCCAGCGCCGATCTTGTTGTAACAAAGAGGGGCTCGATATGTGGAGCACGTATGGTTGCTGAGTATTGTTATATATATATATATATATATATAATAGATAGATTCTTCTAGAAAGAACCTTTCCATCGTCTTCTCCCCACCCCAGTCCACTCCCTTCCTCTCTGGTTCAAACTGCCCCTCACCGACCACACCCCCTCTCTTCACTCTGGCCCAAACCGCCACCCACCCCATCCCACATGCCCGAGGCCATGGCCCTGGTGACCGCCTTAAGGGTGGCTGTTGCTGGCGGCGTATGGGAAAATCCCATAAAAAATAAGACTACTCTGTTTTGAACGGTGATGTGGAAGACGAAAGAAAGAAGACAGAGAGAAAGCTCACCTCGGGGGCTGCTCTGCTTGAACGGTGATGTGGAAGATGAAAGAAAGAAGACACAGAGAAAACTCACCCTACTCCAGCAACCCTTTTCACCAATATCTCCGGCTTCGATGGCCCTTTTCTCCAATGACAACCCACAGAAAATTACCCCTAGATTTCGATGATCTCTTGATCTCCTGACAATTCTTAATAAAAACCTAGGGAAGGGAGGTTTATAAGAAAACATCTCCTAAATTAAGTCGGACTTCCAGCATCGATCTCGTTGTAACAGAGAGGGAAGGAGACTCCAAACTTCCTCTTCCTTTTTTTCCGCCTCTCTTCCACATTCTATTTGTGCATGATATTTATATGCGGCTCCATACGTGGCACATGTATGATTGCTGATTATTATTTTATATATATAATAGATAAATTTATTTTTAAAAATAAAATTCAATCTATTAGATTGACATTTCATTGGTTCAAATTTCCTTTAAATTAATTAATTATTTAATTAATTCAGATGGATAATTATTTGGATTGCAACCCGGTTCACGCCTTCCGATTGGGCTTGACCAAACCGGATGATTCACAGCTGCCCATCCATGAACCCAACTCCCTAACCTATTTGCCAACGCTTATAACAGTCGAAGCCAGCCCTCCATGGGCTCGCTCGAGTCAGCAAATGGCCAGGCTCGTCGGCCTCCGACGGCGCCACTTCTTGTCACGACCGCGGCCCTTGGCGACGACGTTAGAACTCCTCGTCGCCGTCTTCCAGCGTTATTCTTACACCACCACCATCGCTTCTTCTTCTTCTTATTCTTCTGCGCTCGAGGAAGAAGCAGAAGGGAGGAAGAAGGGGAGATGGCTGACTCTGCCTCCTTTTGCGCCTCCCGTCGACGCCTCTACCGTCGGGAAAGCGATCGCCAGTGGCCGGCGACCAGCCGGAGAGGACGAGCCCACCACAGCCTTGAAGTGGGTTCGCCGCTGCTGCCCCTACCTGCCGATGTCTCTGGTCCAGAAGCTCTTCCGTCTGAGAGAGGTCAGCTCGAACTGAATGTTTTCTGTGCTGCTCGCCTTCTGTTTGTCTAAATGCTCCTACGAGGTTTGAGTTAAATTAGAGAATATTAAGAATGCCAGCGAATAGGAGGTTGACTAGCTGGACAAAATGGGATAATGTACTCTAGTATGTAGATGGAGTATCTGAGCATAGTTTACTTGTATGTATATAAGTAAGAAGTCAGCTAATGGTGAATTTTGTGTCCATCATGTTGGGAACACATGATGAATGCATAAAATTATAGCTGAGCCATGAATATTTAAGCTGTAATTGACTTTGAATTGTTAATTCCTAGAATTACAGTCTATACCATATCTGCTTAGTTCGTAGTTCATCCCATAAATTTGAATCCTGTTACGGAACCATAAATACCTCGAATCAATCATGACGGTACTATGAATACCTCGGATCAGCGTACAATCATAAATACTTAAAACAACCAGATTTATCTATGTGGTCACCGGCCTAAAAGCTGAGCTGAGGTATACGTATCTGAGCTACTTACCTTCGGTCTAGTCCGCAACTCGCTCGGCACGTGAGTTTTCTCAATACCTTAGCCAGCCGATTTTCCGACACATGCAACAATCCACCTTGTGGATAAGCTGTAACCCAGTCGTAATTTAGCTATAACCAAGCTGTTATCTACTCCATATGATCTCGCGGGAGTAGATAAAGAAAATTCAAATAATGCCAGTAATGACCTCCTCATTCTATGGGAGCCAAAAAGGGCTATAATGCCATGACGACATGATTAACGGCCCAAGATTGGTGGAACTATGCATTCCCACGATATTTCTTCTTTACAAATACCTAAAGTCCCGATGATCCAAGTAAGTAATTCCTTCCTCTATCTGTTGCAGCTCGATTTGGTTCGGATTGGAAGGTGAGCGACTGGATGCGCATGGGATGCTGGAGTGACTTGCAAAACAAGTCCAAATTGGAGGTTTGTGCTCCGACGAAGATCCTTGGATGCTCAAGTTAGAAAACAGAGAATAATGGGAGCAGCGAGGAGGAAGTAGAAGGAACCAAAGATTCTCTATTCGAGCGAGAGACTTTAGGGCACCAGTTATCTAACGTTGAGCCATGTACATTTAAATCTTGTTTTTCACTAGATGAGAGAAAGTTTTCGAAAAATTCCACCATGGTTTTGAGGTTCTCCAACGCGGATGGGGAAGAAGACGCCAGCTAGGAAGATCCTACTTTGGGAATAGCTAGAGGAAGACTTAAACTAAGAACTGCTTGCTCCTGCGAATCCCTAACCTCCACCATCCTTATCAGTTTCAGAGGGTTGGCCGTGTCCTTGGCCTTCATCTCCTCCACTAGATGCTCCTCTATAAGAGTCTATTCTACCAAAGGTTCCTCTGTGGAAACCTCTTCCGAACAAATCAATACTACAGCCTCCATCGTTAAGGCCGTAGTTTCAGCCATCGAGGGAGAACTTTCTTCCCTGCAATGGCCGGAGTTGAAGAAGGTAGGGCTGAGGGAACAACGGCCGAAATCTCGAGACGATGCTTCCGAAGGCCGACGGATTGTTAGTTGAAGCCTTAATTGGTCTCATTCGGGCCAACAACAACTCCAACTTTCTCAATAACATAGGATCCATCCTACCTCCAAAGATTGCAACGAAAGCTCAGAGCGAGGAAGGTAGCAGTTGCTTTTGTCGCGGTTCTCTCCAATATGCTCGCAAAACAGATTTTAAAAAGAGAGAAGATGAAGACAAAAAGCCACCACTTGAATTAAATTCTTGAAAAGACCTCGGCTGGGTGGTCCCCACCCTACAATCGCGATCGTTTTCAATAATCCTGCACAATAGGCTGATGTCATCAACTTTAAATATCAGAAAGTGCATTCAAAGACATGAATGTGCATTCTCAGATCCAAGGTACCACTTCAGCAATAGTCCTTTCGCTTGATTCTTAGACTTGGAACTAACTCAGGACTAGGAGGGTAGTATTACGGTGCTAACATAAATACCTCGGATCGATCGTGGCGGTACTACGAATATCTCAAATCAGCGTACAATCACTAACACTCCATTCAGCCAGAGTTATCTATGTGGTCACCGACCCAAAAGCTGCGCTAAGGTATATGTATCTGAGCTACTTACCTTCGGTCCAGTTAGCAACTCGCTCGGCACGTGAGTTTCCTTAGTACCTCAGCCAACCAGTCTTCTGACACGTGCAACAATCCACCCTATGGATAAGCTGAAATCCAACTGTAATCCAACTATAACCAAGTTGTTATCCACTCCATATGATCTCACGAGAGCAGATAAAGAAAATTCGAATCATGCCGGTAACGACCTCCTCATTCTATGGGAGCCAAAAAGGGCTATAATGCCGCAACAGCACGATTAACTGCTCGAGATTGGCGAAACTGTGCGTTCCCATGACATTTCTCCTCTACAAATACCTAAAGCTCCAAGGACCCAGGTAAGTAATTCCTCTCAGAAAACTTGTTTCTGCTTTCATTATTCTCTATTTTCTGACTTGAGCGTCGGAGGATCCTCGTCGGAGCGCAAACCTCCGGTTTGGACTTGTTCTATAGGTCACTTCAGCATCCCCTGCGCATTCAGTCGCTCACCTTCTAACCCAAACCAGATCGAGCAGCAACAAATCCCATTATTTTCAATGGATTTTAGATATTTAGCTTTGATTAAGGATTAAAGTTTGGTTATAATTTTGACTGGTCCTTAGAATTAACCCAGCAACATTTGCATTGTAATGTGATTTCGCACATCTTATAAATTTTCAACTAACATTAACCTAGTTGGTTGCCACCAAATTTCAATTCTCTAGATGCAAGTATGGTGCCTGCCTCAATTTTTGTTAAAAAAATTTTAAAGTTGATATCTGGTTTAAACATACCAAAGAAAACAGATATCTTCCACAAAAGTCATTTTTGCACCCTCCCCCTGCAATCGAACACACCCCCCCACCCCCCAAAAAATAAAGGATGGAAAAGAAAAGGCATTTCTTCTTGCTCTTATCATTTGAGTTTCAGGTTGAGTCTGTTTGAAACAAGGGTCAATTTTGCTCTTTCAGTCAAGAAAGACTTATATGATCAAATTTTTTGTATATATGGGCAATTTATTTTTCTCTTTTGTCATTTTTTTTTGAATTCTGTTGAGCATTTTATTAAGATTAAACTTTGATTTTGCAAATTTCAAGAAGATTTTTTTGAAGTATTACGTATTTGCTTTGAAAGAAATGCAAAAATAACTTTTTTGACAAAGATTTGACTATCCTAGAGCATAAATTTTCCATGTATTAGATTGTCTCCAAACAATAAATGATGCATTATTCTCAAAAATCATGTGAAACATCATTTATGACTTTCTAATTTGTTTAAAAACTTTGTGATTATCAGTTTTTGAGAGAGAAACCAATGGAGCAAAACATGCAAGGTCCATAGAGTAAAAATATAACTTTTAATGATTTTTTGGCTTGCTTTAATCTTCTTTGCTTTTGCTGTCCATAAAAACTTCTCTGTTTTTCTAGTTCATGACAATGCTTAATAGATCTTGACTTGGATTAATATTCTTTTTATTTCTGGCTTGTTCCTTATTTCTAGCATATATTTATTTATTTTTGCTGAAACTAGAGTTGAAAATGCCATAACTGCAGAAACAACTGAACAGAAACTTATTTGGCCTCGCTAAACCCAAACGAGATCCAAGTTCTACTCGTTTTATGCAGTAAGAACACATATTTGAAACTAAATTATAGAAAGGCCAGAAGTTGTATCCTACAAGCTTGAATTCTCATTTGCTTTAGATTTTCAGAATTTATTCGAAGTCATTTTCACATGTCGATGAGATATTGTCTCTTTTTCTGGTATCCTAATTACATAGGCTCTGTTCCAGCTAAAGCATGTCTTATGGCAGGTACGAAGGGATTTGACAAAAAATGGTTATCGTATGGACAGTTATTGTGCACGGCAGCAACTTAGAAGGGTAAGATCATGCTTCTGAAAGTACCATGTATTGTTGTGTTTCATAGCAACAATATATTTTGACATAGAAATTGTTGGAAGGTTTCAGCAAAAGATGTGATGATGTCTGGAGATGTGATTCTTTTACCTGTCACTGTGCAAAATGTTGCCACTAAAAAATATGATTACTCTGAGAGTGAGGAGGAAATTAGCTTCATCCGCAGCCTTGAATTGTACAAGGTCTGAAATGCTTAGTCATTTGCTGTTGCTTGTTTCCTTGTTTTGATGCGACATGACTCATTATTCTAATGGGTTCAGGATACAGCAATCATTGCTGTCAATAAGCCTCCTGGTATGCCAGTTCAGGTAGGTAGTTCTGCATAATGTTTCTTTGTTCCTTCTTTACCTCCATTCTAAGGTGCTTATTTTTTGTAATAACTTTCGAACAGGGGGGTGTTGGCATCAAATACAGTATGGATGCATTAGCTGCTAAATCCCTCAAATATGATTATCCAGAATCACCTCGACTGGTGAGTCTGGACCAAATAGCTTCAGTGCAGTATTTGTTTTTCACTAGAATATAGGTGAAGTGAGTTTATGGATATTAATTACTTTCTACATATTGAATTTCATGGTATTACGGGTACAAGTGGAAATCTAAAATCAATTCTGTGAAAAATTAAAATTGGTTCTTTTGTTATTCCATTGCTGTTATAAGATGCTTAAATATTTTTAAGACTGGTCATACGTGCACATTACCATTCTCTTTTTCTGCTCATCTGAAGGAGCAATTAGAAATTTTCATTTTATTAAAAGGTATGCACAGTATTTCAGGCAGCTGCTGGAACCATATGTTAACTTATTAACAGTCTCCTACGTTAACTGTTATCCTGTTATTTCTAATTTTTTGGTTTTGACTTGTTAAGAAGGCATTGGTGTTAACTCAAGACATTATAGGAAAAAGGGGTGACAATATGTAAATACTCCAATTGACAATATGTAAGTACTCCAATAGTCATTCATGCATAAGTAGTCACCTTCAAAATCTGCTTCAATTTCCTATTTAGTTATAGAATAATATTAAAGAGTTCTCCTCAGTCCATGGTCACTCATTAAAAGATAGTATTAAAATTTTGATGATCTATATCTCTCATTTGCTTAAATTTTAGATTCCAAGATTTGTCTCCATCACTTAAACCTAAACAAGCAGTGAAGGCTATCTTATATACCTACATGGTAATATAAATGTTACTTGATGACCAATTCTTCACAAAGAGAACTGAATTTCACCACCAGTCTTGAAGAAGGGAAGGCAAAGCAAACATATATCATGCATGTGAGCTTGGCAAACCTATTGGCAAATCCACTGAAGTTCAGAATGATGGGGCATTGGTAGCAACGAAGTATCACAGGGACAACTTAAATGATGCTGCACTGAAACACAAAATGGTCAAGGTTTAATGTGCCCCAAAAATGAAACAAATGGTTTCATATCTTAACAAAGTCTTGAAAGGATTTAGTTTTAAATCAAATAAACTTGATCATGCAGTTTGTCAGCTAATCGATAGGATGAAAAATATCTCTCTTAACAAAGTAAGGTTAAAAGTGAAGATAATCTCACAAATTTCAAGTGTAATTCTAAAAAGGTTTAACATATGATACTTGTACATGAGTAGAAATTATTTGAAAATATTTTGTACTATTGTGGAAATGATTGGTGGCAACTTACCTTGTAGAGGAAGAAAAATTCTGAAGATAATTTTGAGGATGTCAATGGAGCAAGCCTCCTTGGGGATATCTAGAAATCATGTCAGAAAATTGGTACATGTGTACCACAGTTTTTTTAATATATATTAATTCCGATTAGAGACTGCATAAGTGTGTTTGAAATTATTATGGTGTATCACCATCACAGAATGAAGTTGTCATTTTTGATGTTAGTTAACATTATCTAATTGATTGGGAAATTAAAAAGGTCCCTCCAACAACATTGCAATGCAGCATATGGTTATTTAGTGGTGAAGGTTTTGAAGGAAAGAATTACATTAAGAAAGCTTTTTAATGAAAGGAAGACATGTCACGAAAACATTGTTATACTTGAGGAATGAGGACAGGCTTTATGTGATCCAATATGTTATTGAGAATGTTTCTGGGAAGTTTAATAATTTAAAAACTCATCTTCTGAACTTCAAGAAGATTGTAAAACGTAATTTCCTTGAAGGAAGTTGATTAACCTTTTGAAGTTTAGCTTACATATTAGAGTATCTTGTTTTTCTTTTAGATTAAAAAATATCTCAAGTTGATCATTACATCCACATCACCTTGACCTTCCAAGGCATAATCAACTAGTGTAGTTCTAGGTGCATCATTTCAAAAGCATCTGATATATATGGCGTATTTATTAAAAAAAAAAAAAGTTTTATTTCTTATTTCTATATGTTAGGTTATTGCTTCATGGTAGCATAAGAGTGCATTTGCAGTTTAGCTATGGCGATGTTCCTGATCAAATATTCTTTTCTATGAACCAATCATTAATTATATCAGGTACATAGGCTTGATAGAGATAGTAGTGGTGTTCTAGTGCTTGGTAGAACTCAAACTAGTGCTCTCATTCTGCATTCCATCTTCCGTGAGAAAACTTCTGGAGCTTTATCTGATGTAAGTGAAGTTTCATATGCAATATTACTCATATTTCTGGGGAAGAAAAATCATGAATTCTCAATATTTCCATTTTAGATATACAGTTGCAAAACTTTTCCATGCTTAAGCTGACATCTCTGTCTCAAGGATATAAAGACAACTTGTAGAGCATTACAAAGGAAGTACTTGGCACTTGTCATTGGAACTCCCAAACATTCAAAGGGTCTCATAGCTGCTCCACTTACAAAGGTAAATTTATTTTCAATTGAAGTATCAGACATATATATGTGTGTGCATGTGTGCGTGTGCATGTGCATGTGTGCACCATTTGAAGTTAATTTATTTTCAATTGCAGTATCAGACGTGCGCGCGCGCGCGCATGCACATGTGTGTGTGTTTCATTTTTGTATGTATGTATGTATGTATAATCCATGCATGTATTCACGTTATTCATTTTTATCCTTTGGCATGGCAATTTGGGGATTGTGTTTCAGTTTGGTCTGTATCTAAGAACATAAGTACTTTGCCTTGCGATCTAATGCATATCGAAGTATTAACTAATCAGGGAAAAACTGGCCAAGAATCTTCATGAACTTTAAAGTCTACGCTAATATTGCAGATGCATATTATATGATATTGTCCTCAGAGATGTAGAAAAAATGTTGCTCTCCAACAATTAATAAATAATAATCTACCATCTTGGACACCAAAATGAGTAGGGGGTATGGATACGGAAGATGCTGACACAGCTGTTTCTTTGCTTGTGGGAGCCTGCATGGTTGCAAAGGTAGACTAGGAAAGATAATTAGAGAGACTGGAGACTCCTTTATCCTTTAAATACAGGATACCGCAAATCACTTCATGGAAAGTTAGTATTATTTCATATAAAAGAGTGAGCTTGGAAATTTCCACCTCCACAAGCCTGATTTTACCCCTGCTAACTTTTTTCCACTTCCACTGCACTGGTCAAGTTATCCTTGTAGAGCATAGCCTCCAAACAATGCCTGGAGTAATGCTGTATCAAATGTTCACAGCAGGAGCTTCAATTTTAATATAATAAGCAGATAATGCCCATTATAGATGTTGTATTCTGATTGTGGTCCTTGTCTTTCTTATATGGCCTTATCAAATATTATAACTACAAGTTGGATAAACATGTCATTCCTGTTTTGCCAATTTTGATGCTGATACAATTGTTTTCATTGTTCAACTCCTTCAGGATGTTTGCAAAGAAAATTTACGGCTGTGGGATTTTTTTTTGACACCTTGCTTCTTTCGATTCTATATATATTTATCCAATAACTCATAACTTGCTATAGTCCTGCACCTACCAAGGAATGGTTAGTATAAACAAAAATTGCTGAAGTACTTCACCTTTTATTGTTTCAGATTGTGTTGGAAGATGGGAAATCTGAACGAATAACCATTGTAAAGGACATCAAATCCACGTCATCACACCATGCTTTGACAGAGTACCAAGTGATTGGATCTTCAGCTCATGGTCAGTAAGCAATGAAGCTATATCCGTATGATAATTATTTATAATCCCCAGTATGGTGCACTTGATATGTTCTTTGTTAAAAAATGAAAATTCTGGTATATAAGTTTTATGCCATTTTGACTGGTTAGGATGCATGCATTTTGCATTTCTGATGTTTAAGTAAAATTGTGTATTCCATATATTATTATTATATAATAATTTATGCCAATTTATATACTAGATGATAGACTTGTGGGAGCTTTATCCATTGGTTCTAAGCACATCTGTTATATTTAATAAACAGCGGATTCCTTACAGCAGGACATGTCCCACTTAATTGCAGGAAAATTTCTCACCATTTTTCTTTCTTTTCCTCCAACCAATTTATACCAAATCATTAAAAAAAAAAAAAAATTCCAATCTTGGCCACCTTCCACCACCTTGTAAACTAATCATGAAGTATATAAAATATTTTGATGAACATAATGCACTTAACTGTTATGGATTGAAGGAAAAGAAAATCTTTTATACTTTATTCTCTGCAACCAGTGTATGCCAAACCGTGAAAGACAATCCCATATTGGCTACCATCCACTTCTTGTCAGCCAATTATAAGTTAAATGAAAATTTTGTTATGATCAGTGGCTCATTTCTCATAACATTGATGTGTACACTTTCATTGACACGGAGGTCCCATGCAAATGGGTTCCATAAAAAAGAGATCTCTCTCTATGTGTGTGTGTGTGTGTGTGAGAGAGAGAGAGAGAGAGAGAGAGGTTAGGTTGGTAATTTGAAGTGGATTAGAATACCCATATCTGACCCAATCTTCAATTCAGTGCATGGTTACTAGATTTGCAGTACGTTCTAAGTCATGGTATGGGGTCGGGTGCGGGGTACGATACTTAGGAGTTTATAGGGTACGATGGGGTTAGGCTTCTTTGGTATGCTAGTTGGATTCGTGGTATGCTATGAAGATGTATTGGGTTCGCTTACACAAATATTATATAGAGCAATTATCTTTTCTATTTACTAAAATCAATTTGCTACAAAGTTTAGTCTAAAGACTTTAAACTCTGAAGTCCAAACTCCAAAGTTAAGAGCTAAGATAATTTTGTAATGTTGTATAGCATAAGACATAAAAGCATATAAAAAATTTTTATATCTTAAGGACTGCATAGTGCATATATCAATAATAGAAACTAAAAACAAAAGAAAAACAAAAATAGTTCTTTAGCTTGTTCCAATAAAAAACTAAAAAATAAAAAATAAAAAACTCAGGTTGTCTTTTCCTTCCCAATTTTTTCCTTTTGCACGACATCTAGGTAGCTTAGATGCTTCTTTGCTAGGAGCAGCATGTGAAGCGTTAAAAGATATTTCTTGAACTTCATCCACATGTTGAGCATCCTCATATTCATCTTCCAAACCTCTCTATCTCACATCCTTTAGTCTTATTGCAGAATCCTCCATGCACGTATTGTTTGGATCAATGTCCCATTTTTTGTAAGGACCATCTTTGTAGCTTTCACAAAAACGTGCTTGAAGGCGGATGTTGGAATGGATAAAGACCAACTTATCAGTTTT
The DNA here is from genome assembly GCA_006176705.1 of Cocos nucifera. Classification (NCBI taxonomy): domain Eukaryota; kingdom Viridiplantae; phylum Streptophyta; class Magnoliopsida; order Arecales; family Arecaceae; genus Cocos; species Cocos nucifera. The sequence goes on from QRFJ01000010.1 coordinate 543,120, forward strand.
TGTGTAATTTGATCTATTTCTTTTGACATTGTGAATGTCGGAATAGATGCTCCAATCTCTCAGCTGACGAACTACTAATTGGTTGAGATGGTACTTTTTTTTTGCTACCTTAGTCAATTTTGGAGTTTCTGAACCATATGATGACTACAATCAATGGAATCCATTGTCATTGCATCTGCTTGAGCTGGTAGCATTGCATACATACCTGTCGTCATATGAAAAATTGCAAATTACTCTTGTAACAACTTTTGCTCTTTTGAACTTTTGGTGATTCTTTCAAAAGCTTCCATGACACCCATAACAACTTCCTTATCAAGATTTGGAGCTCTTCTAGGAATCCCTCCAGGGGCTGGTGTTTGAAGGTAGAGAGGATCATAAAATCGAGGATTAAGAGCAAAAGCAAGGCAATGCATTGGAATGTTCATCTTTTCTCATCTTGCTAATAGAATTGTTTCCATTTAAGGGTAGGAAGTTGAATATTTATTTTTCATCATTATATCTTTTATTTCTCCAATCATGTTGTCCATCCTTTCATAAATCTCCCCCATTTTTGGACCTTCACCATCACTAAATTTGATTAGCAAATAGATTGGCTTGGTAATTGCAATAACATTTTCAATATCTTTCCAAAACTCTTCACTGATTATTGTTTCAGCAACTAAAGCTCCCATCTTCACTATATTTTCATCTCCATGTTTCACCCATTCTTTCCATGCCTTAAGAATAATGGCTCTTTGCAATCAAGCAGCCGCTTCAATAAGATATAGCGTGAAGCAAATCTGGTCTTTGCAACTTTCAGCAATTCTAACCTTGACTGAGTTCTGAAAATTGCTAAAGCTTGTGAATGATTAATAAAATATTTGACAATGGTTTCTCCCTTTTTATATGTGCTTGATAACCAATCAAATGTACTGGCAAAATCTTTAAAAACTAAATTCAAAGTGTGAACTACACAGGGGAACCAGAAAATATGTTTATGTACCTTCTCTATCTCCTTCCTAGCTGCTTTGCAATTTGATGCATTATCGGTCACCACTTGGAGAACATTTGATGGCCCTACTTCTTCAATTGCTTTCAGCAAATACTCTGCTATGACAGAACCAGTTTTTTCTTTTTCTGAGAAGTCATCTGCAGACATGAACATTGCTCCATGACTGTTTGCTGCAATACAATTGATAAGTGGCCAGTGCTTGACATTTGACCATCCATCCAAAATAATAGACACCCCTTGAGTGTACCAGGTATCTTTTATTGGAGTCAGGTCTTTTTCAACACTTCTTTTGCACTCATCTAGTAGTGTTGTCCTTGCCTTTTCAAATGAGGGAGCTTTATAACCTTTAGAGGCTTTGTTAGTTGCTGAAACCATCTTATTGAATTGAGGATTACGCAGCACATTGAAGGGAATACCATTAGCACACAACCCTCTCATTACCTTCATATCAACTGCATTCCACTCCATTATTCCAAGGGAATCTTCAATACCTTTAGCAGGAAGTTCTTTACTTCTTTTGCTGATTGTAGAACTTTTTAAAGATGATGACAGACCTGCCTTCTCTGCTTCTTTAACCTTCCTTCTCACTCTTTTATATTCAGTCCGGTTGCTAAGAAGTGCTAAGCAACGTTGAATTTGTGCCTTCATCCCAGGTGGAGGACCAAAAAAGTGATAATATATTCTAGTATAAGAACTTGTGAATCTCTTTTTGCAATGTTTACATGACCATTGCTTTGAACCCCCAGAATTCTTTCCTGGCATTGCACTGTGCATAACAACTTCATCTAGCAATGGCTTTAATTTTAAATCTATTGCTTTTGTCGGTGCAGACAATGGTATTGATTTTTGAGTTGATTGAGTTTGATCAATTTCTTGACAATCATCACTTGAATTTTCTTGCTCTCCATCTGTTTCTTCTTCAGATAAATGCTCATCTAATTTTCTTTTCCCTTACACCATTTTCAACAAGAGAAGGATGACAGATTTTTTTTAGTTTTTTGGAAAGGACAAAGGAGTTTTGGTTGGGCGTTAGACTACCTGGAGAAGAGGAGGGAGATAGGCCTACAGAGGGACAGCTAGAAGAATAAATATGACTCTCCTTTCTATTCCACTAGTATTGATCAACGTGAATCCTTTACTATAATTTATTCTAACTAATACCAATCAAGCAAAGTCTTTTAATTCCAATGACTTATAAATGCTTTATTTGCTTTGTTGTAATCCCTTATCTTATTAGATTTTTGTTCCATTTTTTTCTTAAATTAATGTCCAAAAATTTGTGATTTTGCTGCTATTGACATCATGATATATTTTGGGAGATTGAAATTTAAAATGAAAAAAAATGATCTAGTTGCTTTAATTTATGTTCAATTAGTTGCTTTATTGAAAAGCAATATTAATTAAGATAAATATAACAAAACTCTCTGGTTATAACAATGTTTAAAGAAAAAAAGTAAATCCATTTTTATACTTTTAATCATAGATGGCAAATTTGTGTTAAATGACTATGATATATGATATAATCCTTACATCAAATATTTAGTGTAGCTTAACTATGTTGAGTTCTCATGTTAATCTCTTGGAGAACAAAGGTACAATATTATTTGGTCCCTAATTAAATAACCAATGTAATTCATATGTCATATGGTCATATGCTATATGTGAATACTTATATCAAATATCCTAGTACATATGAAGAGATGTTGATTGATTCAATTGTGGGATCATATATGATATGATTATTATATCAAATATCTTGGTAATAACCTAACCATGTTGAGTAACTTTAAGATAAACATATTAATATTTGTTCTGATCAAATGTACAATTTCATTTGATTCCTAATTAAATATATCAATTGAATTCATATGGCATGAGCTTAGATTTATTTATTTGTGTTGAAGGGTTTATATGCTGCGGTGTAGGGTTTATATGTTGCGGTATCTAAGGATGGCAACGGGTCGGATATGGGCCAGGTCGGCCCATACCCATACCCGCCTTACAAGTAAAAATTTCATATCTATACCCACCCCGTATCCATCTCGGGTCGGATTGGGTTGGGTCAAATAGAGATGCGGGTTGGATCGGATCAGGTATATAAGAGAGATTAATTGGATTGGATCGGATATATATAAACAATATAAAATTATTATAATTTTGAATGAAAAATATGTTTTAAGATTATCTTGGATCGGATTCGGATTGGGATATATCGTTATCTGTACCTGATCCGTACCCACATCGGATATTTTTCTAGAACCCATATCTACTTCGGATTCCAATCGGATCGGGTTGGATACTCGTCGAGTCGGCTAAAATTGCCGCCCCCAGTGGTGTCAATTGACTCTTAACTTTCCATTGTGGGATATGATTATTATATTAATTATATATCTTAGTAATAGGCCTAGCTTATCCATATTCAATAAAGAGCTTATATCACTTGTATCTTTTTTCTAGTATGGGTATTTGGAGCTTCCTACCGACCAGTTTGCACCTAGCTATTTACTGACTACATACTAAATTTTTATGAGATTAATTCAATTTTTATTAAAATTTTTTACTTATCCAATTATCGAATAATTTTCTTGGGTATATGTTTTTCTAAATAATTTAAGGAAACAACTTATTTACTTTAACATGCCTATTAAGTCCTAGCAATTTTATTTACATTTTAATAGTTAAAGTTTTTTGTATTAATATTGGTTATTTACAACTAAAAGTTGGTAGATCTAATAACAAAAATTTATATTACTATTTACAAAATTTTATTTTTTATTTTCTTAAATTTGTTACTTTTTTATAACTAATATTCCCTTTAGAAGAAAAATTCATGAGGCCTTAAGATTTAGTGTGTGCAGGAAGATTTACTTAAATTTTTTTATTTAATCTAAAAATTTTATTAAACATTTTATGATTTTAAAAAATTATCATTATTTTATTTAATTTTAATATTTTTTTTCATATTTGATTTTAAGAGTTATAGAATCAATGGGTAGTCAAATTTTCTGAAATAAATCATAATTGAGTCTTTTTTATTGAAAAACTAATGTCTAAAAATATTCTGAAACTGAACTATATGCATCTTTTCTAGATAATTTTAAATTTTTAATTAATATACTTTATATATCCAACATGAAGTTGGAAGTCCCAACTCGCAATTCCCAAGATAACTATTTCTATTCTCCCATTTTGCCTCGAAAGCAAGCAATCCACCATAAGCATGATAAACATCAATTCCTAACAACCCCTTCTCCTTAAGGGGTCGTTCTTTTGCAGGTAAAATATTTACCTAGGAATCTATATTTTCTTAGGTAAATATTTTTCAAATAACATTTAGATAGGAAAATAATTTATCTATGTTCTTTTATACATGGGCAAGTTGCTCCGAAATCTGTTACCCATATTCTTTTATATTACTACTTTCCTGAGTAAGTTGTTAAAATTTATTCATATTTTCTATAATATCTCTTATGCTTTTTAGATTTGAAGAAAGTGGATGGTTGAGTTATTAAGTATTAAATAATGGGGATATTAGAAATGAGGATGGGGTATATTAGGTATAAAATTAAATGTCTATTTTACTGGCTTATGGAAAAATGATTTAGCCACCTTCTAGGTGGGTAAAACTCTCCCATTTCGTGGGTAAATGCTGCCGATGGGAAAGTAACTTTTTCATCTTGAAAAATGTGAGAACATTGGGTAAGTTGGTCAGTGAGAAAGTAGACCAACTTTTTCATGACATTTACCCACAAAAGAAGAAACCCTAAAGGAAAAGCTGCCAAACAAATACAAAATATCTGAGGGTATTTTTGCAATTTAATTTTTTCTTCTTTTTGTCGTTTTTCTTAGTGGCACTGGATTGATCAAGTGGGGTAGCTGGTCCTCAGTGGACTGTGAGCATGGCGTCCAGGCAGAGATGGGGAGAGTGATGGCCCTCCTTCAATCTTCCTTAGGTGCTTTCGTTCTCATGGATCTCTCCTCACCGCTGCCTCTCGCTGGTCTCCTCCAGCTCCTTGAGCCCTCCTCCAGCGACCCCAATGGCCCCTTTCTCTTCCCTTCTAAGCACCGCCCCCCGCACTCGCTTGTGTCCCCCAACGGCCCCTTCCTCTCCCCTTCCTCCGCTACCGCGGCCCCCTTCCTCTCCCCTTCTAAGCACCGCACCCCGCACTCACCTGCAGCCCCAAATGGCCCCTTCCTCTCCCCTTCTAAGCGCCGCACCCCGCACTCGCTTGTAGCCCCCAATGGCCCCTTCCTCTCCCCTTCCTCCGCTGCCGTGGCCCCCTTCCTCTCCCCTTCCAAGCGCTGCCCCCTGCACCTCACTCGCAGCCCCCAACGCCCCCTTCCTCTCTCCTTCCTTAGGAGTCTCAATCGGGTGCATGTGCTAAGCTTGCAGCGAGATGGCCAGTAAGAGGCTGCCGTCGCCGTCGGTGCTAGGGAGCACAAAGGCCAGCCCCTCGTACGCGATCCCACTAGACCCATGAACACCGGCTGGCCCCACCCGAAGTCAGCGTCGTGGATCGGCAACTGGATGCATATCGCACCGTTTTGGTATGCGAACTAGGTTATCTCATTCAAATCTGGTAGGAATCCAGGTTCTCTCCTCTCTTTGGTTATTTTTTTGGTGAAAGTTTGTATATTGTTGGTTGCCAACTTTAGTGAATCAGGACGCATATCGCAGCATTGGTACGTAAACGTCCCGCAAATCGGTATGCAATTCCGCGCGGGGGGTAGGGCGAATCTAGTAACTATGATTCAGAGTGGGTTCCAAGGGTACATTTATTTCTTTCACAGGTTTTGAATGTAGGCCAGACAAATTATGACCTAAATCGGTTTGATGAAGGACTAACAAAAGGAATTCAAAATCAAAATATTTTCCTATAAAATTTTAAACCAATCTGATACATGAAATGATTCAAGACGTAAGCTTCAGATTCTAGCCAGAGCCAAATTAGGTTGGGGACTGGTCATTCCTAGAATGGAGAAAAGGGAAGTCATGACTATTCAAATTTGCTCATGCTTCCCAGTTGAGCATGGGAAATGGGAAAAGGAAGAATCGAATGTGCTCAATGTTGCTAGGCAAAAAGCCACTTGGACTCTTCAGGCCACTTTTCATGGGCTTGTGAGATCGTCCCATCTATGTTTATGACCAGATTTTACAGTAAACTGATTCACAATATTTTGGGCTGAATGCAGCCTTGAACATCACCAATGTTGCTTATCTTTGATCCTGCTGTTGTATAGGCTTGACATGGCTAGAGCTCTGCCCACTAACTGGAAGAAAGCATCAGGTATGTAAGCTAAAACTAATAGCATAGGGTATAAGCATGGCAGCCATTTAATATAATTTTATACTTCATTGAAGCTTCGAGTCCATTGTGCTGAAGCTCTAGGGACGCCTATAGTTGGGGACTACAAGTATGGCTGGTATGCACACAGGAAATGGGATCCCATGCCTTGGCCAGAGTCCATGAGCGAGGATGAAAGGCTTGCAAAGAGTAAACCTCCTTTCGGGCTCGAGTTGGATGGTGGTAGCATTGCTGAGAAGCAGCCTTACTTGCACCTTCACTGCAAACAGATGATTTTGCCTAATATCTCCACTGCTTTGTGGCAACTGCAGTCATCGTCAGTGGATCACGATTTCTCAGAACTTGAAAAACTTAGCTTGGTTGCTCCATTACCGTTGCATATGCAAGTAAGTTGGGACATTTTGAGCTGTCTACCCTGATGACCTTCTAATTAGAAGTTCGATTATATTCTGTTCATGGTATGGAAGATGATAAATTGATGCATCCTAGCATTTATGGTGATCTTAGATCATAGTAATGAGCTTCTGTTTTGCCTTAAATTAATGCGTTTCCAGTTGCATGGAAAATTTTGCCCGTTGGTTGGACTGACACTCTTAGTTGCATGATATAGCACATTGAAAAGCAGATAATTTGATGCATTTTATAACGTTCGGTCTCATAATATATACTTTGTTGTTCTTTGTTCTGGTGTTAAGGAACTAGTTTCCTGCATTCTTTTGAAACTATTAACAACACGATGGATTCTCTGTAATTCATAAATGAATCAGTAGGAGTAATATCATAGGTTAAAAATCCAAAATGAATTAACTATTTCTCCACTAGGTTAAATTATTAGCATAGATTCTTTACCTGGTCTTAAGATTCAAGAATTTATCAGTTAATATACACAGTTATTCATAAAAGGTCAAAATTAGATGGAGAATACGTTTATTTTAGGATCCAAAAGAGCAACCATGGTTGACTAGAAACTCGGATCAATGTTGTGCATTCCGACAGCCCAAGAAGCCTTGAATGCATTCTAAGGTCTTATTAACTCTTCATTCATCGTTCAGAAGTGAAGAATTTTCCCATGCACGGATTTAATCTAGTTTGTAAATCTTGCTTTGAGATGTGCCTCCACTAATAGCCCAATTACTTTAGGGTGCATCATCAAGGATGGGAAGGAATTTTCTTCACCGGATAAAACAAGCGTTGCAATTTAGGGTACGCTTGTTTTAAGATCGAAATCAAAATCAAAATAAATTAAAATTAAAATTAATAAAATAATTTAATTTTATAAAATATTTAATTCGTGATTAAAATTAAAATTAAAATAATAATTTAAATTAAATTTTAAATAAATTAAAATATTTTTTATTTTATCTTAAAATAAAAATAAAAATATTTTTTTAATCAAATAATTAAATTCTTTTCAATCGAGCATCCTTCTGACTCTTCTCCTGACCGCTCGTTTTCATGCTTTATAGCGTTAGTCCCTGTGGCCGTCGAGGATTGGTGTGGTACGCAAGGGTCACATGAGTGATGGGATGGGTTGGTGCGGTGCACTTGAACCACCGTTCAAATCTTCATCCCATACGATCATTGCTAAACTGCAATGAAGCGTGTTGAATCGCAGCACGTTGCATTAAACCTTGCGAATACCATGGCGGATTGCATTAAATTTTAACCGGAGCCTGTGAAGCAATGATATGTATCAAAATGCCCCGTTAGCTTGGTTACCGCAGCATGTAAATTAGCTTATTTATTTATTTTTGGTACATGCAAGGTAAATTGGCTTACAAATAGATAATTGTCATATTAAAACGAAAAACAACCAGTATTTAAATTGTAAAGCTCTAAAGATGGAGACCAAAAACGTGCGAACCTTGGGCGCATGTCCCTGCAAAGTCCAAAAAATCGGCTTTTCTCCCCCTCCCCCTCCAGATCCATGTGGTTGCCCAGCTCAAGACAAAGCTCATTTACCAAAAGATTGACATTTTGTACCTAATTAAAGGTGACAGTGAAACGCGTTGGATGTGATGTGACTCATTTGAATGTGGCTTCCACTTTGATGGACAGAATGATTTAACCTTTTTGTCCAACTTCGTAATCAACTGACGGAAAGGTAGGGGATACTTTTCTCGTAATTGTCCTAATCCCCGTCGATGTACTGGTTACCCATAAAAAAAAAGGACTAGGCGTTCGTCGCATTTTGAATCTTCATATTTTTCATTACCTTGCTGAGGACCTAAAGATTGACATAGAAGATAGCAAAGTTCTAGTCCAACTGGATATGGTGGGACACCCAATTTTGGGAGATAGGGAAGAAGGACCCGAATGCCCGTCTCTCGTGGCTAGACGAATGGGTACCGTTCAAGTGGCGGATCTCGTTACCACAAAATACCTAGTGTTTCGATCGCTGCCGGTAGCTAAACTTGGACATCTTTTGTCGTCTCACATAACAATCAAATTGTTAACCACATAATCAATTTCCAATTTTAAATGTACAAGTAGACGTGGAAGCTGAAGATCCACCGGTATGGGTGCAGGTTTTTCTACATATTTTGAAGACGCTGCCATATCTAGGAGTTTGGATGAGCTTGAAAGTTGTCCTTTTTCTCTTTTTTTTTTTATTTTTTTTCCATCAAACTACAAGGAGTAGTGAGGGGAGGCTAGGTTATTTGACCCACATTGGTCATCAATAACCGGATAGCCACAACCTTACTTTAATCCGATTGCACCTTTGGGATTTCCCAAAGAACCATCCACTGGGGAATGGTAGCGCAAGAAAAGAAGAAGTTATAGGTTGGATAAGATCCACCGGCGCAATGATGGATCAATCTAATAACAAATCAATACATACAAATATGGCAATGAAAAGAGGGAGGAAAAATAATGTAACACAGATGTGTTTGTGTATGCTGATTTGTGCTTGGACCGATTCACCATTAAGTTGATAGATTTGGTCAAATCAATAATTTTTTTTTGCTGAGCAGAGAGACTAAGGTGTGACAAGATTTATGTAAAGAAAGAATAAATAAACAAGATAATGACTAGATGGACTAGCAAAAATGATTTTCTTGACCATGCTTCATCTAAAGATATTTTATGATAAGCTGGAGCTAGCTACCTATCTTTAATCTATTTTTTCTTTTCTTTTCCTTCAATTTATCTCATAAAAGTTTAATGTCTACTCCAAATAAACAAAGTTGGTGGATGAGAAAAATGAATATTTTATTTATTAAAAAAAAAGAAAAAATCTCTATGATCATTTACTCTTGTCATGACAAAATTATGGAATACACCTGTTATCCTTCCTTCCTTCCTTCCTTTCTTTTCGACTCCAATGGTCCTCTTAAACTACTTAACCGGAATAAAGATACTCCTGGATAGGACATGGATATTTTATTCAAAGAAATAACATAGCATATGATTTATGTGTTATTAATTAGTAATACTAGTTGAATGACCATAGACCTAGTAAGTCATCACATCTAGATATTTTAAGGTTCATAAGGAGCAAAATGAGAATTTTATCATGTGAAATAATGCAACACTTGAATCAATAATTTAATTTATGCACAATCACAACTATCTATGCAATATATAATTACGTGGCACGATAATTGCGGCATACTATCATATATATATATATATATATATCAATCAGCTTCATGAGTAGCTCACCAAGATAAGCTAAGCTCATGATTTATCTCAACTAGTTTGCTACGTGCGCAAAAGTAAATGAAGCCATGATTTTCTGAGATCTTGACTAAAATTTTTACAGCAGGATATCAATATCTCAGCCAATATATTAAAACCCACAATAAAAACTAATTTATATAAATTTTAAGATATTAAAAAAAATTAAATGAGTTAAAAAAAATGTCTAAAACGTATCGCTGATATGAATAAACCATATCGTATCCGCTGATATCTCATATTTTACCGGTTTATCTTGACCCAGATAATAGGAACAGGATTTTATTTTTATATATTATACCTAAAAATATCTCATACGGAAACAAAACAAGATTTGTCCCGATGGAAACCTTGCGTATGATGCAAGACAAATGGTCTCTAGCCTTAATCCTAAATCAGAGAAGGTCCAAACTGTTAGGTACATAGCGTCCTCACGAACGAACTGGAGATATGTAACAGACTCTATCAACCATTGTCCATCTTATCCCATCATTAGGTGTTCCATAGCACCCGCTCGTCGTCATGATTCGAGACAAAGGCCTCAGATCACGTGCATCTGTCGTTCAAAAGACAAATCAATATTTAAAAGATGAACAAAAAAAAAAAAAAAAAAAAAAAGAATGGCCGCGGAAACACGTCCCAGAAAACTAGGGATCATTCGCCCAACCGGAACGGGACTCTGCGACATTTACCCGACCGTAGGCATGGATGAGCGGGTTCCCGAATTCTAATCGGCGGGTGCGTAGTACTCCGAGGGTCCGTCACTGTCGGTATATCATTTATTTAAAAAATATTTTTTTATTATATTTAGTTGATAAAAATTTATTGAAAAAATAATACTAAAAAAAAATACTTTTCTTGATTGGAGATAATTTTATATAAAATTATGATCAAATTTATGAATATATCTAATAATATAAAATAATTTTTTAATATCCGGATGGTATTGCTATTTTCGATTAAATTTTATATAATGACTATAATTATATAGTCCTTTGTATAATATTATCTATATCTTAATATTTTTATAAATTTTTAGTTAAATAAATTTAAAAAATAATAAAATAAATCCAATGATTGTATATGTATTTTATTTTTTTATTTTTATTTTTTTAATATTTTTATTTTCATTAATATCTCATTTTGTATATATCCAACATTCATGATCTATTTAAAATAATTTTATCAAATATAAATTATCATTATTAAAAGTTTACTAAATACCAAACCTCTATAATATCAAATATCAAATAAATTTTAATAGAAAAAACAAATGAATCATTCTTTTATTTCCTTGAGCTGATCCATGTTTTCGAACGAATCTTGGCCAATATAATAAATTTAAATTTAAATTTAAAAATTATATTCAAAAATTGATATGAAAACTTATTAATTAGATATTTTAAAAAATAAAAAAATAATTAAAATATATTAATTAATATGATTAATATTGTATCAATTGATTTTTAGATTTTATTATTTTATATTAATCAAGATAATTGGGTTAGGAATCTGTATATGTATCATTGCACGTGAAGGATTCCTAAATGGATGCCGTAGGCTTGACGTCAATCGAGGAATATCACACGAGAGGGTTGGTTGGATAAGATCCAGTAAAAAAGTAATTATATAAAATTATATTTGATCATAGATTATTAGTAAAAATGGAAGAGATATTTTTATTATTTAAAAAAAATTATAAATTTTTAATGATAAAAATTATATTTTTATAATTTTTAAAAATTATAATAAAATATTATAATATAGTTACGTGATGTCATAATTTTTTTTAAAATAGATATTTTTATCATTTAAAATTTTAAATAAAAAATATAATTATTGTTGGTGCAGAAATCCGTCGCCGCCGGAGGCCGCCACAATCGAGGCCGCTGGGCGCCGCCGGGGACCTGCAAAAGGAAGTCCCGTCCGGAACCGGTGGGGTGGTGGCTCCGGCAGGACCCTCCGACGGTCAAGTTAGCTTCCGGCCAACAGTAATGGAGTGCTCGGAATGAGTTCCGGAGCTTAGAGAGGTGGAGGAAAGCTTAGAGAGTCGAGAGTTCAGAGAGCTTAGCCTTAGTATGTCGGGAGGGGTCCTTTTATAGCGGAGCTTAGTTGAGGGTGACGGCTGTGCCGTCTGGCAGAGAGTCGTCGGGCAGCATGGAGTTTGGTACGGAGAGGAAGGCGTCGTCCGGTAGGTCGTGGGAGCCATACCGGCGAGCAGTCGGCCACATGGAGTCCGGTACGGTAAGGAAGGCGTCGTCCGGTAGGTCGTGGGAGCCATACCGGCGAGCCGTGGGCCACATGGAGTCCGGTACGGAGAGGAAGGCGTCGTCCGGTAGATCATGGGGGCCATACCGGCGAGCCGTGGGCCGCATGGAGTCCGGTACGGAGAGGAAGGCGCCGTCCGGCCTTGCTGCAGGCGACGGTTCATCCAACGGAGTTTGGACTTGCAACGGAGTTCGGTCGAAGGGGAAGCTGGGGGAGTTCGTCTGGCTGAAGGGTCGGCCATCTGTAGAGTTCGGCCGCTGAGAGGCCCGAAAAAGCTCGGCTGGCCAATTGAAGGACTTCGGTTGCTAGTTGGTTCGTCAGGGCTCGCTGAGGAGTTCGGTCGCCTAGGGTCGGTCCGAAGGAGTTCGGCCGTGGGAAGTCCGAAGGAGTTCGGCCGTGGGGTCCGAAGGAGTTCGGCTGCATGGACTCGCCTGGGGTCGGATCCGAAGGAGTTCGGCCGCATGGACTCGCCTGGGGTCGGTCCGAAGGAGTTCGGCTGCACGGACTCGCCTGGGGTCGGTCCGAAGGAGTTCGGCCGTGGGATCCGAAGGAGTTCGGCCACATGGACTCGCCTGGGGTCGGTCCGAAGGAGTTCGGCTGCATGGACTCGCCTGGGGTCGGTCCGAAGGAGTTCGGCGCATGGACTCGCCTGGGGTCGGTCCGAAGGAGTTCGGCCGCATGGACTCGCCTGGGGTCGGTCCGAAGGAGTTCGGCCGTGGGATCCGAAGGAGTTCGGCTGCACGGACTCGCCTGGGGTCGGTCCGAAGGAGTTCGGCTGCATGGACTCGCCTGGGGTCGGTCCGAAGGAGTTCGGCCGCATGGACTCGCCTGGGGTCGGTCCGAAGGAGTTCGGCCGCATGGACTCGCCTGGGGTCGGTCCGAAGGAGTTCGGCCGCATGGACTCGCCTGGGGTCGGTCCGAAGGAGTTCGGCTGCACGGACTCGCCTGGGGTCGGTCCGAAGGAGTTCGGCCGTGGGATTCGAAGGAGTTCGGCTGCATGGGTTCGTAGGAGAGTTCAGCTGAAGGGAAAACCTGGGAGGAGCTCGGATGGCCGAACGGGCGTCTGGGAGGAGTCCGTCTCCTGAAGAAGTCCAGCCGCTTGGAGTCCAAGGAGCTCGGCCGTCAGGAAGTTCGGCTGGCGGTGGGAGTTCGCCCTCTAAGCAGTTCGGCCGAGACCTTGGTGCAGGGGAGTTCGGCCTCTAATGCGGTTCGGCCGTCTTAGGGGCTCGGCCTGGCGCCTGGCGCTGAAGCTCTTCAGCAGCTACTGGTTACATTGGGCTGAGCGTCGGGCCGGGCTTCGGCAGGAGCGGGATTTATCCCCAACAATAGCCCCCCCACTCCCGAGTTCAAGAATTGAAGGAAGGGGAGTACCAAAACAGGCGACTGCCGAAGTCTTCTTCCAGACTCCGCATTGGTTGTAGCTGAAGCTCGGGGGGGGGTTTCATCCCCAGTCGATGTTTGGAGTTGAAGTGGGACTCATTTCCAGCCAAAATTGGTGAAGTCGTCGTTGAGGCCGGAGTCAATGTCGCCCCCCGTGGTCAGGGTCGGAGTTGACATCGCCTTCATCAACCGAAGTCGATTCGGGGGAGACCTCCTCTTTCGCAGTCAAGGTTATGATCGCTTGGGGGAGATCCCGTCTCCCGCTGATGCTGACACCGAAGTTGAAGCTGAGGTCCGAAGGAGACCTCGTCTTCTGTAGAGAAGCTTGCCGTAGACTCTGTGGCTAGGCCTTGAACCTTGCTCACGTTAGGACGAGGTTCTCCTCTTGTTCCTAACGGGCTGTGGGGGCACATCCGGATCGTCGTCCGAGCTTCTCCCCCCATCCCGTCCTTCGTGAACGGGGTCTTCGACTTTGCTCACGCTAGGACGAGGTTCTCCTCCCGTTCCTAGCCGGCTGTGGGGGCACATGAGGACCGTCGTCCTCGCTTCTCCCCCCATCCCGTCCTTTGTGGACGGGGCCTTCGACTTTGCTCACGCTAGGACGAGGTCCTCCTCCTGTTCCTAGCCGGCTGTGGGGGCACATGAGGACCGTCGTCCTCGCTTCTCCCCCCATCCCGTCCTTTGTGGACGGGGCCTTCGACTTTGCTCACGCTAGGACGAGGTTCTCCTCCTGTTCCTAGCCGGCTGTGGGGGCACATGAGGACCGTCGTCCTCGCTTCTCCCCCCATCCCGTCCTTTGTGGACGGGGCCTTCGACTTTGCTCACGCTAGGACGAGGTCCTCCTCCTGTTCCTAGCCGGCTGTGGGGGCACATGAGGACCGTCGTCCTCGCTTCTCCCCCCATCCCGTCCTTTGTGGACGGGGCCTTCGACTTTGCTCACGCTAGGACGAGGTTCTCCTCCTGTTCCTAGCCGGCTGTGGGGGCATTTCCGCTCGCTTTTTTCCCAGTGACCTTGAAACGATAGTGTCGAGCAACGAGGTTTTATTGAGGGAAACTACTGGTAGTACATTCTCAGGTTTTCTGAGTTCCAAGGTCGGGGAAGCGCTAGTCCTCCGAGCTCCTTTAGGCGATAGGTACCAGGTCGGATGACCTCTACCACTTCGTACGGACCTTCCCAATTTGGGACGAGCTTCCCTTGATTCTGGGGCTGGGAGACTGCTGCTCGTCGGAGCACTAAGTCCCCAACTCTGAACGCCTTACTTTTGACTCTGGAATTGTGATACCGAGCCACCTTCCGCTGGTAGGCGGCCATTCGGATGCGGGCTACCTCCCTCCTTTCTTCCAGCAGGTCGAGGTTGGTTCTGAGGTCCTGGGAGTTGAGTTGCTCGTTGAAGCCCACGATTCGAGCAGACGGGAGTTTGAGCTCGATCGGGATGACTGCCTCGGTGCCGAAGGCCAAGGCGAAGGGTGTCTCGCCGGTCGGTACCCTCTGTGTTGTTCGGTATGCCCAGAGAACGTGGTAGAGCTCGTCTACCCAGGCCCCCTTTTGCCCTGTCGAGCCTCGTCTTGAGGCCTTGCAGCAGGGTCCGATTGGTCACTTCGGCTTCCCCATTGGCTTGCGGATGAGCCACCGATGTGAAGTGGTGGGAGACGTTTAGTCCTTCGCAGAACTCGGCAAACCGGGCTCCAGCGAACTGTCGCCCATTATCGGTTATGAGAGCTCGGGGCAGACCGAACCGGCAGATCAGCGTCTTCCAGACGAAGTCCTGCACCTTGGCCTCGGTGATCTTTGCTAGTGGTTCCGCCTCGACCCACTTGGTAAAGTAGTCGATCGCGACTAGGAGGAACTTCCGTTGTCCGGACGCTGTTGGGAAGGGGCCGAGGATGTCCATCCCCCACTGCGCGAAGGGCCAGGGTGCAGTGAGCGGAGTGAGTTCGGATGCCGGCTGCCTTTGCACGCTGGCGTTCTTCTGGCAGCGGTCACACCTCTTCACGTATTCCATGGAATCACGAAGTAGGGTTCGGCCAGTAATACCCTTGCCGAAGTAGTTTTTGCGATAGGGATCTGGCTCCCGCGTGACTTCCGCAGAGCCCTTCGTGGACATCCTGTAGCGCGATGCAGGCTTCAGAGGGTCGGAGGCACCTCAGCAACGGGAGGGAGTACGACCTTTTGTATAACTTGCCCTCGTACAAGACGTAGCGGGAGGCTTGACTCCTGAGCTTCCGAGCTTCTCTCCGATCGCGGGGGAGAACCCCTTCTTCGAGGTAGGCGATTAGCGGGATCAATCCAGCTGGGCTCGAAGTCCGTCCGCAGGACGGCCGGAGGTTCTTCGGTGGTCGGGCGCTTCAGAGTTTCCAGAAACACCTCTTTTGGTAGTTCGGCCGGGGCAGAGGTGGCCAACTTGGAGAGGAGGTCGGCCCTTGTATTCCCGGTCCTTGGGATGTGCCGAATGTCGAAGCTGTCGAAGGCTGGTATTAAGTTCTTCACCTTCCCGAGGTACATCACCATGCTTTTCCTCCCGCGCCTCGTAGCTGCCGCCGACCTGACCGACCACCAACTGGGAATCGCTATAGACTTGAAGCCGACCCACCTTCAATTCCCTGGCTATCTGCGTAGCTGCCGCCGACCTGACCGACCACCAACTGGGAGTCGCTATAGACTTGAAGCCGACCCACCTTCAATTCCCTGGCTATCTGCAGCCCGGCTATCAGCGCTTCATACTCGGCCCCATTGTTGGTTGTGGGAAACTCGAAGCGCAATGCGTACTCGGTGACGACCCCCTCGGGGCTAACCAGGACCAGCCCAGCGCGCCGGCCCCGCTAGAGTTGGACGAGCCATCCACATGCAGAACCCAGGCGCCTTCAAGGAGGTCGGCCCTTTCTTCAGGGAAGCTCGACCGCCACAGCTCGGCTTCGTCGGGGCCTGGTCTCCCACTGATGATAGTCTCGCTTGACTTCAAGCTCGGCTTCAACTGGTGCGGTGCATTCCAGCACGAAGTCCGCCAGTATCTGAGCCTTGATCGATGGCCTGGGCCGGTAATTGATGTCGAACTCCGTGAGCTCGATCGCCCATTTGGCGATTCTTCCTGAAGCGTCTGCGCGGTGGAGGACGGCTCTTAATGGTTGGTCCGTGAGGACCGTGATGGTATGCTCCTGAAAGTAAGGTCGGAGCTTCCTGGCTGCGATCAGAAGACAGTAAATTAGTTTTTCTAACTTGGAGTACCTGGTTTCCGCGTCCCTCAAGGCTCGGCTCACGTAATAGACTGGTTGTTGCGCCTTCGCATCTTCCCTGACCAAGACAGCCGCCAGGGCCATTGGAGAGACAGCTAGGTATAGGAGCAGCCCTTCTCCAGGTTCGGGCTTTGCCAGCAGTGGGAGGCGCGCCGAGGTAGTTTTTAAGCTCTTCGAATGCCTGTTTGCACTCCGCTGTCCAGCAAAAATCTTTCGATCGCCTGAGGACCTGGAAGAAAGGCAGGCACCGCTCGGCCGACCTTGAGACAAAGCGGTTCAAGGACGCCACCTTCCCAGCCAGGCGCTGAACCTCCTTAATTGTCTTAGGGGCAGTCATCTCCTGGATGGCTCGGATTTTCTCGGGGTTTGCCTCGATTCCGCGTTTCGACACCAGGAATCCTAAAAATTTTTCGGAGGTCACGCCGAAGGCGCATTTGGTCGGGTTCAACTTCATCTTGTGCCTTCTAAGTGCACCGAAAGTTTCTTCAAGGTCGGCGAGGTGGTCCGTCGAGGCTCGGCTTTTGACCAGCATGTCGTCCACGTACACCTCCATGTTGCGGCCGATCTGCCCCTTGAAGACCTTGTTGACCAAGCGCTGGTAAGTGGCTCCTGCATTCTTGAGTCCGAAAGGCATGACCCTGTAACAATAGAGACCTCGGTCAGTAATAAAGGTGGTCTTTTCTTCATCCTCGGGCGCCATGCGTATCTGGTTATAACCAGAAAATGCGTCCATAAAAGTAAGGAGCTCGTGGCCCGAGGTTGCGTCCACCAGTTGATCGATCCTCGGCAGGGGGTAGCTGTCCTTTGGGCAGGCTTTGTTCAGCTTCTTGAAGTCGACGCACATCCTCCATTTGTTGTTTGCTTTTTTGACGAGGACCACGTTCGAGACCCAGGTCGGGTAGTTGACCTCCCGGATGAGTCCAGCTTCAAGGAGCTTATCCACTTCTTCGGCTACCGCCTTCTGTCTTTCTGGGGCTTGGCGGCGTAATTTTTCTCTGACGGGTCGGTGCCTTGGGTCGATGGCCAGCCGATGTTCTATGACATCGGCGTCGATCCCGGTACATCCGCCGGGGCCCAGGCGAAGACGTCCGCATTCCTTCTGAGGAAGGCGACGAGCTGTCCCTCGACCTCGGCCGCTAGGTTGGAGCCGATCCGCACCTCATGCCCCGGGTCTCCATCGCGTAAGGACACAGGGACGAGGTCTTCCGCAGGTTTGCCCCGTTCTTCAGTGAGGTCGTCGCGGACGTCCAGTCTGTCAACAAGGCAAGGGTCGGGCCGGTCTCCCTCTGCGCAGGGCGATTGAGTAGCAGTACTTTGCCAGGGCTTGGTCTCCTCTGACTTCGCCGACTCCATGGCTCGTCGGGAATTTTACCTTTAAGTAGTAGGTTGATACTACAACCGCCCGTAGCGCGCGTTAAGGCCTGGTCGCCCAAGGATTGCATTATAGGCGGACGGGGTCTTACGACAAAGAAAGTCGATCCGCGCCATGGCCGATTTTGGGGATCGGCCCGCCGTCACCTGCCAAAGTCACCATGCCTTCGACCGGAAACGGCGTGTCCAGCAAATCCCACCAGGGGGGAATTTACAGGTCCTAAGCGGGTGTCAGGTAGGGACATTTTCAAGAAGGCATCGTAAAACAATATGTCCGCCGAACTTCCATTATCCACCAAGACGCGGCGTACATCATAATCAGCGACGTTTAAAGAGATTACAACCGCGTCGTTGTGCGGAAATCTGATCCCCTGGGCGTCTGCCTCGGTGAAGGTCACGGGCTCCGAGGTCCTCTGCCTCTTTGCCGATCCCTCGGGTTCGTCGGTCTTTCCCTGCTGCGGTCCTCCCGAGATGGTGTTAATGACGCCAAGAGACGGCCGGTCCTCCTGCCGATCTTCCCCAATCGGTGGCAACATTCTCGGCCGATCTTCCTGCTCTTTGGATCGTCTTTCGCAGGAATCGGCCAAGCCTGCCCCGCCGGACCAGCTCCTCGATTTCGTCCTGGAGCTGGATGCACTCCTCGGTATCGTGACCGTGGTCACGGTGGTAAAGGCAGAACTTGTTGGGGTTGCGTTTTCTGGGATGGGAACGCATCCTCTCCGGCTCCGGAAGTCGTTCCCTTGATCTCCAGCAGCACTTGAGCCTTCGGGGCGTTGAGAGGGGCGTAGCTGTGAAAACGCCGTCGGAGGGGAGAACCTTGGCGCGGGGAGGGACCCCGTCGCGAGGGAGAACCTCGGCGCCGGGGGGAACCTCGGCGTCGGGTGGGACTTCGGTGCCGAGGAGGACTTCGGCGCGTCTTTCCGTCGGTGGCTTCCCGCCCCCGAGCCTGGGTGGAGTCCGGGCACGCCCGCGACCAGGGGGAGTTCGGGAACGCGCGGCCAAGGCTTCGGTGCGCTTTCTTTCCTCGGCAGGCCTTCCCGCCCTGCCTACTCGTCGCTTGTCGCGAGCTTCACCATCCTTGGCCTCGAAAGCCTCTTCTGCCCGGGCATAGCTTTCGGCCCGAGCTAGCATGTCAGCGAAGTCCCTGGGATATTTCTTTCTCCAGGGAGAAATAGCAGGTCGTTCTTCTGAAGGCCGCCCTTGAGGGCGGCCATAGCAACCGATTGGTCCAGGTTCCGGACTTCCAGCGCGGCAGTGTTGAACCGGGTGACGTAAGCCCGGATGGGTTCCCCCTCTTTTTGCCTAATGGCCAACAAGGGAATCCGAGCCTCTGCGCGGCCGTTTGCTGCTGACGAAGTGGGCCGCGAATTGTTGACTCATTTGGTCAAACGACAGGATGGTGCCCGGCTTAAGCGCCGAGTACCAATTCCTAGCGGCTCCCTTTGAGGGTAGAAGGGAAAGCCCGACACAAAATGGCATCAGGCGCGCCATGAAGTAACATCGTCGTCCCTGAAGGCCTCCAAATGGTCGACCGGGTCGGTGGTCCCATCGTAGCTCTCGAAATGTGGGAACTTGAAGTTCGGTGGTACCTGTTCCTGCATAATTTTCTGTGAGAAGGGAGGATCAGTGCAAATATCGTTACCGCGGGAGGAAGGAAGTACGACGAAGTTCTTCTATGCGCCGTCCCATCTCCATGAGCCTTTGGTCCAGAAATCTTCGCGATCCTTAATCCCCAAGGTCTTCTCGCGGAAGGGGTGCGAAGCTTCTCCCTGGGTTGAGCCGCGGTCCGAGCAGGGGCTCTTTGCCGGCTGCCCCTCTCTCTCCGAGGGTCGGAGGTTGGGTAGCCCACATCGGTCGCTCCTGGACTGGATTCCCGGGCTCCGGGGAACCCCGCGCCGGTCGAGTGGGCGCTGGACCTCGCGAATGCGTGGCTTGCACTGCCTGCACCGCCTCCGTAAGATCGCGGACCTGCTGGGCAAGCAGGTCGAACCGCTCCGCATCTACCGCGAGTACGGAGCGGGCCCGCGTAGCCGGGGCCGGAGTGGGAGCGGATGGACCCGAACGGGATCGGGCCGCGGAGGCTGCCGACCTCCGGGTCGAGGTTCTTCTGGGAGGCATTTTTCTTTTCAGAAAAGGAATACTGAAGAGGGAGGAGAGAGATCCGGAGCAGGGGAGGGGAAATCGTCGCCGAGCACTCCTTTAAGAACAAGGGAACCTCGAAGGTTCAGTCCCTTGTTCCCACAGACGGCGCCAATCTGTTGGTGCAGAAATCCGTCGCCGCCGGAGGTCGCCGCAATCGAGGCCGCTGGGCGCCGCCGGGGACCTGCAAAAGGAAGTCCCGTCCGGAACCGGTGGGGTGGTGGCTCCGGCAGGACCCTCCGACGGTCAAGTTAGCTTCCGGCCAACAGTAATGGAGTGCTCGGAATGAGTTCCGGAGCTTAGAGAGGTGGAGGAAAGCTTAGAGAGTCGAGAGTTCAGAGAGCTTAGCCTTAGTATGTCGGGAGGGGTCCTTTTATAGCGGAGCTTAGTTGATGGTGACGGCTGTGCCGTCTGGCAGAGAGTCGTCGGGCAGCATGGAGTTTGGTACGGAGAGGAAGGCGTCGTCCGGTAGTCGTGGGAGCCATACCGGCGAGCGTCGGCCACATGGAGTCCGGTACGGTAAGGAAGGCGTCGTCCGGTAGGTCGTGGGAGCCATACCGGCGAGCCGTGGGCCACATGGAGTCCGGTACGGAGAGGAAGGCGTCGTCCGGTAGATCATGGGAGCCATACTGGCGAGCCGTGGGCCGCATGGAGTCCGGTACGGAGAGGAAGGCGCCGTCCGGCCTTGCTGCAGGCGACGGTTCATCCAACGGAGTTTGGACTTGCAACGGAGTTCGGATCGAAGGGGAAGCTGGGGGAGTTCGTCTGGCTGAAGGGTCGGCCATCTGTAGAGTTCGGCCGCTGAGAGGCCCGAAAAAGCTCGGCTGGCCAATTGAAGGACTTCGGTTGCTAGTTGGTTCGTCAGGGCTCGCTGAGGAGTTCGGTCGCCTAGGGTCGGTCCGAAGGAGTTCGGTCCGTGGGAAGTCCGAAGGAGTTCGGCCGTGGGGTCCGAAGGAGTTCGGCTGCATGGACTCGCCTGGGGTCGGTCCGAAGGAGTTTCGGCCGCATGGACTCGCCTGGGGTCGGTCCGAAGGAGTTCGGCTGCACGGACTCGCCTGGGGTCGGTCCGAAGGAGTCGGCCGTGGGATCCGAAGGAGTTCGGCCGCATGGGACTCGCCTGGGGTCGGTCCGAAGGAGTTCGGCTGCATGGACTCGCCTGGGGTCGGTCCGAAGGAGTTGCAGGACTTCGCCTGGGGCCGAAGGAGTTTCGGCCGCATGGACTCGCCTGGGGTCGGTCCGAAGGAGTTCGGCCGTGTGGGATCCGAAGGAGTTCGGCTGCACGGACTCGCCTGGGGTCGGTCCGAAGGAGTTCGGCCGTGGGATTCGAAGGAGTTCGGCTGCATGGGTTCGTAGGAGAGTTCAGCTGAAGGGAAAACCTGGGAGGAGCTCGGATGGCCGAACGGGCGTCTGAGAGGAGTCCGTCTCCTGAAGAAGTCCAGCCGCTTGGAGTCCAAGGAGCTCGGCCGTCAGGAAGTTCGGCTGGCGGTGGGAGTTCGCCCTCTAAGCAGTTCGGCCGAGACCTTGGTGCAGGGGAGTTCGGCCTCTATGCGGTTCGGCCGTCTTAGGGGCTCGGCCTGGCGCCTGGCGCTGAAGCTCTTCAGCAGCTACTGGTTACATTGGGCTGAGCGTCGGGCCGGGCTTCGGCAGGAGCGGAATTTATCCCCAACAATTATATATTGAAAAATAATAACTACGTGATTCAATATAATTGAATGATGTATTCCACACCAATTTTATTAAAGTGTATATATATATATATATATATCCAATGGATTCACTCAGCCCTCTCTAATATGGAGATTAGGTCAAGAAAACCATTTTTGATGATAATTGATGGTTGCCCGCATTCTTTAGCATGTTGCTGTTAATTCCAAACATCTGCATGCAAACAAAGACATCATCATTCCGGGTCAAAAATTCCGGCAGCAATTTGCTTGTGTTCGTATGGCATGATCCATTCATATTGACTTTAACCCATTTTTTAGAACTTAGTTCTATATCCAGTGGCTAGTTGTAGCTGTTGTACCTAAAAAAAATAGAATAGGAAATTTCATATGGATGCTGAAAATTTTTCTTGGGTTGTCTTTATCATTTTTGCTTCGACTAAAGCACCTTAACCTTCTTTTTTTCGTTTCTTTCCTTTTTTTTTTTTTTTTTTTTTTCCTCTCTCTTTTTTTTAAGATACATAGTACCTCTGTGGAAAGCAAAATAGAATATGGCTTACAAGTTTAAATGTCATTGTCAATGTCTTATTCCTTTTGCTCGGGGTTTCAGTTGTATTTTTGAAAGGATGATTGGCCATCTTTCGCAATATGTGTATAGTTTTTGAAGTATAATAAACTTTTTTTCTTTCACTTACAAAATAAATCATGAAGTTATCGTCATGCTTTCAAAACTATCCTCAGGAAGTACTTGAACAATTAATGTCGCAACGGAAGATCGGTAATTTTGAAAGATACAAGCGGAACCTCAAATGATGGCTTTCCAAAAGTAAAAGTTTGGGCGTGGATAAACCGCAAACCAAAACCAGCCAGACTACTGACACTTGCGAAATTTTTGGAGCAGCATCCAAAAACTTTTGCATTTTTTTTTTTTTTTTTTTTTGACATTTGAAACGGCCAATTGGTCTCTCTTCTCACCATCCATGTTAACCCTTTATTTAGTATGAAAATAGATAAAAAAAAAATAGATAAGAAAAAGAATGAATGAATCAATGGATGAAAGATTCATCCATTCTTTCATATATTCGGTAAAACATAAAATGATAGATAGCAATGATTTTCATTTCTATTTGATATAGAAGAAATGAAAGAAAAAATGAATGATATTTATATAATATTTTTATCAAATCATCATTCGATAAAAATATTATTATGATCAATTTATAATACTTATTTATGCTAAATATATATACAATATATAAACTTATAATTATTATAATATATAATTATATAAATATTTAAAATTTAATATAATTTAATAAATAAATTTATAAATAAATTATTGATAAATTAATGATATATTATTTATATAAATAATCAGTTACTTTATAATTTAATTTATATAATTAATTAATATTATATAAATAGTTAATTAAAAATAGTAAATAAAAATAGAATAAATAATTCTAATCATTTAATTATTATTATCAAAATTATGTACTAAAATTAAAATAATTAATAATAAAATTTAATAGTATATGATTAATAGTATAAATAAAAAATATATAAATAATATAAATAAAAAAAATATTATAGTTTTGTTAAAAAAATTAATGAGGGATAATTTTGTCAATATAAAAATTCATCCATCAATGCTTTATCCATCCTTCCTGCATCTTCTCAAATTTGGAAGGATGCAAATTGATGGACCAAGATAATTCTTCTTTTTCATCTATCCTTATTTCTATAATTTTTTGAATCAAACAGATAGAGACTATCTATTCTTTCAATCTCATCCATCATTCTTCTCATGACCTCAACCAAATATAAGATAACTCCAATATGTCCTTGTCCTCACAGTAAACCACACAAAATCATGCCCGTCTCATCTTCTCGAGTACGAAAAGATTTTGAGATTATTTGTCAAGTGTAAACCTCCTCTCTATAAATCTATTTGGTTAGGATATATCAAATTATAGAATGATTTGATAATTTTAAAAAATTATTTATCTAAAAAAATTATGCAAAAAAATAATTTTTACTATATTTGATTGATTGAAAAATTACTCTAAAAAATAACATCGAAAAAAAAATTATTACTTTTGGTTGGAGGTAATCCTATACAGGAATATAGTAAAATTTATAAATATATTCTTTAATATAAAATAATTTTTTAATACTATGATAGTATTATTATTTTTAATTAATTTTTATATAATGACTATAATTATATAATTCTTTGCATAATGCCATCTCCATCTTAATTTTTTTTACAAAAATTCTTTATTGAATAAATTTTGAAGGACATAATTATATATGCAACATTATTAGAGGTATTTTTATCAATTATGGATTATACCACTCGAGAATTTGCCAAATACCAATTTTTCATGGTATTTCTTTTACCTTGTCCCTCCAAAAGATAAGCATAAGATCCATCAATTTTTTTACCATTACTTTCTTCCACTTTTCATACCAAATATAATAATCTGATATGAAAATTATTTTTTCATATAAAATTATCTCCAATCTAATGGCCTCTATATATTTCAACTAAAATGTCATAGTATTACTTCATCAAGTTCCGTTGATCCTAATTATATATTTCAACTAAAATGTCATAGTATTACTTGGCATTTTTATATCTAGAATTCTGAGTGTGCAAGTAATAGTTAGCGAAAGAACTTCGTCATCAAGCGAAGTCCGAGCTCGTCTCCCAAAGCCTCGTCGCTATTCTAAATTAGTGAACCTACTGCCCTCAGCCTTTGAACTGGAATAGTTATCCGTTAACGGGCAATCCTAAAGACAGCCAAACTTCGAGAGGGATAGACTTCCAAATGAACCCCTCCGATCACCAAGCAGACTCCATCCGGTCGATCTCCATCCGATCGAACTCCTTCCAGTCGATCTTCCAACAGTCGAGTTTCTCTCAGTAATCAAGTTGGCTGCCTTATATCCTAAAAATCCATCGAGCAGGCTTAAACAGCAGAAGGACCTCATCCCCTATGCAAGTTTGACTCTCGACACAACGAACATCTGTTAGCCTACAGACGACCTTAGGGAAGCTCGAATCTCTCCTAAACTATTAAAACATGAAGTTCTTCACCGCCTATGGCAATTTCATCTAGATTTCACTCATCAATCTCCAACAGACCTCGGTCGGTTACAAGCTTACTGTATATACTGAAGTCTTCAACCTACGTTCGAGCTTCAACAAATGGATCTCAACCACCTATAAGTCACGACAAGCGATAACTCATCCTCTGTAACAAACTTCACATGGTCTGAACGGCCCACTACCAAATGGTTATGGCTGTCACCATCAATTTATTACATGCTCCATCTTTAAAAGGGATCCTCTATATACGTTTTTCTCTAGGCTCTCATCTCCTTCTCAAAATTCTATCAGAAATATCTTGAGTACTCCATTTCTGTTGATAGAGAACTGATTTAACCATTAAAGGATCCTATCGAAGCCATCCCACCTCCGATTTGGACTTTTTTTGCAGGTTCCGACAGTGACCGCATCTTCTTCAACTCTAGCACTTTCCGACGTCCATAGTTTTCTACACCAACACTATCCATAATGATTGGTTCTCGCACGGAGCTGGACCATGACATTTAAAAATTAAAAAAAATATATTCTGACTTTATATAAAAATTAATTAATATGGATGGTGTTTGCGGAGCTATACTGTTCTTATTGATAATAGAAGTTCTGTCGACATATTATTTTATGATGCTTTCTCCAAAATGTATATACCTAATAACCGTTTGGGACCAATGAACCTTCCACTGGTAGGCTTCACCGATGATGCTGTGCCGATTGAAGGAATAATAACCTACTGTAGGGCAATATCTAAGACAATCTAGAGCACGAGTAAATTTCTTAGTGGTCAAGGCTCCTTCTGCTTACAATGCAATTGTCAATCGACCTGGATTAAATACACTTCAAGCAGTGGTGTCATCTTTTACTTGAAAATAAAGTTTTCAACAAACTGTGGGATTGAAGATGTTAGAGGAGATCAAGCCCTGACGAGATATTGCTATTCAATTATCTTACAAAGGAGCGAACAATCAGATCCTTTTCCAGTGGATGGGCTCGATGTTCGTGATGACCATACTGAAGAGTGGGGTGAACCCATGGAGGATCTTGTTGCAATTCCTTTAAATGATAGGAATGAAGATCACACTGTGCAAATCAGCTTTAGCCTGAGAGGAGATATCAAAGATTAGCTCATCGCCTTTCTATGGAGAAATACTAATGTCTTTGCTTGGATCTCGATAGATATGCTTGAAATTGATGCAGAAGTGATGGAGCATCATTTGGTGGTTGATCCCAAACATTGGCCAGTAAAAGAAAAGCTACATAGTTATGCTCCAGAGCGATAGAAGAAAATTATTGAAGAGGTCGACAAGTTCCTTAAGGCTGGATTCATCCAAGAAATCTCTTATTCGAACTGAGTCCCCAACGTTGTCCTCGTCAAGAAAGCTAATGGCAAGTGACGAATGTAAATAGACTTCAAAAATCTAAACAAGACTTATCGAAAAGATAGCTATCCTCTATCCAGGATCGATCAACTGATGGATACAACTTCAAACCATGAGCTTCTCACTTTCATGGATGCTTTCTCCGGCTATAACCAAATCTGGATGGCACCAAAAGATGAGAAAAAAGTTGCTTTTATCACTAACCATGGTCTTTATTATTATAGGATCATGCCTTTTAGCCTTAAAAATGTAGAGGCGACCTACCAGCGCCTGATGAATAAGATCTTCAAAGAGCAGATCGACCACAATATAGAGGTCTATGTAGACGACATACTGGTCAAGAGCTAATCTTCGATAAATCATATTACTGATCTTCAAGAAACCTTCAACGTGCTCCAAAAATACAAAATAAAGCTAAATCCGATCAAGTGCGCCTTCAGAGTGACTCTAGAAAAATTTTTGAAGTTCATGATATCGAGATGTGGAATTTAAGCAAATCAGAAGAAGATTCGAGCCATACAAGAGATGGCTATCCTAAGGTCAATAAAAGAAGTTCAGCGTCTGATAGGAAAAGTTGTAGCATTAAATCATTTTGTTTCAAGATTGGCTGAGTGGTGCATGCCATTCTTTCAAGTCCTCAAATAATCAAAGAACTTCTGTTGGACCTCAGAATGTCAACAAGCCCTTGAGGAACTAAAAAGCTACCTTAGCTCACCTCCTCTGTTGGCTAAGCCTGAACCTGGAGATGAATTACTGTTATATTTGGCAGTTTCCCCTGCGACCCTTGCAGTAGTGCTAGTCAAAGAAGAAGCCAAAGTGCAAAGGTCGATCTACTATATGAGTCTAGTTCATAGGAATGTAGAAATCAGGTATATAAAGTTAGAAAAACTAACTTATGCTTTATTGATTATAGTCTGAAGACTCCGATCTTATTTTTAAGGGTATACTATGACACTTCTTACCGATTAGCCAATCAAAGCGGTGCTTCACCAAATTGATGCCTTTGGGAGAATAGCAAAATGGGTAATTAAGCTTACTGAGTTTGACATCAATTTTCAACCTCAACCATCAATCAAGGCTTAAATATTGGCAGAATTCATAGTGGAATGCACCATTCCAGATGAAATCAAACTTGAGCAAAATGAAGCCAGTACACCATGGTTGCAGTCGAACTCCCTCAATGTAACAGCTAACCTCCCTGAAGGCTTCTGGGCCCTGTATGTGGATGGCTCTTCCAATGCTTTTGATGCAGATGTAGGGCTGATTTTAGTTAATCTAGAGAGAATCATTGCCGAATATGCGCTGTATTTTGAGTTTCGTGCAACAAACAATGGGACAGAATATGAAGCTTTGATTGCATGACTAAAAATTGTTAAAGAACTGGAAGCAGGTTGGCTCCAAGCTTATAGTAATTCTCAGTTGGTAGTAGGACAAGTTAGTGGTAATTATGAAGCTCGAGAGGAAAGCATGGTGAAGTATTTAAAAAAGATGAGGAGTCTGATCCCGGCCTTCAATAGTTTCAACATTCAATAGATTTCGAGAGCAGAAAATGCCAAGGCCGATCTCCTCTTCAGGTTAGCCACCCTAGCTCCAAACGAACTACCTAAAGAAATTTTCTTCGAAGTTTTGAAGTATCCAAATTTAGAGAAACCCCAGATTATAATGCAGATTGACCATGAGCCCAGCTGGATCGATCTGCTTATTGCTTATCTTAAAGATGATGTTCTTCCTCAAGATCTAAAGGAAGCTCAAAATCTTATAAATTAGGCCATCCGTTATGTTCTATATGAGAACAAACTATATAAAAGATCGTATTCTTTGCCACTTCTGAAATGTCTCCGACCTTCTGAGACTGAGACTACTACAAAAATGGCCTATGACAGTGCTTACTATGGCAGTAGTTTTCAAAACTGCTACCATAGGTCTGACATATAGCAGTGATTATAGAAAATCGCTGTCGTAGGTTGGACCTATAATAGCGGTTACAGAAAATCGCTATCATAGGTCGACCTATAGTAGTGATTCATGATAACCGCTGTCATATATATATATATTTAAATATTATATAATTTTAAAATTTAATGTCCATCTTCATCGTTATTATCTAAATAATTATCATTAGAGTATCATCGCAAAAGATCGCCTCGATCTGATGGCTCTAGCTTCGTCGATCAGAAAAATTTGATTTTGACGATCACGAATGATGATGCGATGATCTGATAGATAGAGACCTCCGATGGATCCAAAAATCTGCAACAATGATCTCGATGATATTTGTAGTGTACTATTAAAGTTTCACTTCAATCGGATATTGTTATCTTGGTCAATTTAGTATATGTTAGTTTTAGTCGTTAAATGATAAACTAGTTATCAAATGACCAAACGGTATTCGATTATGAGATAATTTTTTTTATAAATGATCTTGGCTATTATTTTAATTATTTTTTATGGTGGTGATTATAAAATTCAACTCGTGAGATGAAGAACGATCTAAAATTATACGTCTCCTAATAATCATTCTGAAACTGGTTGTTATGCTCGTACTTTTATAATATCTACTTAATATGAATAATTTATATAAAAATAATTTAAATTTTACTATCATCATCATATAAAATATTTAAAATTATAATAAAAATTATTTAACTAAAAAATTATCTCATAATTGGACGTCATTTAACCCTTTGATCGCTTGTTTCTAATTTAACGGTCGAAATCATTTCGTACTAAATTGACCATGATAATGATATTCGATTAAGGTAAAACTTTGATAGTATGCTACAAATATCATCAAGATCATTATTATAGATTTTTAGATCCATCGAAAATCTTCATCTATCAGATCATCGTATCGTCATTCATGATCATCGAAATCAAATTTTTTCGATCGATGAAGCTAGGGCCATCGATTCGAGGCAATCTTTTGCGATGACACTCTAATGATAATTATTTCAATAATGAATGATAAAGATGGATATTAAATTTTAAAATTATATAATATTTAAAAAAAATAAAAAAAAATATTTTTAATCTATGGCAGTGGTTATCAAAAATCACTGCTATAAATCTACAACAACAGTTATAGAATCACTATCGTAGATCTATGTGTTAGATATATGTACTCTAGAAGTCAGAATTGGCTGACACTTGTAATACACTTCTAGGGGCAAAATTATAATTTTGACTAAAATCAATAAAATGGGCTATTTTCTATCATATATGTGTATTTAGTGTTTGTGATACATCCTTTGAGTTAATGGAAATGATAATTCATATTTTCAAGAGTTGAAAATTTAAGACATGAATAATCATTATTAACTCATAAAATGCTCCCGACCATAGGATCATCACGAGGATGGTGATTGATCTGGAAGGTTGGTGTACAATCGCTTCTCTTTAGTAGATGAGTCTTGAGTCTACGGTGTGGAGACATCGGAGTGAGAGTATAGATACTCGTTAGAGAATGAGGGCACTGAGCGTGACCACCTCGAGTAGTCATTAGGAAGTCTACCTTCTCGTCAATGACTGACTCGATGCTGCAGTGATGTGTCTGGTTCTTTGATCTGAGGTGCATCGACAGTTCACCTTGAGGGTGTTATAGTTTGACTACACCATAACTCGGTCTCCTAGCCATATGAAATCCTGAGGTGTATGTTGGCTATAGCATGTTCATTGTAGGAACTGGATTGCATCAAGATGGAATCTATCTACCTCGGTGGTAGAGGAGCAGCCCTATGATGATCATGAGAATCAAGTCCAGAAGCCCATGGCCATGGCAGAGTGAAATAATAGAAAGAGTTTCTATTTAGATTTTCACATCGGACTTGAATCGAATGATTACATCATATGACAGAGACTAGGGTTTGACGAGTTCACCTTAAACCCTAATCTGATCGGGGCTCAAGATAGAAGAACTTAATCACACAGGTAGCTGCACCAAGAGGTTCGCATTCAGCTCTGATGGGTTGCCACCATATACTGCTAGGTGTCACTGGTGGATTTTGGGAGCAATTAGAATGATTTAGATGATCGATCATTCTAGCTGTTCGAATCAGAAGAGTTCTGATCCATCGAAAGGAGTTTCGATGATGTCGATGATAGAGATCATGACATATCCCATTACCATATAGAACTGAACCTAACTGGATCACACAAACAAGGGTTTGAATCTGGTGATCATCAATTGAACTGATCCAGTTCAATTGATCTGAATGAGATTCAATTAGGTTCAAGAAAATCATGCTAGCACTCGATTGAACCTAACGTTCTTCTTTTACTATCATAAATAGTTATCCTGACTGAGCCAAAGAAGTTTATGCTCAATCAGAGGTCTTCACTTGGTTTGACTGGAGCATGTCCAGATCAGAAATGAGTTGTCTTATTTTGTAAGACAATACCTGCTATTTTTGGTCACCTGCCATTTCTCATTTTTTGACTTTGGTCAAAAGTTGAACTTTGATTGATCAAATATTGACCATTGATACTTTGACTTTTGTCCACGTGTCACACACCTATTGGAGAGCTGATGGAGGCCTATCCCCTGTCAGAACCTAACAAGGAGGAGGGCGCACGCCACCCTTGGTGTGTGCCCAAGCAGGAGGTGCCCAGGAGTCCCTGTTGGATAGGGACTCTATCTCCCTTTTGGATTCTGATTAGACTTCTCCTAAGAACCAAGTTTGACTGATTTTAGGCGCCATCTAAGAAGGAATCCAAGGAACTTTATTCCCACCAATCATATTTAGATCTGATTTCACAAAGAGTTGTGATTGATTGGGAAGAAAAGGAGTTGGATCACGCATAGTCTATAAATAAGATCCTGCGCCCAACTCAAAAGACAATTAAAAAGCATTAAAAATTCTCCACACCCCAAGACTATCTCCCTCCTTCTCCTCCATGCCAAGTCCATCTTCTCCCTCTCCTCTCCACATCCAAAGGTGTTTGGGATCCAAGTTGGTGCAATCCAGACGAGAGAAAGGCGACAAAAAGCTAGAAGGCTACGCTACTGCAAAGGATAACTGCTGATCTTCGAAAGATATTTTAAAGATCCTACAGATCTAATTTTTGGAGATGTGATAGAGAAGAAGAGGATCTCCAGATCTAGTCCGAATGGATATCGATAGAGGTCAGGCACTTGCATGGCTAGATCCAGAACCTTCCGCTGCTTACAGAATCATCAATAGATAATAGGATTACCCTACATCAAGGTAAATTTAATTTAATTTAATTTAGATTTTATTTTTATTATTAGAATAATAAGGATCGATCTAAAATATTTTAAATCTAATTAGAATTAAAGAAAATAATTTTTGAAATATATCTCTTGATCCGATCAGATCTGAACGAACCTGGTCCGAAAAATCAGGATTTTTCTTCAACTGGTATCAGAGCCAAGGTTCTAAAAGTATTTAGATCTAATTTTAAATTTATTATAATTAAAAAATAAATAATTTCAGATGTCACATGAGATGTGATCAGATCTGAAATCAGAAAAAAATTAAAATTAAATGATTTGGATCTAAGATTAGAAAATATGCATGACTAGTTCTAAAATAGAATAGTTCTATAGAATAGTCTTGCATGTTTTTGAATTTAATCTGATTAAATCATATTTTAGATCTATTTATTTACTATTTTTTGATATTATAATTATTATAATAACATCTAAAAAATAGAAAATAAAATTATTTAATTTTAAACATCATATGAGATATGATTGATGCATGTCTAGACTAGTTGTAGAATAGTTCTACATAGTTGTCTAGATTAGAGTTTATTTTGATAAGATCAATTTAAATCTAATTTTTTAGATTATTATGAGATAATTTAGATCTGAAAAATATGCATGATTCGATACATGAGATGTATGCAAAATATGCCATGATTAGATCTAATTTGTATATGAGATATATGATATAGATCTAAAATTATTTTGTAGTATTACATGTTCCTGATTAAAGCATTCCTCTTGGCCATCCGGATCATAAGAATGAAGAAGGGTTTAAAGGCCCTCTCCTCCCATCCGATGGGGTGTTCTTATGACGTGTAGGGGTGCTGCACGTTCGTCCTTAATCAGAAACCCAAAACTTACTTTCTGCAAAATCCTAGATCCTGAAACCCTAGGATTTATTGTGCATATTTTGTTTATGAACCCTACTTAATTAAGAATTAAGATTATGAAATATTAATTAGGTCTAAAATTGAGAATTTTCAGATCTAAGACATATTCATAATACTGGGTTCGGGCTTGGGTAGCTCAATTAGGTCTAAGCGGTTGATCAAACCGAATCAAGAGTTGGTTAGATGGGATCAACAATGCTTAAATTGACCAGCCTAATAGGATTAAGTCTGGGTCAAGATCGAGTCACGATCAAGCAAGACCTAATTAGGCTCAGAGGTTAGAGTCTGGATTGTAGGCTAACCCAATTGGTTCTGGCTCAACAATTTGGTGTCTAAGATAAGTTTGGCACATACGACCGACTGATTTTTAATTGGGAGCTACTCAACCTGAATGCATTCTTGTACGAGTTAATGGCATATCCCTTCCACCGATCTCACTTACCTGGCCATATCTGTTGACTCAGTTCTGATTTGAGGTGGTCAATAATCCGAGCTAACCCATGCCACTAGGTTAGTCATAATTGTTATGACTATGACAAGTCTAGTTTAATGAGACCTGAATCAATTCTTCCCTAAGAAAAGATTAAGTCTGAGGTCTTCCACCATTGTAGATGTACGGGCCCTTCCCGGGGTTGATTGTTCTCGACTGGATACAGTGGCTCAGTTGCACCGAAAAGATGCAACCATGTCTATTAGGCATTGGATGCTATGGGCTGGAGGATGAGTTGGGCTCAATATTTCTAGATACGGTGAGAGACTCAATTAGGAATCAGTCTATGCAAATGGTGGGTCTGACTTAACTAAGA
>QRFJ01000010.1:577561-807239 GCA_006176705.1 Cocos nucifera
GATGACAGTCAAAATATGGTTGTCCAAGAATTCAGAAAGACCTAGGTGAGCATCCTTTATTCTAGGAATAAGGTCTTAGGTAGATTGAATAGGATTTGCTAGGACTTTCACAGAAGATGTACATAGAGAAATACTAAAGAGGTTTAGTATGAAAAACTCTAAGAGGGAGATTAATACCCTTAGACATGGTATTCATCTTTTCAAGACTGTGCCTAGCATACCTGAGAAATAGAATGCATGAGCAAGATCCCTTATGCTTCTTGCAATAGGGAGCTCATGTAGCCATTGCTATTACACGATCTGATATAGCCATGCTGTGGAATGTCACAAGCATATATCAATCAAATCCAGGTGAAGACACTGACTTCTATGAAATGTATCCTTAAGTACTGAGAAGAACTAAGGATATGATGTTTAGTCTTTGGTAACGGAAGAACTCCAATCCAGGGATACACAGACTCGGATTTCATGTCCAGTAGATATCGAAAGTCGACATCTGGAGTCTGTTTGTGGCAATGGTGGTGCTGTCAGCTGAAAAGCTCCAAGCAACCATGATAGCAGATTCCACCATGGAAGCAGAATATATCGCTGCATAGAGGCTACGAAAGAAGCATTCTGTATAAAAAGTTGCTGCAGAAATCGGAGAATGCAATCAGAGCCATCCTCTATACTGCGATAATAAGGCACCATACCCTTGCTAAGGAGCCAGCTTACCAAAAATCCAAGCACATTGAGCGCGATACCATCATCGCGATACCTCGAGAAGGTTACATCCAAGTCAGAGAGTTGAACCCAGACAATGTGACAGACCTGCTTACAAAGGCTTGGCCAGCAAAGTGAAGCCCACCTTGAGAAGATGGGACTTAGACTTGTAGCCAATGGCTTTAGGATAAGTGGAGATTGGTAGATATATATGCCCTAGAAGCCAGAATTGGCTGACACTTGTAATACACTTCTAGGGGCAAAATTATAATTTTGACTAAAATTAATAAAATGGGCTATTTTCTATCACATATGTGTATTTAGTGTCTGTGATACATCCTTTGAGTTAATGGTAATGATAATTCATATTTTCAAGAGTTGAAAATTTAAGACATGAATAATTCATTATTAACTCATAAAATGCTCCGACCATAGGATCATCACGAGGATGGTGATTGATCCGGAAGGTTGGTGTACAATCGCTTCTCTTTAGTAGATGAGTCTTGAGTCTATGGTGTAGAGACACCGGAGCGAGAGTACAGGTACTCGTTAGAGAACGAGGGCACTGAGCGTGACCACCTCGAGTAGTCATAAGGAAGTCTACCTTCTTATCGATGACTGACTCGATGCTGCAGTGGTGCATCTAGTTCTTTGACCTGAGGTGCATCGGTAGTTCACCTTGAGGGTGTTATAGTTTGACTACACCATGACTCGATCTCCTAGCCATTCGGAACCCTGAGGTGTATGTTGGCTATAGCATGTTCATTGTAGGAATTGGATTGCACCAAGATGAAATCATCTACCTCGGTGGATGAGGAGCAGCCCTATGATGATCATGAGAATCAAGTCTATAAGCCCATGGCCATGGCAGAGAGTGAAATAATAGAAAGAGTTTCTATTAAGGTTTTCACATCGGACTTGAATCGAATGATTAAATCATATGATAGAAATTAGGGTTTGATGACTTCACCTTAACCTTAATCTGATCGGGGCTCAAGATAGAAGAACTTAATCACACAGGTAGCTGCACCAAGAGGTTCGCATTCAGCTCTGATGGGTTGCCACCATATACTGCTAGGTGTCACTGGTGGATTTTGGGAGCAATTAGAATGATTTAGATGATCGATCATTCTAGCTGTTCGAATCAGAAGAGTTCTGATCCATCGAAAGGAGTTTCGATGATGTCGATGATAGAGATCATGACATATCCCATTACCATATAGAGCTGAACCTAACTGGGTCACACAAATAAAGGTTTGAATCTGGTGATCATCAATTGAACTAATCCAGTTCAATTGATCTGAATGAGATTCAATTAGGTTCAAAAGAAATCGTGCTGACACTCGATTGAACCTAACATTCTTCTTTTACTATCATAAATAGCTGTCCTGACTGAGCCAAAGAAGTTTGTGCTCAATCAGAGGCCTTCACTTGGTCTGACTAGAGCATGTCCAGATCAATAAAGGATTGTCTTATTTTATAAGATAATACCTGCTATTTTTGATCATCTGTCATTTCTCGTCCTTTGACTTTGGTCAAAAGTTGACCTTTGATTGGTCAAATGTTGATCATTGATACTTTGACTTTTGTCCACGTGTCATGCACCTATTAGAGAGCTAGTGGAGGCCTGTCCCCTGCCAGAACCTGGCAAGGAGGAGGGCGCATGCCACCCTTGGCGTATGCCCAAGCAGGAGGCGCCCAGAAGTCCCTATTGGATAGGGACTCCATCTTCCTTTTGGATTCCGATTAGACTTCTCCTAAGAACCAAGTTTGACTGATCTTAGGCGCCATCTAAGGAGGAATCCAAGGAACTCTATTCCCACCAATTAGATTTAGATTTGATTTCACAAAGGATTATGATTGGTTGGGAAGAAGAGTAGTTGGATCACGCATAGTCTATAAATAAGACCCTATGCCCAACTCAAAAGGAAATTGAAAAGCATTAAAAATTCTCCACGCCCCAAGGCTGTGTCCCTCCTCCTCCATGCCAAGTCCATCTTCTCCCTCTCCTCTCCACGTCCAAAGATGTTTGGGATCCAAGTTGGTGCAATCTAGATGAGAGAAAGACGATAAAAAGCTAGAAGGCTGCACTGCTGCAAAGGACAACTGCTGATCTTCGAAAGGTATTTTGAAGATTCTTCATATCAAATTTAGATTTGATTTTTGGAGACATGATAGAGAAGAAGAGGATCTCTAGATCCAGTCCGAGTGGATACCGGTAGAGGCTAGGCACTTGCGTGGCTAGATTGAGAACCTTCCACTGCTTACAGGATCATCAACGGATAATAGGATTATCCTACATCAAGATAAATTAAATTTGATTTAATTTAGATTTTATTTTTATTATTAGAATAATAAGAATCAGATCTGAAATATCTCAAATCTGATTAGGATCAAAGAAAATTTTTTTTAAAATATATCTCTTGATCTGATCAGATCTGAACGAAACTAGTCCAAAAAATCAAGATTTTTCTTCACTATGATAGCAATTTTGGGTAACTACTACCATAGATTTATGGCAATGGTTCGATAACTGCTGTCGTAGGATAGGTTAAAAATTTCTAAATTTTTTCTTTCCTATGATGCACGCTCAATCTCTCTCTCTCTCTCTCTCCCTCCTCTTCATCGTCGGTGAGGCTCCTTCCCCCCGACCGACGTCACCCCTCCTTCCCCGACTGGCGCTGCCCTCCTTCCCCCTCCCCCTCCGCCCCCATCCCGACCACCCCTGGCCCCATGAACCTCCATCCGACCCTCCCTTGGCCCCCATGAACCTCCTCCGACGAACCCCACTCCACCCTCGCTCGCCCTCCCATGAAACCCCCCCCCCCCCATCCAACCCTCTTCGGTCCCCAGCAAACCCCTTCGACAAACCCCCATCCAACCCTCCCTCGACTCCTTATGAACCCTCCTATGGCGAAACCCCCATCCACCCTCGACCCTCGCCGCCCCCATGAAATCCCCCCCACTCTATCCTCTCCAGCTGTGCGAAACCAATCCCCTTCGGAGCCCCCCACCCTCCTCGGCCCCTAAACCCACCCCCCACCCCATTCTGACCCCCCCACAAGGCGAAGCCCCTTCGCCTCCTCACTTGCCCCCTCCCCCCCCATCCCAACTCCTATCTCTTTTCTCTTTTCTCTTTTTCTCTCTTCTCTATCTCACTATCTTACTTTTATTTCGTAGGTTACCTCTAGTGCCATCGTCGTCCTCCTCTAGCATCGTCGCTGGCGACCCTCGGAGCTTTCGGTGCGACCCAGCTCTCTATAGCCGCAGGTATAATTTTTTTTTAATTTTATAGTATTATTTATTAATCATGTATATTTATAATAATTTATAAAATATTTATAATAAATATTATAAATATTTATTATAAATATTATAATTATCTGCATGCCATAGTTTTTTTGGATCGTGCCATGGCGGTAGCCTTGGACCATGCCATGTCGGTGATTGTGGACTAGATCTATCAATAGATTAGGGTTCGGATCAGAATTTGGATATTCAGATCTGAATCCAATTTTAATTACTGGTACCAGATCCAAACTCGAATATCCGATGGGTCTGTACTTGAGAGAGGAAAGGGAGGGATTCGGCCTCGCCGCCATCATTGGAGGGAGGGGGTCCGGCCTCGTCGGTGAGGGAGATCGAGAGAGGGAGAGAGGGAGATCAAGAGAGTGAGAGAGGGAGGAGGGGGTCCGACCTCGCTGGCATCACTAGGAGGGATGGGGTCCAGCCTTGCCGGTGAGGGAGATCGAGAGAGTGAGAGAGGGAGGGATGGGGTCCGACCTCATCGACGAGGAAGATCGAGAGAGGAAGAGAGGAAGATTGAGAGATGGAAAAAGCTAGGGAGGAGGGGTTCAACCTCGCTGCCATCGCCAGCGAGAGAGATCGAGAGAGGGAGTGATAGAGGGGATGGCACAGTCTGAGTCCAGCTTGGATATGCAGCCGAGCACTGACTCGGGCCATATGCAGTCGAGTTGGATCGAACCGTGATCGAGCCGATTGGGAGAGGACCCTAGCCGGATGTCTCAGGCATGGAGCCGACTGTCTTAGGGCATGGAGTTGGCTCGACTTTCGAGCAAATAGAATTTGATATGTCTATCTAAGGTTCCAACTTTAAGCCCTAAGGTGCCACCATCTCTAATATTATTGTTCAACATGTTATATTGATTAATGTTCATTAATGTTGTAGGTCATGATGGCATCGAAATGCCATCTAGCTTTCACCCCTACCCCTCGGCTGGTTGCACACAAGTTCAGCATCCGAGGAGCAGTCAGAGCATACGCCGTCCACCTCGACATTGGCTGCTTAGGGACCTCCACCATCGGCATCTACTCCATTGATGGCATCTACTCCACCGGTGGCATCCGCTCCATCGACAGTTGAGCCTCTACCGTTGTCCATATCTGAGGCATATGCTACTATGCAGGCATCTAAGTGTACGTTTTTATTATATTAGTATAACTTTATTTTTTATATAGTATTTGTATACTTATATATTTGCATAACATATTTGCATTGCAGGTGCATCATCCAGTCGAACATTTTGTTATGGTCCCACATGTATGGCACACATGTGGAACTGCCAGCATTAGGTGATGGTCTATTACGATGATGCAGAGGAAAGGCCGGTAGGAGAGACCGCATAGGAGATGCATTATTTTTTTGAAGTGCTTGTAAGGCGGTCAGACATCATTCCCGTAGAGCTCAGAGACTGGCGTTTAATGGATGCTGCCATCAGGGACCGGGTATGGAAGGAGATATGGATAAGCATGTGCATCTTAGTTATATTTATGCATTTTATATGTTTACACTATATATGTTTGATTAGAATAATTTTATAACTGATTTTTGATAAATTTATGCAGAGGAGGTACGACTTTTTCGATCATGAGAGGGCTCCAGATGTCCGACTGAAGAAGATCGAAAAATTATACTGAGGTTACAAGGTCAAGCTCCATAGAGGATGGCTCAAGCACCGATGAGATACTCCAGAGGAGCTTGTTTCCTGGATATGGGACTGTCCTCCGAGTCAGTGGGAGAGGATGGTTAGATACTGGAAGAGTCAGGAGTTTGAGATAAAATTTTTAACTTTTAAATTTTTTAATATGCTTAAAATTTTATTTAAATATTTTTTAAATATTTATTATTTATTTGAATACTTGTTCGGCTACCTTCCATCAGAATCAGGAGAACCATGCAGCCTAGGAGTATACGTACACTCTAGACCGTGAGTCTATGGCCAGTCATGTGCATAGAGAGATAATTAATTCTAAATTTTACTAGATAAATTAAATTCATATTTTTTATCATCTTTATGATAAATTTATTTTTTATTATAGCTAATGAGAGATGGAGTGATGTTCAGCCGTAACGAGATCTTTCGATTCAGCCGTACGGATAAGATGGGCAGATCGATGAACACCGCAATCGGACATATTTTTGTAAGTATTAAATATATTAGTATATATGATTAGTATTATAGCATTTCTTATAAAATTTTATTTTAATTTATAATTATAGAATTAGTTAGAT
This sequence comes from Cocos nucifera, assembly GCA_006176705.1. Classification (NCBI taxonomy): domain Eukaryota; kingdom Viridiplantae; phylum Streptophyta; class Magnoliopsida; order Arecales; family Arecaceae; genus Cocos; species Cocos nucifera. Next base: position 583,797 of record QRFJ01000010.1, read on the forward strand.
ATGCTCGCGAGCGAGGGCCCGGATACCTCTAGGCCCCATGACCATCTGTCTCAGATCTTGGGGCCTAAGTACTTTGGGAGGATCCGATATAGGCCCGGACACAAGCCAACGAGCTACTGGTCCGAGGTGAGAGTCTCCTCATAGACTTTCGGTGTCGTCAGTTGGGAGGAGCTTCAGGAGGCATTGGCATGGACAGATCATGCTGCGATGCGGGCAGATCGAGCTGAGGAGCATGCATCTCATCTGGAGGGCATCGTGAGAGACATGATGTCAACGCTCAGTGCATGTTTTGGAGTCATGTTGGCCCGTATTCTAGCTCCAGCTCTAGCTTCGGCTCCAGCTCTGACTCCGGCTCCTAGTGACGACGATGATGATATAGATTTAGGAGACTTTTGATGTATTTTATTTTTTTAAAAAATATTATAATAAATTTTATTTGATAATAAAATTTTAGTATTTCAGAATAACTTTTATGTTTATTATATTTTTTTATATTATATATCTATATTTATCATGTATAATATATAAAAAATAAAAATTATATTTTTTTAATTATTCAAGATCTACGATAGCAGTTTTATAATCGCTGCCATATCCATGCCAATTGCTGCCATAGGTCCCTGATGCAAATAGTGCCAATTGCTGCATTAGACCTATGGCAGCAGTTAAAAAATTACTGCTATAAATTATCTATGGCAGCGGTTATGTAACTGCTGCTATAGATTAACTATGGCAGTAGTTACATAACCGCTGCTATGGGTCGATCTATTGCAGTGATTTATAAATCACTGCAATAAGCTATATATGGCAGCGATTCAAACAACCACTGCAACAACCGCTGCCATAGAGCTACGACAACGGCTGCAGTAGCAGTGGTTAGAAAATTACTGTCATAATCTATGGCAATGATTTTTTGGACTACGGCAGCGGTTACGAACGACTATCGTAGTTCTTTTTTGTAGTAGTGTGATCTTGCACCGTGGGAGGTGCATGAGGGAGTATATGAAAATCATATGGGAGCTAGGGCCTTATCCCACAAGCTACTTCGGCAGAATTATTATTGGCCAACTATGCACCAAGATTCTATAGAGTATGTCAGAAAATATAACTGGTATCAAAGAAATGCAAATATTCATAAACAACCAACCTCTAAATTTACATCCCTGAGCACCCCATGGCCATTTATCCAATAGGGGATGGACATACTTAGATCCTTTTCAATGGCATTCGGATAGTGAAAGTTTCTCTTGGTGGCTATTGATTATTTTACTAAATGGGTTGAGGACGAACCTCTAGCCAAAATTACTGAAGCTAAAGTATAGGATTTCATTTATAAGTCAATTATTTATAGATTTGGCCTACCTTAGACTCTTATAACAGACAATGGACGATAGTTTGTGGGTCCAAAATTTGCCAAATTTTATGAAGATCTGAATATTTTTCATAATTTTACATCTATAGCTCATCCACAGGCAAATAAAAAGGCCGAGGTAACTAACAGAACTTTTTTATAGGGCTTAAAGGCGAGGTTGGAAAGGACGAAGAAAACTTGGGTAGATGAACTATATCATATGCTTTGCGCATACCAAACTACCAAAAGGTTGCCGACTGGAGAGACTTTATTTACTCTAGCTTTTAGAATAGAAGAGTCATCCTGATAGAGCTCAAACTACCATCAGCACGAGTGATGGCATTCAATGAATAGCGCAACTCGCAAGATCTGAGAGGTAACCTCGACTTGTTAGAGAAAAAATATGAAGAAGCTCAAGTCCGAATGATGGCTTACAAGTAGAAAGTAGCTCACTCTTATAATTTCAGAGTCAGAAATAAAGCATTAACGGTAGAGGATCTAGTACTCAAACGAGCTGTCTCACAATCTCAAAATCAAGAAAAGCTCATCCCAAATTGAGAAGACCCTTATGAAATCAAGAAGGTCATCCGGTCTGAAACTTATTACTTGAAGGAGCTTGGAGTAGCTGATCTCCTGCATCCATGAGACTCAAAAAATTTACGAATGTATTATCAATGATCTAATTTCAATAATTTTTTTTTGCTCTAATATTTTTATCCTTGGTGCAAAACTATGATGATAGAAAATAGTTTTCCAAACTTCATCACTAGACAAAGATGAAGACCTCCGGTTCTTAAATAGGAGGAAAAGAGTAGAGGCCCTCTCAACAGCCCTTTTGTGCCCCAGCTATTGAAAATCATCCAGGATTTTTACCATACTTTTCAAAATATTTTTTGAATTTTATTATAGCAGAAGTAAATATTAATCTAAAATTAATACTATGCGTGCATTAATCATATCAAAAACCCTACATCTAGATCGAGAAATGTTAATATGTAACAAAAAATTAAATGCATAAGATTAGTAAATCATATCAACTAACCTACTCGTGTTCAGAACACGATACCTATGCACGAATAGATGATCTCCATGATATAAATCTATCGAAAGAAGCTTTAGCATTGCATTATAGCCATACACTTATCCGATCTCTATGATTGGTCCACATGGAGCTTCTGGTCCCAACTAACTTCATTGGAGTGCTAGCTTCTCGTCGGGACCTTTGATGGCTGATCTCGATCGATCCAATCGATCATCTTTCTCTTGATCTCCCAAATGCTCCAAAAGATTAGATGGTGCAGAATGAAGGATGACAAGGTGGTGTCTGAAATTCGATGGTGATCGGGCACTCACAATACTCTATCTCTCCACTCGAATCCAAAAATCTAATACTAGGGTCTCATACATCCAAAAAACCCTAACGCCCGAAAATCCTTTCATGCCCTCTCTCTTTAGAATTTTCTCGTGAAATAAATTTTCATAGGTCAAGGACTCTCCCTTCTACTGTCACCCACTCTCAAACTCCTTTTTAAATGGATGACAAAAAAGAGAAAAAAAAATACTATGGCATGAGAAGAAAGTATGCATAGGAAGACCTTTCACTCTCTCTAGACTTTTCCATGCCCCAACCCTCTGGAAGTCTCACCCCAGAAGGACTCTTCCCTTCTCACATAGCCTCTCTCTTCTCCATGCATTCACATAAAAAAATCATATATTAATGTGCGTGAATCAGAGGGGAAATCGCGTGGAAAGGATAAGGTGTTGGTTGAACTTGTTTCAACCAATCGATTGAATTCAAATACAAATTCCATCTTACCTTTTTCCAACGCACAAACCAGAGTGTTTGACATGTAGAAGGACTCTCCTTTTATGTGCCCACATCCAAAAAAAATCAAAAATAAGTGCGACAAAAATTGGTGGACGTGGAGAAGGGAATAGATAAGGTTGAATTTATTTTATCCTCATAACAACTTAAGTTGAATTCGAAATTCAACTTACTTTGAACCGGTCCAACCCTTGGATCAAGTCAAAGGCAGAAGAAAGAGGAGTGCACAATCTTATTTAAGCATGAGAAACTCTCATGCATATTCATAATGTGCATGGGATGGGCATGGGAAAAAGTCAAGGTGGCAGAGGAAGAGGGCATTTGAAATTCAAACTCATTTTGAATTGGTCCAAATTAGTTTCAACAAAATCAATTAATCTAGATCCAATTAGATCAGATTAAATTCAATCAAATTAGGCTTAATCTAATCTAATAAATTTTTAATCAAATTAAAAATTAATTAGGTTCAGCTTCTGATCAAATCAGAATCCAATCTTCCATAGTGATTAGGTCATCTCATAACCTGATCGGGTCAAACCCAATCGAATCAAATTTAATTGAACTTGATCGAATTCTCATCACTCAATCAAATTAAGTTAAATAATAATTAAATTATTAATTAATCCTTCAATAAATATAGAGTTCCAATCAAGTGGGAGTCTGAGCAATAGAGTCCCATCAATATGAAACTCTTGAAGAGTTTCAATCTAGTGGGACTCTTGAACCCAGTGTTCCAAACGAATGATATTCATGATCATAGAGTCCCAGACTAGTAGAACTCTTGATTATAGAGTTTTAGACAAGTAGGACTCTGAGTTTCAATCGAGTGGGATCCATAAAAGTAGACTTTCAATCCAGTGAAACTCCTAATCATAGAGTTCCAGTCCAGTGAAACTCTTGACCATAAAGTTTTAGACTATTGAAACTCTCGATTAGCTATCAGATCATGTAAGAACATCTATTGTGTGTAACCCCATAGATTCGAATCCTAAATCGGTAGCATAGAAACTAATTTTCTATATCAATCGATGTGATCACTAGTAATAGTACCCAACGTTCGAATAGATCGAATACTCATAATGCAATATCGATGAATCTATGACATATGACTATCATATAATTCATCCCCTTGATCTTAATGCTCAAAAGATGATCTAGGATTTAACTATCAATCCTAAAAAATTATCTATATTATATTTCAAAATTTAGTATCCATCGAATAGATCACCCCAGCCAAGGGTTTGCTAAATTGAAATATAGTGATGTACTTACTCCAACACTTGGAGGGGTCAATCTCATCTTGACTCATGCATCGACTTTACAAATACTTGACTACACTCAATAGCCTTCTATCACCGAATTAGAAATTTAAGTAGTTTGATACCTAAGTATAGTAAGTTGCTTGTAAGTCATCATGGTGATCTCAGATCTAAGGGACACTTATACTCATATCCTTCGCGAGCAACTCTTGACAGCAGAGAGCTACGCAGTTGGATCACGTTCAGTAAAATATATCCCTATACTTCACCTGCATGCCATAACAGTATCTACATACTTCTTGGTTAAGAGGACAATCACAACGACCTACACTCGAAATATTGTTGTCCTAGATAACAATGAATTATTTGATCGCGAACTGATTTAAGGACTAAATGATAAATTCTTTTTTATCGAATCTAAATAGTCCTTAGGACTTCATCATAGAAAAGTTCATTATAGAAAGATACAAAAATATAATGAAAAGTTAGAAAATAATTTTATTTATAATTTAAGTATAAATTATAAATCAGCTCAACCATCTACAATCTAGATGATTGACTTTAGGATACAATTTTCAACACCAGTAACCTCATCGAAAATAGAAAATGAACCTCATCCCGAAAAGGATTAAAGCTGACCACGTTAGAAATAGAAAAAGAACCTCGTCTTAACATGAATGAAGATCTTCAGTTCTTAAATAGGAAAAAAAGGAGAGAGGCCCTCTCAACGGTTCTTAAACAGGAGAAAAAAAGAGGGGTCCTCTCAATGATCCTTTTGTATCCCAGCAACCTCATCGAAAATAGAAGATGAACATCCTCCCGATAAGAGTTAAAGCTGACCATGTTAGAAATAGGAGGAGGACCTCATCCTAACATGGATGAAGACCTTTGATTCTTAAACAGGAGATAAAAGAAAGAGGCCCTCTTAACAGCCATTTTTATGTCTTAGCAACCTTATCAGGAACAGGAGGAGGATCTCATCCTGATAAGGATAAGTGTTAATCATGTTAGGAATAGAAGGAGAACCTCGTTTTAATATACATAAAGACCTCCGACTGGAGGAAAGTGTCCTTTAGTGACCATTCACTGAAGACTGAAATGAAGAAAAAGACTAAAATGAAGAAAATGGAGAAATCAACAAACACTAAATCCATCCAGAATGATAGATAATTGAAGAAAATATCATTTCATTAAAGTCAAAGTTTATTACAAAATGAAGATCTGGAAGACCATATACATAAATAAAGAACAGACGAAGTCCTAAAAAAGGCTGGATTCCTTAGACTTCGGACTGCTAACCCCCACCATCATTAGGGATTATTTCAAGTTGACGACTTCTTCCTCAAGCTCCTTCCTCTTCAGCAAACTCTCATGAAATAGTTTTTGAGCCCTCCACAAGTCAGCCTCTAACTCGCGCAGCTTCTTTCTCAATTCCGCCAACTTGACCTCGACGTCCTTTATTAGGCCCTCTTGATAGACCATTAGAACCTTGAGATTGCGAAGCTCTTTTTTTGTACTCTCAAATTATACTATCAAATTTTTGAGAGTATTCTTCAGAGTAGCAACCTGATCCAAATCTACACTTAGGCCAGCTTGAGCCCTGTCTACCAGATGTTTCTAAAGCTGAATTACTTCAGAGTTTGTCCTCCTGAGCTTCTTCTTATAGTCGTCAATTTGTTCACACCAGTGGGTCCTATAGGTTTCATATAACTTCATGGCATCAGACAACTATTTCTGAAGGTCGAAAAATCTCTTCGACCAATTCCAATCAAACTTTGCTTGACTCTGAGACCATGCCGTGCCATCCTCCAGTTGTTCAATTCTCTTCTTCGCCTTATGAAGACTAGCCTCTAAGGAATCAATTCTTGCAGTCAAGGTCCAGACCTTCTCACTGTCGAGCTTTTTCGTTCGTTCCAACTCTTCAGCTAGTTCCTACTTTTGATTAATGAAACTCATGGAGTCCGTCTTGTATAACTTGCGAAGAAGGGTGATCTCAATCGTCATCTCCGAACAATCCTTCTTTGATCTCTGAAGCTTATTTTTCATCTTTTTTAATTTCTTCTTCAAATGATGAACTTCTTTTTTTAAGTTTTTAACCATGGGCTTCAAAGGAATGCCTTGGGGTAGTGGCACGGCCTCGACAGGGGATGACGGACCAAGGCTTTGTTCACTAGAGGGGTTCTGAATAATAGGCACCATAACACAAGTATAAAGAGAAGAAAATTTACTTTCATTTCTAGAGATGTTCCAAGTACATCATAAAGGAAAAGAAAAAAATAACAATAAAATATCTCCGACCTCGGGAGGCACAGCAGCAGGAGAAGTCGGAGCATCCACCGCAACCTTGGGCTCTGGGGTAGGTTCGGGCACAGCGGCAACGGGCTCAGAAGTCTCAAGAATAGGTTTAGCAATAGGAGAGACAGCACCGATGTTGGAGGGACCTACTTCCTCACCAGGACCATCTGTCAAAAGATCGAGGTTGACGTCCGAAAAGTGCTTCACGATCCTCATGCAGATCTCAAATTCCTCCAAAAAGGCCTCTTTGGCAAAGACAATCTTGATATCTTCTATAGCCTCGAAAGACTTGAAGGCTCCGACAGTCCGCTACTTCTCAGCGCCGACCTCCTCCTCAATCTTCTTTCCTTTCTCCACCGAAAGAGCCAAAGCAACCTTCAATCCTGCTACTTTTCCTTCTTCGTTCCATAACGCCTCTCGAAGGTATTCAACTTCTGCAATCTAAACCTCCGAGGCCACCTTCAGGCAATCAACCTCGACTTGAATGCTCTTAATCTCTATCTAGACTTCTCGAAGAGCCCTGGAAGACTCAGCTTGGTAGAGATCGGCCGCTTTTGAGTGGGCAAATAAATAATGCCCCAACTGCAGAACCAAAAATAAGTTATGACTACAAGATATATTGACTTCAAATAAGTTCAGGAGAGACCAATTACCTCAAGATAAGCAGCAAAAGATTCATCGAACCTCTCCGCATTCTCTGTTTGAACCATCTTTTCGACAATATATGGAAGGACGCTACTCTCTATTAAGGAGTGGACGACCTCCCAGTCATTCAAAGAGGTCTGCTCTCGACTAGAGTTCTCACCACCCAAACTTCCTACCCCTCTCTTGACTTTTATTGCGATGGTCTTCTTTTTTCTCTTCTTCGCCACTTCCCCTTGCTCAGGAGGCGTAGGGGCGGCGACTTCATCGGGTAGAATCGGGTTCGGAGCGACCATGATAGTATCTAGAAAAGGAATATATTGGACCAACACAATCGAACTTGCTTCTTTGGTGTGAACCTTTTTTGACGATTCTCCAACAGAACCACCTTTTCTCTTGAGGGATTTGATCTCCTTTGACAAGCGATTAAGCTCCTCCGGAGTCATCTCTATGATAATAAAAATCAAGATCAGAAAAAATAACAAAACATGATTAACAAGTTTTGGAAACTACCTATCGGATCAAGGGGATTAAAATCAAGGTTAAATAAAGTCTGATTATCAAGAAGTTTGGTCATTAGAGGAGCTCGATAGTCCTTTAACTTATTGGCCGAATCTCGATCTTCTTTCTCTAGCCTAGGAGCTCGGCGAAATGAGTCTCTCATGTTCCCCCAAGGAAGGAGTCCTAATTCTAAGGGGACGAGATAAAAAAAAATTTCTCTTTTCAATTATGAATGGAAGAGGAAGCGCTCTTAAGCAATCCCTTCTTACCGAACTGGAAAAAGATATACCATTAATTCTTAGAGTAGGATGGTGTTTGAAAGTAAAGAAGTTACGAAACAAAGAAATGATAGGTCAAACATCGGCCATGATGCATAGGAAAAGAAATCCTATGATAAATCTAAATAAATTCGACACCATGGAGGCAAAGAAGAAGTTCAGGAATCTAAAAAGGACTACTACGAAAGAAGGAAATAGGAGCCGAAGTCCAGCACGAAGGGCCTCAATATATAGGCAAATGCAACCTAGAGGAGGTGAGTAGGCTCGGTCACTGGGATCAAGAAGTTTGAGATACTCAAATGAAATTTCAAACTGGATCCTAATTAGAGAGAGATCTTCATGCTGAAGTTTGCAAGGGATGGTGTCAGGGATGAAAAGCGAATGAGGTGTTTCTATAGACTCGGTCTCCTTAGGGCTAGAATCCATCAAGGTTGGGGGAGCCAAACTCCCAGAACGAGTCGACCAAGACTCTTTGACGGACATATGGATCAAACTAAACTAAAAACAAAGGCTCTAAAAATCAAGAAAAATAAACTACGAAACCTCTTTGAAGAAACCATAAGGATAAGATGCAAAAGACACAAAGATAATCAAAAAGAAGGGTTACAGGACTAACCTAAATTGATTGGAAAGAGCGAGAAGATAATGGGCGCGATGAAAATCGAATGGGAAGGCGCTTGGGACCGAAGAAAATGGTGGAAGAAACTAGAGAACCAGAGTTCTCGAACAGGAGGAAAGAGGAGACTAGAGGAAGAAGGAGAAGAACTTAGGCAAAATAAGGCCCAGAAGGAAGAAGGCGAACTTAAATATCCCGAGGAGCTCGAGACGGTCATAATTGCAGGTCTTCTCTGATCGATCTTCATCTGACATGTGTCCCACTCATCATGATAGAAGATTGATGGTGATAAAACCTTAATTGCGCTGTACCTTCGACAGTGCTTTGGCAGGAGTCTCAAAAAATTATCTTTTTGGATCATCTCGCATTGAAAAAGCTTCGGCGTCAGCATAAATAATGCCAAAACTCTCCATTCGACAAGCATAGGAGGTCGGAAAAGGACTTCGGCAGTCACATTTTCTTTACTCCCTTTCGAACTTCGAATTCAGAAGTAGGAGGACTAGTATTGGGGATAAATCCGCTTCTACGAAAGTTCGATCGTTTAGTTTTGGAATAACCTCAGCCAGCAATATCAACCGCGATAGGGCTTCAATTAGCGTGAATTATCGCTCTAGTTAACTCCGAACTGGTCAACCTTCAATCTACCGGATGATCTTCTCTGACTGCATGGATTAGATCCAAATCTAGTAAAGTGTTGCAAATCTCATCTGGATGAGCTTGAATAGTGAAAGTGACTACTTCCTATCAGGCAATATGGCTTGAGCACCAGAACCCAATCAATCCAATCTTGTTCGGTGACAAATTATGAAAGCAGCAGAATTCTTCCTTTAAAAGCAGTTAGTTTCGATCGAATTCCTTTTGAACAAGCTTAAACAGTAAGAGCAGTTGCCTAAGCAGTTGGAGTCCTAGGTATTCGGACACTGGGTAGTCCAACCCAGCCAACCTAGAAGCCGACCGAACTCCTTTCCAACTAGATCCTCCCCAAGATAAGTCTTAGCGCTATAATCGGGCTTCATATCAAGGATCTCTCACCGACAGTGCTCTTTCCCAAACGAACTTCCACGTCTCACTGAGAGCAGCATAACTTGGCATTCTTATATCTAGAATTCTGTGTGCAAGTCATAGTTAGCGAAAGAACTTCGTCATCAAGCAAAGTCCGAGCTCATCTTCCAAAAGCCTCGTCGCTATTCTAAATCAGTGAACCTGCTGCCCTAGCCCTTGAACCAGAATAGTTATCCGTTAACGGGCAATCCTAAAGATAGTCAAACTTTGAGAGGGAGAGACTTCCAAACGAACCCCTCCGGTCACCAAGCAGACTCCATCCGATCGATCTACATCCAGTCGAACTTCTTCCAGTCGATCTTCCAGCAGCCGAGTTTCTCTCAGTAATTAAGTTGGTTGCCTTATATCCTGAATATCCATCAAGCAGGCTTAAACAACAGAAGGATCTCATCCCCTACGCAAGTTCGACTCTCGACACAGGGAACATCTATTAGCCTATAGACGACCTCAAAGAAGCCCGAATATCTTCTAAGTTGTTAAACGTAAAGTTCTTCACTGCCTATGGCAATTCCACCTGGATTTCACTCATCAATCCCCAATAGACCTCGATCGGTTACAAGCTCACTGCATATACTAAAGTCTTCAACCTGCATTCGAGCTCTAACAAATGTATCTCAATCGCCTACAAGTCGTGATAGCGACAACTTATCTTTCATAATAAATTCCATATGGTCTAAACGGTCTACTACTGGATGGTTACGGCTGTCACTATCAGTTTGTTACACGCTCCATCTATAAAAAAAATTTTTAGATATGTTTTGCTCTAGGCTCTCATTTTCTTCTCAAACTTCTGTCAGAAATCTCTTGAGTGCTTCATTTCTGTTGATAAAAAACTGACTTGACCGTCAGAAAGTCCTGTCAGAGCCTCCTCACCTTCTGTTTGAACTTCTTTTGCAGATTCTGACGACAACCGTATCTTCTTTAACTCCAATATTTTTCGGCGTTCATAATTTTTTTGCATCACTACTATCCATAATAATTGATTCTCGGATGAGACTAGATCATGATATTTTTTATAAAAAAATTATTCTAACTTTATATAAAAATTAATTAATATAAATAATGTCTGTGGAGCTATACGTGCGGTAGAAAATATTTTCCGAAGTAAGAAATAATACGTGGATTTTTGTCTTCCGATTATGCTTCCCTTTGGCAACAGGCTGCCAAGAGAACACATATCAATGATTTCATGTCCTGAAAAGAAGCATCACATTCCACCAATTGTGCTCTCTATGATATTTCTTCCCGTCTAATGCAAAAACTTTGAGAAAAGTTATTGGAGTAGCATTAATTGTTGCCTTATTTTTTATTTTTTCTCCACCAGGACAATGATGTGCTAAGTGTAAGACGCCGACACAGCAACGACATAACCTAGGGTTGAAAGCTTGGCATTGGGAATAGTACGTAGTGTTATTAAATTACAGTTTCAGCACTTTTTTTTCTTTTATATTTTTTTTCGATGTCTTGTCTTTTTTTTAAGGTACAAAGCCTAATCCTTATTTCTTGCACAGTTTTTATCTTTCACGGAATTTTTTTATATATAAATAATCGATCACAGCAACCAAAAGCAATCAAGATGTATAAAATTCTATAAAATTAGTAGATAATCCTCATCCTGTCTTTATATTTAATTTTTAAAATATTTTATAATAAATATTACTATTTAACCTGCTATAATATTTATCTTTCTGTAGATATGTCAAATTCTAACTATAATAATTTATCAAAATAAAATTTAAATATTTTAAATAAATAAATAATTTTTAAATTATCTGATTTTTTTTTAAATTCGATCATAACAAAATCATTATTTAAAAAAAAATATTATTCACTACTTGCTTGTATGAAAGCTTTTATACGTCTTATGAAGCTATCTTGCCCATTAATTACCTTATTATGGATTCTACCATCCTAGGCATTATGGAGTAATGTTGCAGAAATAATATTTTATATAAAAATTATACAAGCTTATATGTACAACTATAATGTAGCATATATTATATATATATTATTTTATTTTTAATAAAAAATAAATTTATATAAATAAATAATATATGTTAGAAGAAGGATTGGAATTTTTGATCATGCGATTAAAACATAAAATAAGGTGAGGCAAGGAGGAAGGGCGTGGGATGGGAAGAGTAGGATGGAAAAATATGGACAGTTTAAACAGGCCTAGACCAACTACATTCATAATAATTCTTACATATTTGTCGGGATGCCTTCGTTGTGTAGCATATTTTAAGGTATAACAAAATTGCATGAAGTGATATGATTTTTTATTTTCTTACCCTCTGTTGGATGGTACCATCAATAAAATTGACTGGACTTCGAGCCTATTCAAGAATTTCAATATGTTCCATCCAATCCAGGGCCATTGCTATCAACCTAGATGGATTATGATGCAACATGAAGAGTGATTCAATTGCTGTGAATTAAATTTTGAATATTGAATTCATAGATCGAAGACAAATTAGGTTAAAGAACCCTTCGTTTGATATAAATTTTTTTTTTAAGGATTAATTATTTATTTAAACATATCAACAACCATCCATTATATATATAAAGATAGAGTTAAAATAGAATACATTCGATCGAATTTAAATCTAAATTCGATTATATCAAAATTTTATAATAAAAATTCTATATCAATAATTCAAGTCGTTGGATGTAATCTACTACTTCAAAATTACTTGTACACCAAAAATCATATGATTTGAAGATCGCTAGCCTATGCATCAAGTGATCCAAAAATATATTTAATTCAATTTTATTTAGACCGTTTAATTTTTGACTACTTGATGTATAGGCTAGAAGTTTTTAAATTATATAATTTTTTATATACAAGCAGTTTTGAGATAGTAGATTACATCCAACGACTTGCATCATTGATGTAGAATCTTCATTATAGAGTTTTGATCTGATCGGATTGAGATCCAAATTCGATCGAATGTATTCTAGTCTAGCTCTATATATAGAAAGAAAGAGCGCTTGGCCACTAGTTTTATTCATGTATTAAATCCAGAGCAACAATATTTAGAAAATATGAATAATAAAAAACATATTAAAATTATTCAATTAAAAACAAAGAAACTTAGACTAAAATTTGACTATTTTAATGAAAAATTATAGAAAAATATGATAAAAAAAATTGTAACTTGTTCACTTACATGCGCACTCACTGGATAAAAGTAAAATCAAATAATTATTTATTTAAGTCTTCACAAATTTGCTAGTTTCTACAAAATTTAACATGATTCAACGGATCATAATATCTACTAATTATATTAGATTATATCATGATCTTAGGATAAAATAAAAAATTGATAATACAATTTAGTACCGTTTTATTTCTCAATTTTTTTTCTAATCATCGATGTGACATGCATGGTGGGATTGGATACATAGGAAAAAGTTTTTTCTTTGACCCTCCACTAACCAAGAACAAATCAGCTAGCATATTATTTATTTTTTTTTAAAAAAAATTATTATTCAAACATGATTAAAAATTTTAAATAAAAAAATTATTGAAAAAAAATAACTTTTGAATGGTGTGCTGGCTTCCCTTTTTTTTTTTTTTTTTTTTTAAAAAGAGCTTAGGTTAGGTCATTCTTTTTTTTTTTTTTTTTGGGATGAAAAGTTAGGTCTTCATGCAATAAACAATCGCCAACTTTTGCACACGCGTGGTCATTGGATCTCTCTCAGTGTAATGGAAAAAAAAATGCACTCTCCGTTTGTCGGATTTGAGTATATTAATCAAATAAAAAACTTGCATTCGGATATATATTAATTATGGAGAGAGAGATGTAGTCCTCTTGCCCTCGGAAATCGGATATCCCGCCGGTCATCTTCCAACCCCGCTTCCTCGATGAAGCGAGAGGTTTCAAGTACCATGTAGTAATTATTTGTTGCGCGAGGAACCGGAGAATAGTATATTTTCCGCACACCGTTGCTGAGCTGGAGATGTAGGCTGATGTGAAGATTTTTTTGAAGATGGTAAAATATAATAACATCTGGATTGAAGGAATTAAATAAAGATGATGCATGTAGATTTTATTTAATTTGGAGGGGGGCTCAGAGAAGGCCTTTCTGATCTGCACCATAGAATTGGAAATTCTTTCTTATGTAGGCAGATATGATTCGATAGTAACATGATTACCACTTGTTCTAGGAATTGTGATGTTACAGTGCTTTTCTTTTGATTTTTTGTTTTTGTTGATGTAATAATTGTTGGTTATTAATATAGGTAAATCATGAATATGTATTCATCAAGTAGTACTGTAGGTAATTTAATTTGACTTGATTGTCAAAAAAATATCTTTTTTTTGATAAAAGCCAAAAAATATCATTTTGTTAAAGAAATGCACAAGATAAGAAGAGGTGACACCATACAAAATCTGAATTGAAATCTAAAATCTATTTAGGATATGTCATTGAACAATGTTTGATAGGATTCTTTTATCTATATTTATGCATTTAACAGAAAATTGTAAGACGACCTTCTTGATTTATCTATTTTTTTTTATTTTAGATAATTCACTCCTTTGAATTAAGGGAGAGTCTGTGCTTATCTAAACTTGTCTAGATAGAAATGACAATGGATAGAATTTGGATAGGATATTATACTATCAATTTCTAAACCTAAATTTAATATTTAATTTTCAAATCTCATCTGATATAAAAAGAGATACTCATTTTCATACTCAATAGATTCGAAGATATCCACGCATTACCCATTTTTCATATCCAATCCATACCCATTTCATACCGAAAAAAATAAACAACCAAAATAATTACATGCATATTATCAACCAAAATAGAATTATCAATTTAATATAAAACACAATTTATAAATCTAGATTTGCATAAATCAAACATAAAAATAGATTTATAATTCAACATAGAACATAATCATTAAATCTATTATTTTATCTATGAAAATTCAGTATGATATTGAAAAATTGAATATAATTATCATATTAACTATAAATTAAATATTTATATATAGAGATAGATCCTATATATATAGAGAGAGAGATCATATATATATATATATATATATATGTATGTATGTATGTATGTATCTTGTTTCTGGTATTATCCATATCCATAGGTTTGGATCGGATTTGGATTCGGATTTGGATAAAAAATAGCATTACCCATATCCTACCCATATCCATGCTATAGTTTTTAAATTTTTTTCAAACCCGGTCAAATCCTATTTATTAGATTTTATCAAGTTTGGGTAGGATATACTTCCATCGGGTCAAGCCGATTTTACTATCCTTATGCCAAATACCAAATAACCCACCTAATTTGCTCAAGCCTGAAGAGTTTTGAACTGGCTTGGACTTGGATTTTAATCGCAGCAGACTAGACTAAGTTTGATATTTAAGCCCGTCCATTAAACAAGTCATACTCAATTAGCAGGTTTACATCTGCCCGGTCCAAGCTCAAATAATATAATACATATATATAGTACACACACATGCTCGATCTAGTGACCAAGGTGGTCTAAACTGAACTAGATGATTCGCCTGATTAAGAGAAGAATAAGTTGGTAACTAGCGTTATTGCCTTCTCACCTCAATCCACCACCGTCAAACTGTCAAATGGGGGAGAGAACTAGAGGAGCTTTGCCTGTATGCTAATAAATGAGGTGGTTCAAAGATTAGCTCAAAGATTGACTTGATCGCCCCAAGGGCCTTCAAATTGATGTATTAGTCACTATCGTGGTGCACCTCCACCACCATATATCAACACAACCTTCTCCTTTGTGGGAGCTTCGGCAATGCCAAGCCGGCGAAGGATGGATTCAAGCTTCAGAGAGAAAGAGAGATGCTGATGGGAAAATGGGGTTGGGTTGTTAGGGGAGGATTACAAAGGAAGAGTTGTGTGAGGGGGTGTTGTTTGGGACCAGAGAGCTCCTTTGAGTTTCAAGAGCTCCTTGATTGGGTTGGTTAGGGTTATCCCACTCTCAAGCAATATTAATAGTGGACTCAAGTTCATTGGCATGCCGCCCATTTTGTCAAAAAACCATAATGCCTGGTCTGCAGCCTAGCTAGATACCATGCATGGACTTAAGAAATAGGCTTGAAGGTTAGGTGGGGTGGGACTCAAGCCTGACTAATTTTGGTCATATTTAAACAAAGTTCCATCCACCTGATGAACTGATCTATACCTATTATTGGTTTTATAGTACTCAAGTCTATTTCAAAGTATTGAGAAAGCTAAATAAAATTATGTGTATATTATTACCGCTAAGCTCCAGTGAGATACTCGATTTGGGACCGAGTATGTTGCTAAGATGCGCCTGAGATGTGATGGTGCAGAAACCTACAGAAAAAAAGTATCGTGCTGAAGATTGTCCAGTGGAAGATCATCTGATGCCTAAGTCGGTCGGAGATTAGGGAATAGATAAGCCAAAAAAGAGCGATGGCTCGAATTACTTAGGGAAGCTTAAGATAGCTTATGATTCCCCTGCTTACCTCCCTTTAAATAAAAATGGACTATGTCATCGAGAGTAACATCTATCTCTTAAAGTGTGGGGATGTGGGTGTTACTAGATTAGTGGATAGTTAATAGCTCATGATGTCTTGATAATGGGCAAAGCATTATAACCATTCCATTAACTCCAAGCGTTATGGGTTGTGAATTTCAGTTACATTGAAGATTCTTGGTTGATGTCCGAATTAAATGATCAACATCTCATTCGATTGACAGTTGAGTATGTGTTGTCGTAAAAGAGTTATTCGATTACAATCCGAATAACATCATCTCTCATCTGATCATCGATTGCTTGATGAATCCATCTTTGTCTATTGCCACCCATTCATCTTCATTATTCAGTGGAGATTGAAGATTGTCCATTCTAAGATAATCAGAAGAATGTCGAGTAGGCCTTCAGTTGGTTGACATTATATTCGGCCCACCAAGTATATGAATATTTCTCCCAAAACTTGCCCCCCAATTCTCATGTCCCAGTAGCCGTACTATCTCGGGCATCGAGAGTTTTCACAAATGAAAGTCGTACAGATCGTCACTTCTTCTATATTTATTATCGTCTTAAAAAGAAATATTTGTTGGTTAGTCATTTCGAGAAATATATACCTTCATCTCCGCAAGTTGTGCCATCGATTTATCATTTCGAAAGACATGTGGCAATTATGGCAAAAGATCATCTATATTAATGTTAGAAAATCTGATGATCTTTATGTCGATCTTTGGGCCGATAGTAGGACACATGCCATTGTAGTATCGAGCATGAGTTGTTATCCACGGATTGAACTTACGTGGCAAAATCTTAATGATGGTACATTGAACAACCGAGAGAATAGTCGGCTGTGATGGTCGACACTTGTCAACATCTTAATGTTACTTAGATTTTAGAGCATCAAACTGGACAATTGTCTACCTCTATAAATAGAGGAGTTATTATTGATAGAATGACATCTGTTCGTGCTATCGTTGGCATTCTACTGCTCCGGTGATCCCCGTCGCTCCTCTTTAGCTTATATCGACAATTGAAGGTGAAGAAAGGGAGATCTGATTGGGTTTCAAGCCTTCGAAGACCCCTGTTCTCCTTTCTCTTATTTAGCAGGTACGCGTTCTGATCTCATTACTAGGTTTTTGCATTTTTAGACCTTCTAGGAGTCTTCAGAGTTTCTCTTTTGCTATTATTCATTAATAAAATGTCTAGGATAGAGTTTGAGGGCCAAAACCTGGTTGGCGAGCAAGATTCTCATGATCCACATCTTATAGGTAGTGTTGTCGCAGAATTTGGTTGACGCCGGATCGAGCTGGAGCCGAGAAAGATGAGATCGCCATCGGTGACCTACAAAATAAAGTTTCATCCGGAGTCAGTGGTGGTGGCTTCGGTAGAATCCTCCGATGATCAAGTCAGCTCTTTTGGCCAACAGAAATGGAGTGCTCAAGCGAAAATTCGACAGAGTTTCAGAAAGGAGAAGAGAACTTAGAGCTTAGAAAAAACGTATCTGGAGGATCTCTTTTGATAGACGGAGCTTGATTGATAGTGACAGCTGCAGCTGTCTAGTAGCGGGCCACTCGAGGCTTGATGGAGTTCGATATGAAGAGAAAGGTATCGTCAGACTGATGATGATAGCCATACCGTCCAATAGCAAATCGCTCGAGGCCTAGTGTAGTCTATCATGGATGGGCCACCACCTGTAGCGTTGCCTGTAGCAGACTGATGATGATCGTTCGTTGAGATTTAATAGCCGTAATTCAAAAAAAGCAAGCGTTGGTCAGTGAAGAACCCTGATATATATCAATTTTAGAGGAGTTCGGACTTCTGAAGGAAATACATCTAGAGGGGATCATCCGAGAGCAATCCGCTGGAGGAATCCGATTGAAGAAGAAGTCTGAAAGGAGTTTGGCTCCTAGAGGAGTTCGACTGAAGGAGAAATCTGAAAGGAGTTCGGCTCCTGGAGGAGTTCGATCGAAGGAGGGATTCGGCAGGAGTTCATCTCATGTAAAAATCCGACTGAAGGAGAAGCTCGAAAGGAGTTCGGCTTTCATGTGTTCGACTGAAGGAGGAGTGCGGAGGAAGTTTGGCTCCCATAGAAATCCGACTGTAGGAGCAATCCAGAAGGACTTCAGCTTCTGTAGAAGTCCGACCGAAGGAGATGGCCAAAAAAAGTTCGGCTCCTGAAAAAGTCTGGAAGGAATCCAGCTCCTGGAGAAGTTTGGCTCCTGATGAGTTCGGTAGAAATTCAACCATTGGGAGAGTTCGACTGGGGCTCAACCACTGAGGAGTTCGGTTGGTTGAAGAAATTTGGCTGAAACTCGGCCAATAAGAAGTTTGGCCGGCTGAAGGAATTTGACTGAGACTCAACCGCTGAGAAGTTCGGTCGACTGAAGGGGTTCGGCTGGGGCTCGACTGCTGAAGCTCTTCCATGATTACCAATTGCATTGGGCTAGGCATCAAGCTGGGCTTTAGTAGGAATGGAATTTATCCCCAACAATAGTCCCCCCCACTCTCAAGTTCAAAATTTGAAGGAAGGGAGTATAAGAAGGCGACTACCGAAGTTCTTTTCCGAGCTCTGCACCCGTTGAAGTTGAAGCTCGAGGGAGATCATATCTCCAACCAAGGTTGTCGTTGAAGTTGAGGCTCAGAGAAATCCCATCTCCAGCCGAGGTCTAGAGAGATCTTGTCTTTTGTTGACGTTGTGGTTGAAGCTTGTGGAAGATCTTATCTCCAGCCAAGGTTGAAGGTGGAGCTCGGAGAAAATCTTATCTCCAACAGTCGAGGTTGAAGGTAGAGCTCATCTCCTATTGGCATAGACTTTGAAGCTCGGAAGAGATCTTATCTCTAGCCGAGGTTGAAGGAGATCTTATATTCTATTGACGTAGAAGCTCAGAGAAGATCTTATCTCCAACAGCCAAGGTTGAAGGAGATCTTATTCCTGTTGACATAGATTTTGAAGCTCGAAAGACATCTTATCTCTAGCCGAGATTGAAGGAGATCTTACCTTCTGTTGACGTAGACTTTGAAGCTCGGAAGAGATCTTATCTTTAGTCGAGGTTGAAGGAGATCTTATCTTCTGTTGACGTAGAAGCTCGGGAGAGATCTTATCTCCAGCAGTCGAGGTTGAAGGAGATCTTATCTCCTATTGACATAGACTCTGAAACTCGAGAGAGATCTTATCTCTAGCCAAGGTTGAAGGTGGAGCTCGTCTCCTATTGGCATAGACTTTGAAGCTTGGGAGAGATCTTATCTTTAGCCGAGGTTGAAGGAGATCTTATCTCCTGTTGATGTAGACTCTGAAGCTCGAGAGAGATCTTATCTCTAGCCAAGATTGAGGGAGATCTTATCTTCTATTGACGTAGATTCTGAAGCTCGGAAGAGATCTTATCTTTGATCGAGGTTGAGAAAGATCTTATCTCCTATTGACGTAGACTTTGCAGCTCGACAGAGATCTTATCTCTGGCCGAGGTTGAAGGAGATCTTATCTCCTATTGACATAGACTCTGAAGCTCGAGAGAGATCTTATCTCTAGCCGAGGTTAAGGGAGATCTTATTTTCTATTGACGTAGACTCTGAAGCTTGAAAGAGATCTTATCTCTAGCCAAGATTGAGGGATATCTTATCTTCTATTGACGTAGACTCTGGAGCTTAGAATAGATCTTATCTCTAGCTGAGGTTGAAGGAGATCTTATCTTCTGTTAATGTAGACTCTGGAGCTTGGGAGAGATCTTATCTCTAGCCGAGGTTGAAGAAGATCTTATCTCCTATTGATGTAGACTCTGAAGCTCGAAAGAGATCTTATCTCTAGCCAAGGTTGAAGGAGATCTTATCTCCTATTGATGTAGACTCTGAAGCTCGAGAGAGATCTTATCTCTAGCCAAGATTGAGAAAGATCTTATCTTCTATTGACGTAAACTCTGAAGCTCATGAGAGATCTTATCTCTAGCCGAGGTTGAGGGAGATCTTATCTCGTATTGACGTAGACTCTGAGAGATCTTATCTCTGATTGAGGTTGAGGAGGATCTTATCTCCTATTGACGTAGACTCTGAAGATCAAAAGAGACCTTATCTCTGATCGAGGTTGAGGGAGATCTTATCTTCTATTGACGTAGACTCTGGAGCTCGGAAGATATCTTATCTCTAGTCGAGATTGAAGAACTTCGACTCGCTCATGTTAAGATGAGATTATCCTTCTGTTCCTAACATAGCCACTATTGACTGCTTCTTTCCTGTCATCACATAGTTTTTGCATCAAAAAATAATATTACTAAAATAGAAGAATTTTATTGAAGAAAAATTACTGGCAGCACATCCTCAGATTTTCTATGTTTCAAGATCGTCGGAGCATTGTTCCTCCAAGTTCCTTCAGGTGATAGGTTTTGGACCGAACGACCTCCTCTATCTCATGCTGGCCTTCTCAATTTGGAGCAAGCTTCTCTTGGCTTTGAGGCTGGAAGATGATGGCTCATCGAAGTACCAAGCCCCTCCTAGAGGTGGCGTTGATGATGCGGGAGGCAGCCGACCTCCTTGTTGTTCCTCCATCATTAATGGTTCTGGCTATGATAGTACCCTTGATCGATCTTCTTTTGCTTCAGGCTAGCATCTGAGGAATTGACCCAACCGCTCCCTCCTGATGAGTTCCTCGATTTTATCTTGAAACTGAATGCATTCTTCAGTATCATGGCCATGGTCATGATAGTAAAGGCAGTACTTACATCGATTGTGCTTGTTTGGGGGAGATCGTAATTCTTCTAGTCTTGATAGCTGATTCTTAATTTTCATCAGAACTTGAGCTTTAGGGGCGTTGAGGGAGGTGTAGTTGCGTAATCTTTCAGGAGGAGGACTTCTTCGCATCCTTCTATCGGAGCTTCCTTGATGATGAACTCGAGATGGAGTTTGGGCTCGCTTGCGCTCGGAGGGAGTCCGTGAGCACGGTCGAACTTCACTCGATCCTTCATCGATGGTGGATTTATTAAACTCATCTGCTCGCCACTTTCCTACATTTTTTTCATCCTTCAACTTGAAGGCTTCTTCCGCATGGACATATCTCTCGGTCTGGACTAGCAGATTAGTAAAGTTCTTGAGATACTTCTTTTCTAGAAAAAATAGTAAATCGTTCTTCTGAAGATTATCCTTGAGTGCGACCATTGCAATAGACTGGTCCAGATCCTGGACCTCCAATACCATAGCGTTAAATCGGATGACATAAATCCAGATGGATTCTCCCTCCTTCTGCTTGATATTCATCAGAGAATCCAAATCTCGGCACGGACGTCGGCTGTCGACGAAGTGAGCCATGAATTGATGGTTCATCTGATCAAAAAAGAAGATCGTACCTAATTTTAATGTCGAGTATTAATTTTTTGCTGTTTTCTTTACGGTAGATAGAAAAGCTCGACATAATATGGCATCTAGTGCGCCATGAAGTAGCATCATGGTCCGGAAGGCCTCTAGATGATCAACCAGATCAAAGATTTCATCGTAGCTTTCAAATTGAGGGAGCTTGAAGTTTGGTGGAATGGACTCTTGCATAATTCGGAGAGAGAAAGGAGGATCAGTACAGACGTCATCATGGTGAGCTGAGGTGATGTGGTCGAGCTTCTCAATCCATCGGTCCATCTTTCATAGTTTGTGATTGAGGACGTCGTCTCGATCACAGAACTTAGAGGGCTTCTGGCTACAGATGGGAAACATCTCCTTCAGAGGAGAATCATGATCCGAACTTGGATCTTCTGCTCTCTGTTTCCTCTTTCCAGCGGCAACGGGCATGCTAGTCCAAATATTCTTCCTAAGGATTGATTTCTGACATCCTGATAGCGAATTTTTTGGTGAAGTCACCGTTGGAGGCTGTCATATGACCTGTACCATCTCAATGAGGTGCTGAACCCGCTGCATCAGTAGGTTAAACTGCTCTGAATCTATCATGACAGTCGATGGAGGTGGAGGTTGAAGTATCGATGATGGAGCAGGAGTGGATGGATCCAGCTCAGATCTAGCGGCAAACGTGATAGATCTTCGAATAGTCATCATTTTTTGAAGCATTTCTTAAGATTAAGGAAGAGAATGGAGATGAATCTTGAAGAAGAGCATCGATAGGATCGGCTGAGCACTTCTTTAAGACTAAGGGTACCTCAGAGATAGAGGCCCTTCCTCTAGCGCCAATTATATTATTGCAGAATTTAGTTGACGTCAGATCGAGCTAGAGCTAAGAAAGATGAGGTCGCCGTCAGTAATCTGCAAAATAAAATTTCATCCAGAGTCGATGGTGGTGGCTCCGGTAGGACTCTTCGACAATCAAGTCAGCTCTTCTGACCAACAAAAATGGAGTGCTCAGATGAAAGTTCGGTAGAATTTTGGAAAGAAGAAGAGAGCTTAGAGCTTAGAAAAAATATATCTAGAGGATTCCTTTTTATAGGTGGAGCTTGATTGATGGTGATAGCTGCAGCTGTCTGACAGCGGACCACTCGAGACTTGATGTAGTTCGATACAGAGAGAAGGGTGTCGTCAGACTGATGGTGATAGCCATACCATTCAATAGCAGGCCGCTCGAGGCTTGGTGTAGTCTATCATGGAGGAGGATGCTGCTTGTAGCATCATCTGTAGCAGACTGATGGTGATCGTTTGTCGAGATTTAATAGTCGTAGTTTGGAGAAAGCATGCATTGGTCGGTGAAGAACTCTGACATATATCAATTTTAGAGGAGTTTGGACTTCTGAAGGAAATACATCTAGAGGGAATCATCGGAAGCAATCCGCTGAAGGAATCCGACTAAAAAAAAAGTTTGGAAGGATTTTGACTCCTAGAGGAGATCGGTCGAAGGAGAAGTCTGAAAGGAGTTTGGCTCCTGGAGGAGTTTGACCAAAGGAGGAGTCTGAAAGAAGTTCGATGAGAGTTTGTCTCATGTAGAACTTTGACTGAAGAAGAAACTCGAAAAAAATTCGGCTCCCATAGGCATCCGATTGAAGAAGGAGTGCAGAGGGAGTTCGACTCCCATAGGAGTCCGATTGTAGGAGTAATTCGGAAGGACTTCGACTTCTGTAGAAGTCCAACCGAAGGAGATGGTCGAGAAAAGTTTGGCTCCTAGAGAAGTCCAGCTTCTAGGAAAGTCTGGAAGGAATCCAGCTCCTGGTGAGTTTGATAGAAATTCGGCTATTGGGGGAGTTTGACTGGGGCTCAGCCATTGAAGAGTTCGACCGACTGAAGGAATTCGGCTGGAACTCGACCGCTGAGAAGTTTGACCGACTGAAGGGGTTCGGTTGGGGCTCGATCACTGAAGCTCTTTCATGATTATCGGTTGCATTGGGCTAGGCATCAGGCTGGGCTTCGGTAGGAGCAGGATTTATCCCCAATAGGTAGAAT
Source organism: Cocos nucifera (assembly GCA_006176705.1). NCBI lineage: Eukaryota > Viridiplantae > Streptophyta > Magnoliopsida > Arecales > Arecaceae > Cocos > Cocos nucifera. The sequence continues at coordinate 607,472 of QRFJ01000010.1, forward strand.
ATCCCAACTTCCTCAGGATGATCTTGGAGAAGATTCTTCATCCTGAAGAGCTTGCTCAAACTCCAAGTAATCTGGTAGTCAGCCTTTATCGGATCCACTCCATGAGCGATTCGAGTTATCAGAGATAGAGATTCATCATCTTCATGAGAGGTACCGAATCCCGAATCAGTACAGATTCTCATCCGTAGGCCGAGATGGTCGTGTGACTCTTCCTCCAAATGGTCACATTGCCATCTATGAGGAATTTTTGAAGACTGGTCTTTGATTTTCTCTTCATCCGTTCGTTCATTATCAATATTTTTGACTTTTATCGAATAGTTTTGGTGCAATTGGCACCAAACTTTATTCAGATTCTATGCTTTTTTATTGTTCTTTGTAGCCTTCTTCAAATCTTCTTAAGGGTTTCTCTTTTTCGGGCTTTATTTTCTTTGAAGAAACATCCTCGAAAATGAGGATGGTGGTTCTTCAATCCCCGGCATTGGCGTTAGTTTATTATCGGGCATGCATCTTCTATCCATGGATAAAAAATAGATTCTTTTTTGTCTCTACCAATCATCCTTGAGGTCTTCACACTGTTTGGACTGCTCTCGACCTTTCACTGAGTAAGAATGACAATATACTTGAGAGTGATAAAGAACATTTTTAAATGCTGCTCGACATCAAGGTCTCAAAGCAACAGATTCTTCTATCGAAATAGTATTTGTATAATGCTGGCTTGAGTCCGATGAACACCCTCAATAGAAATTTCTTCTTTGTTGATTTATCAAATACCATACTTAGCATTTTCTTTTCATTGAAACTAACCATATTCTTATTCGGTTTGCAAATAAGCAGCTGTCAGCTAAAGACATCTAGTGGGCTATTTGAAAGAAACCCGTCCGTCAAGATGTTTGAGGTGCATCTTCTCGAGAGCCCTCGAGAAAGAAGCGGGCTCCTCCATTGATAGGCTCCTCCATCAAGACTGACTCCACTGCTGCTAACATCTTCAGCACCTTTGGCTCTTGTGGTCGAGAAGCCTCAAAGGAGTCAATCGGATGACAACAATCTCATCATCATTAGGGATGGGCCGAGTAGGGCCGTCCCCATCTCTATTCGCGTTCCATCACTTCATCGGCAATCATCCATCTTGGTTGGGTCACCAAGGGTTCCCCCATCAACAACAGACAAAGGAAAAGCTCCACAGACATTAGAGCACGAAGATCAGACCCCTTCCAAGCAAAAGGGGTTTATTGTGCTAGGGATGCATGTCCCTAGTAATGTTGAAGCATTAAGAGATCACCAGCTCACTCAAGATCTAGTGAAGATGATCATGCTCCTTGCTAATTGGGAGTGTAGTAAGTCACGCCTCCTAGAGTAGATTATCGGGGAGTGCTATTCTTCTCATCTCTCGGTAAGTTTCTTTTTGTTCATATATTTTGAATATTCTCTCCCAAATTTCTTACTTAATCAAATCTCCTTTTGTTTTGTAGATGATCCACAACACTTCGATTTTCTATGAGGGGTTATCTAGTTTTGGTCTCAGGTGGAAGTTGCTGAGGAACTTTTTCGGACCATTGAAGAATGAGAGAAAAAATACCGGGGGGATATTTCTCGACTAAAGACCAAGAAAAGTAAGTTGAATGAGGAGAAGGCTAAGTCGAATAAGGAGATCGGTAGTTTGAAGGGACTTGTTGCCGATTTAAGGGTCAATGTAAACCTGACCGAAGCAGCTATGATGAAGGCTAGGGATAAGCAAAAGAAGGCTGAGCGAGTCACTTGGGAAGCTGAAGAGAAAGCTATCATGGCTGACGAGAAAGTAGCGGTGGTGAAAACTCGAGCTCAAGAGGCCTGCCTCTCGAGGATTGGCCGAGTATAAGACTTCTCAGGCATACATCGATGATCTCGTGAGCAGGTCATCCACTGCATATCAGTCGGCTTTGGAGACTACAAAGATGCTATTGCACGGATGCATCCCGAGATTGAGTGTGGTGCAACCAGAAGAAAAAGAAGAAGGCACCACAGCCAATGATGTTGAAGATGAAGATGCTTGGGTTCCCGAGAAAGATTCTTAGACTTCTCTGCCATTTGTTGATCTCGATGCCAATCGCATGCTTGGTGACGTTCCAAGTGCGACCAGTATAATTGTGGCAAATGATTTGGTTACCAATCTATTTTTATTGACTTCTATACAGATCATATAATGAACTTTTTGTAATCGATCATATCCGACTATGTGATGAATCTTTGTAATCGGATCATATCCGACCATGTAAATTAAAGACTTTCTCCATAATGAAGTAATTTCTTTTCTTTCACACTTGTCTCTTTTGTGTTTGTGTTTGCTTTAAAAATTTGCTAAGTAACTTTGTCGGTAAATTATTTCTTCAATAGTCAACAATAAATAGTCGTCTCTCCAGAAAGTTTGCTTTTGAGAATTCTCTAAATATTTTCCTCGGCAGTTATCTAATTTACTTGTAGAGCATAAACTTGCTGCATAATAATGAAATATTCCAAGTAAACTTCTTTGAAAATAATCTAGATGTTTGTAGAATAATAACCAATATTTTGAAGAAGACCAAGTCAACTTGTTCAACAATTGATCGAGTATTCATGAATCTTATAAGAATTTCCTAAGTATCTTATTCGAAGCAAACATTGTCATTGAAAGAGTCGTTGAATCTTGACAAGTTAAATACTCGTCATTGTATTTTGATGGGGCATATTCGGCCCTTCAGTTAACCGAGTGTCAACCAGTCAATATGTTATGTCGGTTACTATCCAACTATTGCTTTTATGATCAAGTATTAGTCGATCATGTTCATGTGACTAAGAATCAATCAATCATAGATTTTTAATTATTTATTGAATGACTATTTTGGCACAAAAAAGTAGACACCAAATAAAAAAATAATTTGAATTTATTAGAACTTGCTGATAGTACATTCATAAATTCTCAGCATTCCAAGTTCGAAAAATTTTTGTGCCATCCAGGATTGTAATTTTATAGACCCCTGGTCAGAGAACTTCCAAAATAAGATTTGGACCTTCCCAATTGGAGGATAATTTTTCTTGCTTGGTTGGCTTAGAAACTTTAGCTCTTCTAACAACTAAGTCTCCTAGTCGAAAAATTTTTGGTTTAACCTGGGAGTTATAATATCGGGCAACTCGTTGTTAGTACGTCGCCATCCTTAATTGAGCTTTCTTTCTTGTTTCTTCGAGCAAGTTTAAGTCAACTCATCATCGATCAGCATTTGATTCCTCATTGTAGTGTTTAATTCTCATGAAAGGTAGGCCAATTTCAATAGAGATCACTTCTTCAGTTCCAAATGCAGGATTGAAAGGAGTTTCTCCAGTCAAAATTTGAGGGGTTATTTGGTATACCAATAGAACATTGTAAAGTTCATCGACCCATAGATCCTTTGCTTGGTTTAATCTCGCCTTCAGACCTCTATTGGTTACCTCAACTTCTTCGTTTGATTATGGATGTCCCACTGAAGTTAATCGATGATTGATGTGGAACTTGGAGCAGAAATTTTTGAATTTACCATTGTTGAATTGTCGGCCATTATCAATGATAATTATTCAGAAAAGTCCAAATTGTAAATAACTAATTTTCACAAGAAGTCCATTGTCTTTTGTTCGATTATTTGCATCAAGGGTTCTACCTCCATCCACTTTGTGAAATAATCGATGTGTTGTCCACTCACGGGCAAGAATGGATTGAGTATATCAACTTTCTATTGATCAAAAGGATATGGGACCGAGGTAGATGTGGGTTGACTTGATGGTAATCATTGAATGTTGGCGAACCTTTGACATTGATCGCATTTTTGCACCAAGTCAACTGCATCTTGTTGCATAGTCAACCAATAATAATCTTATCGAAAAATCTTGTAAGATAAAAATCTGCCTCCTAAGTGATTGCTGCATATTCCTTCATGTACTTTCTTTGATAGCATAATCAGCTTTAGAAGGAGTGAGACACTTGATAAGAGGTAGGGATGCTGATCATCGATATAGTTTGCCATCAATAATAGTATATCGACAAGCCAAATGTCTTATTCATTGAGCCTCCATAGAGTCTGTCGGTAGAGTATTGTTAGTTAGATATTCAACGAAGGCATCCATCTAGCTCGATTCCTGATTGACTTGGACTTATTACTTCTTCATCGTTGTCTATACTTGGAATCTCAAGATGTTGTATAATTTTTTTTTTCAAGTTATTTTAACTAGAAGTTGCTAATCGGGATAAAAAATCTGCTTGGACATTTTTCGAGCGAGGAATATGAAAAATTTCTATAGAACCAAAAAATAATTTTATTGTATGAAATTTTTGGAGACACCTTGCTAGGACTGGATCTCTTGCTTCGTATTCTCCCTAAGTTTGTTCAGCAACTAATTAGGAGTCAATAAAGACCTTTAGTCATTGTACACCAGGCTCTTTTGCCATCTTTAAGCTGGCTATCAGCACTTCATGTTCGGCTTGATTGTTTGAAGCTTGAAAGTCAAACTTGATAGCATATTTGGTGACAACTCCTTTGATGTTTGTTACAATAAATCCAGCTCCACACTCATGTGCATTTGATGCACCATCAACATGTAATACCCATGCTGGTTCTAGGGAAACTTACTTTGATGGGATCCCAAATTTCTAGGCTCTTCATTAGAAATGGTGTATTCAACAAGAAAATCAGCTAAAACCTAAGCCTTGATAGTAGATCGAGGATGATAAGAAATATCAAATTTGCTGAGTTCAATCGTCCATTTTATCATCTTTCTAGACATGTTGGGTCATTGCAGTAAAGGACTCAAAGGCAAGTCGGTTAAGACTTCTACCAAATCAGCTTGAAAGTATGGGTGAAGTCTTCAAATTATGAAAATGATTGCATAGACAACTTTCTCAATCTGAAAGTATCTTGTTTTGGCACCATGCAAGACTTTACTTGTATAGTAGATGGGCCATTGTACTCCTAATTCCCCGACCAAAACTAAACTGATTACTTCATTTAAAATAGCCAAATATAGAAAGAATTTATCACCTATGTTCAGTTTAGTCAATAATGGTGGAAAGCTCAGGTACATCTTCAAGTTGTTGAAGGCTTTTTAACATTCTTCCAACCAAGTGAAATCCTTCATTTGCCTTAGTGTCTTGAAAAATGGAAGACATTGCTCCACCAATTTAGAGATAAATTGGCGGAGGGATGCTATTCTTTCTACTAGCTTCTGGATGTCCTACTTATTTGTTGAGGGCTTCATATCAAAAATCGTCTTGATTTTCTCGGGATTGGCTTCTATCCTCCTTTTAGTCACCAGAAAATTGAGAAACTTTCTAGAAGTTACACCAAAAGCATACTTGATCAGGTTCAATTTCATGTTATGCCTTCTTAATGCACCAAATGCTTCTTCTAAGTTGGCAATATGCTGAAGATCATCATCGCTTTTTACCAGCATATCATCGACGTATACTTTCATGTTGCAATCGATTTAATTTTTGAACTTTATTCACCAGCTGTTGATAAGTTGCTCCGACATTCTTGAGGCCGAATGGTATGACTTTGTAGCAATAGAGATTCTTTTAAGTGATGATAAAGGCCATCTTTTCTTCATCTTTGGGATCCATCTAAATTTGGTTATAGCTGGAGAATGCATCAATAAAGCTCAAAAGTTAGTATCCAGATGTGGCATTGACTAACTGATCAATTCTCAATAAAAAAAAATTATTATTTGGATAGATTTTATTAAGATCGATGTAGTCGATACAAATTCTCCACTGGCTGTTAGCTTTTTTCACCATCACTATGTTCGCCAATCAATCAGGATAACGGACTTCTCGAATAAAGTTAGTGGTCAATAGTTTGTCAACTTTTTCGTTGATCGTCGGTTATCGTTTGGGAGTATAGTTTCTTTCTTTTGACAAACTGGCTTACATGCATGATTAATTTTTAATTCATGCATAATTATGTTAGAAGGGATATCTGGCATATCTGACGCCGACCATGCAAAGATGTTGGCATTTTGCCAAGGAAAAGTTATCAATTTGTCCCTAAGATCTGGACTTAATAAAGATCCAACTTGAACAATCTTAGTCGGATCTTCTTCTCTCAGTGGTATTGAGATCAATTGTTCGGTAGGTTCTCCTCTGCTTTCTTCTTTCCGTTAATCAAGTCCATCGATGGAAAGAGTCTCCATGGACTTTTTTCCTTTTATTATTGTCATGTAACATTGTTAAGCCAACTGTTGATCTCCTCACATCTCGTTGATATCTATATTGTTGTTCGTCGAAAATTGGACAAGAAGATGGTATGTAGAAATAATGGCCTGTAGTTTATTGGGACCCAGTCGCTCGAGTACAACATTGTATGTTGATGGGACTCAACTACCAAAAAATTAAGCATAACCATACTCTATCAAGGGTACTGGCCAGTAGTAACTGGTAAAATTATTTTGCCTTCTACTTTAATAGATCACTAGAGAATCCAACTAAGGGGGTGATTACCTGCCTTAGTCAGCAGCAAGTTTCATTCAGAAAAAAGCATTGTAAAATAAAATATCTGCTAAACTTTCATTATCTATAGGTATGCTTTTTATATCATAATTAGCTATAGTCATTGAAATGACTACAACATCATCGTGGAGAGTTTGAACTTCCCAAAGATCTTCATCAAAAAAAAAAGTTATCCTCCCACTATCGTTTGGAGGGACTTTTCAAGCATTCTGCTCCCCTAGTTGGTGTTCCTCCAGAAATCATGTCGATAATTCCTACCATCAATTGGTGTGGTTTCTTTCCTAGGACACTACCAAGGTTGTTCATCGATGGGAAGTTGAGCCGGATGATCAAGTAGATATTTTTTGAGATAGCCCTTGCTAATGAGGGCCTTTATCTCATCCTTGAGTTGGATACACTACTCGATATTGTGATCATAATTATGATGGAATCGACAACACTTCTTTCTACTTTGACTCATCGGTAGTGACTGCATGGATAGTGGTCATCAAAGGTAGCTTTTTTTTTCAATCTCCATCAATACCTGCACACGAGGAATGAAGAGAGGAGTACAGGAGTTATACCTATAGTCGGGGATATTTAGCTTTTGACTCTATTGATGGGGTGGAGCCTGAGAACCAACTAGGTTCTGCCATGGCTCCATTCTTTTTTTGCTTTTTTCTGACCATTTTTCTCTATTTGATGCCGGTCAGTAGCGCTCTCGTCTGCATGAATATATATCTATATGCACATTTGAGGAGTTTAGGATATGTCCAAGAGAGCTTCTTATTCAAAGAGTAAGAAAACTTCAAATTTCGAAGCCCTCTCTTCATGGCCGAAATGGCCATATCTTCGTTGAGGTCCTGAACCTCAAGCATGGCAGTACAAATTGTCCATAAAATCTCTGAATGTTTCTCCCTCTTGTTGCCTAAGGGAGGAAAGTCTATCGAACATTCACGGCATTCTCCTGTTGGTGCTAATCAAGTGGACCGCAAATGACTGATCTAGCTACCTAAATGAATGAATACTTCTTGGCTGGAGCTCGGTATACCAGACCTGATCAGTAGCTTTACGGATTATAGCCTAAAAACCAAGACATAAGAGGGCATCAGATGCCCCTTGAATTATCATCAGAGCTTTATAGCTCTATAGGTGGCCAATAGGGTCAGTTGAGCCATCATAAGGCTCCATCTGTGGTATTTTAAATCGAGTTGGGATGGGCTCATCCAAAATGCATTGAGAGAAAGATGGAGTGATGTAGATGCTGAGATTATTGTGAGATTTTTGATTATCACTACTACAGAACAAGGCTACAGCAGCGATTGGTAACCACTACCATAGCCTAAAAAATTATTGCCATAGGCTATGGCAGTGGTTATCTAACCGCCGCCACTGTGGCCATTGCTGTAGGTCTATGGCAGTGGTTATTACAGCAATTATGCAAACACTGCAATAGATAGCTTATGGCAGCGATTATTGCAGTGGTTATACGAACCACTGCTATAGGTAGCTTATGGCAGCGATTCAATAATTACTGCCATAAGTTGAACCGCTGTCATAAGCTACCTATGGAAGTGGTTCGCATAACCGCTATCATAAATAAACTATAGCAACGGTTCTATAACCACTACCATAGATTCTATAGTAGTGGTTATAAAATTGCTGCTATAAGATAATCTATGACAGCGATTTATGAACCGCTGTCATAAACCTAATGCAACGATTTGCCAACCACTGCCATAGATCTAATGCAGCAGTTGGCACGAAACCTACGGCAGTGATTTTACAATCACTGCCATAGCTTTTGAATAATAAAAAATATATTTTTTTTAATTTTTATATTTTTTATCTAATAAATATAGTTTAATAATATAAAAAAATATTATAAATATAAGAATATTTATGAAATTCTTAAATTTTAATACTAAATAAAATTTATTATAATATTTTTTAAAAAAATATATCAAAAATTTTCTAAATCTACGTTATCATCGTCATCGAGAGATGGAGCACGAGCTGGAGCTGAAGCCAGTGCTGAAGGAGCTGGAGTTGGAGCTGGAACATCGACCAACATGTCCTCAAGACCCACGAAATCAGCTCCAAAATGCATGCTGAGCCTCATCACCATAGTGCTCAAGATGCCCTCTAGATGAGATGTGCGCTCCTCAGAGTGAGCAGCCCATGCCGTAGCTTGATCTGCCCATATCGTAGCCTAAGATACCTATGCCAATGCCTCCTCAAGCTGCTCCCGACTGACAACACCGAAAGCATGTAAAGAGATGTTCGCATCAAATCAGTAGCTCATCAGTGTATGTCTGGACCTACATCGAATCCTCGTAGAGTGCTTATGTCCCAAAACCTGAGATAGATGGTCATGGAGGCTAGAAACATCCGAGCCCTCACTCACGAGCACATCTAACTACTCCTGTAATTATAAATTTAAATAAAATATTATAAGAAATACTATAATATTAATCATACTAATATATTTATTACTTATAAAAATTCTTTCGATCTTGGCATTCATCGGCCAACCCTTCTTGTCCAATGGCTTAATCGAAAGATCTCACTACGATTGGATATCACTCCATCTCTCATCAGCTATAATAATAGATCAATTTATTAAAAATAAAAAAAAATATTAATTTAATTTATCTAATAAGATTTAGTATTCATTATCTTTCTATGCACACGACTGGCCATAGACTCACGGTCGAGAGTGTGCGTATACTCCTGGACTGCCCAATTTTATCGATTCTAATGGAATGTAGTCTAACAAGTATTTAAATAAATAATAAATATTTAAAAATATTTAAATATAATTTTAAGCATATTGAAAATTTTAAAAGTTAGAAATTAAACCTCAAACTTCTGGCTCCTCCAATGTCTAACCATCCCCTCCCACTGACTCAGAGGATAGTCCTGTATCTAAGAAATAAACTCCTTTGGAGTATCTCATCGGTACTTGAGTCATCCTCTATAGAGCTTGACCTTATAGCCCTGGTACAATCTTCTTTAGTCAGGCATCTCGAGCCCTCTCGTGACATGAAAGTTATACCTCCTATGCACAAAGTTATCAAAAATCAGTTACAAAATTATTCTAATCAAATATAGTGTAAATATATAAAATGCATAAATATAATTAAAATATACTTATCCATATCTCCTCCTACATCTAGTCCCTGACAGCAGCTTCCATCAATCGCTAGTCTATGGGCACTACCAGAATAACATCGGACCACCTCACAAGCACTCCAAAAATAAAATGCATCTTCCATGCAGTCTTTCTTACTGGCCTCTTCTCGCATTATAGTGCACCATCACCTAATGCTGGTGGTTTCACACATATAGCATGCGTGTGGGACTGTGAAATATCATACTAGATGATGCACCAATGAAAATATGTTATGCAAATATATAAGTATATAAATATTATATAAAAATAAATAAATAAATAACATAATAAAAATGTACACTTAGTGGCCATGGGATCGTGCGACATGGATGCCAGTGAAGATGCATCGGTGGATGAAGCACGTGTCGGAGATATGGCTGACGGTGGAGGCTCAGATGCCGATGGAGTAATATCGGAGGAAGAGTAGATGCCGATGGTCCTGGGCAGTCGATGCGGATGTGGATAGAGTATGTTTTAACTGTAACTCAAATATGGAGCTCCGCATAACCTGCTGAGGGATGAAAGTAAAAGCTAGATGGCATTTTGGTGCCATCATGACCTATAACATTAATGAATATTAACCAATATAACATGTTGAACAATAATATTAGCATACCATTTGATTATTGTAATTATCTATAGAATTATTTATAATTTTCAAACTCTCCAAATTGGACAATCAATTGATCATTATATATAATTCTTTCATCCATACAAAAATATATAAATGTATGGATGTCGGAGATTATGTACACTAATTAATTGATGGATCTATTGTTATGCAATGCAATAAATAAAAGCAACAAGATATAAATTCTACAACATAAATTACATTCATAAATAATTAAGAATGAGCAACAAATAATTTTACTTTCTATTAGCGGTCGGCTGGGGTGAGGATTCTCTTAGCGGTCGGACAGCTAATGGCCGGTACGCCCTAAGGGCTGTCCATGGCCACCGACATAGCATGGTCCAAGGCGGCCGGCACGGCTCAAGATCATCTACGATCGTCAACATGGTACGATCCAAGACTACCAGCATGGCATGGTCCAAAATTCATCGACGAGGATTTTCTTATTGGCCGACATGGCATGGCCCAAGAGCTATCCATGGCTGTCGACATGGTACGGCCCAAGGGCTATCCACGGCCACGACCATGGTCTAGATTTTCTTATCGACTGGCATGGCCCAAGGATGGTCCACGACCATTGACATGACACGGTTCAAGGCTTCCTGCACGACCTAGGGTCGTCCACGATCTAGGGCCATTCATGGCCGTCGACATGGCACAGTCCAACCCAGAATCCACCGATATGGTCCAGAATCAACTGGCAAGAGTTCTCTTACCCACCAACACGAAGCCATGATCAATGGATAATTATAATATTTATAATAAAAATTATAAATATTATTATAAATATTATAAATAATTAATAAATAATACTATAATTTTTTAAAAAAAATAATATCTATGGCTACGAAGAAGGGATCGCATAGAGAGCTTCGAGGATCGCCAACGACGATGCTACAGAAAGATGGTGGCACTAGAGATAGCCTATAAAATGAGAGAGACACAAGATAGTGAGATAGAAAGAGAGAAGAGATAGAAAGAGAAAGAGAGAGAAGGAGGGGGTGGGTCGAGCCGAGGAAAGAGAGGAGAGAGAGAGAGTAGGAAGGGGGTGGGTTAGGCCAAGGGAAGAGAGGAGAGAGAGAGGAGGGGGCAAATCATGCCGAGGGAAGAGACGAAAGAAAGAGAGAGGCACTACTACAGAATCGAGCTATGGCAGTGGTTTGTAACCACTACTGTATCCCAAAAAATTGCTGCTATAGGCTATGGCAGCGGTTAGCTAACCGCTGCCACTGCAGCCATCACCGTAGGTCTATGGCAGTGGTTGTTGCAGTGGTTATTAAAATCACTGCTATATAGACCCTATTGCAGCAGTTTTTAAATCACTGCCATAGGCTTGTCTATGGCAACGGTTATAAAACTGTTGTTATAGACAGTTTATGGCAGTGGTTATGAAACCGCTGCCATAGCCTTATCTATGGAAGCGGTTACGTAACTGCTGCTATAGGTCTAATACAGTGATTGATACATTACCTACAGCAGCGGTTGTAAACCACTACCGTAGCTTTTGAATAATTAAAAAAATATAAAATTTTTAATTTTTTATATATTTTACCTGACAAATGCAGAGATATACTACATAAAAAAATATTATAAATATAAAAATATTTTTAAAATGCTAAAATTTTATTATCGAATAAAATTTATTATAATATCTATTTTTAAAAATACATCAAAAGTCTCCTAAATCTATATTGTCATCGTCCCCAGGAGATGGAGCACGAGTTGGAGGCGGAGCTGGAGCCAGAGCCAAAGCTGGAGGAGCTGAAGCTGGAATGCACGCCAACATATCCTCAAAGTCCGTGAAGGCACCTCCAAAATACGCGTTGAGCGTCGACACCATGTCTCTCACGATGCCATCTAGATGAGATGCGCGCTCCTTAGCCCGATCTGTCCGCATCGCAGCATGATCTGTCCATGCCAACGCTACCTCAAGCTCCTTCCGACTAACGACATCAGAAGTCTATGAAGAGATGCTCATCTCAGACTAATAGCTGATCGACGTATGTTCGGGCCTGCATCGGATCCTTCTAGAGTGCTCAGGCCCCAAGCTTGAGACAGATGGTAATGAGGGCCAGAGGTATTCGGATCCTCATTCGCGAGCGTATCTAACTGATCATGTAATTATAAGTGTAAATAAAATTTTATAAAAGATGCTATAATACTAATCATATATACTAATATATTTAATACTTACAAAATTTTTTTCGATCGCGACGTTCATTGGCCTATCCTTCTTATCCGTACGGTTGGATCGAAAGATCTCACTACGACTGGGCATCACTCCATCTCTCATCAGCTATAACAATGGATCAATTTATCAAAAATATGAAAAAAATATTAATTTAATTTATCTACTAAGATTTAGAATTCATTACCTCTCTATACACACGACTGGCCATAAACTCATAGTTGAAAGTGTGCGTATACTCTTGGACTGTCCGATTCTTTTGATTCTAATGGAAGATAGCCTAATAAGTATTCAAATAAATAATAAATATTTAAATAAAACTTTAAGCATATTAAAAAATTTAAAAGTTAGTAATTTTACCTCGAACTTCTAGCTCTTTCAATATGTAACCATCCTCTCCCACTGACTTGAAGGACAGTCCTATATCCATGGAACAAGTTTCTCTGGAGTGTCTCATCGGTGCTCGAGCCATCCTCTGTGGAGCTTGATCTTGTAGCCTCGGTATAACTTTTTGATCTTCTTCAGTCGAACATCTCGAGCCCTCTCATGATCAAAAAACTCATACCTCCTCTGCACAAAATTATCAAAAGTCAATTATAAAATTATTCTAATCAATATAGTGTAAATATATAAAATGCATAAATTAATTAAGATGCACTTATCCATATCTCCTCCCACATCCGGTCCCTGATAGTATCATCCATCAATCATTAGTCTCTAAGCTCTACGGGAATAATGTCTGACCGTCTCACAAGCACTCCAAAAAAGGAATGCATCTTCTGCACGGTCTCTCCTACTGGCCTCCCCTCCACATCATACTATACCATCATCTAATGCTGGCAGTTCCACACATGCACCATACATATGGGACCGTGAAATATCCTACTGGATGATGCACCTACAATGAAAATATGTTATACAAATATATAAGTATACAAATACTATATAAAAAATATATAATATAATATAATAAAAATATACACTCAGATATCGGTGGTGTAGCATGTGTCGGAGATGTGGATGATGGTGGAGGCTCAAATATCGGTGGAGTAGATGCCGTCAGTAGAGTAGATGTCGATGGTGGAGGTTTCTAAGCAGTCGATGCGAAGGTAGATGGAGTATACTCCGACTGCTCCTTAGATGCTGAACTCCGTGTAACCTGTCAAGAGGCAAGAGTGAAAGCTAGATGGTATTTCGGTGCCATTGTAATCTGCAACGTTAATGAACATTAACCAATATAACATATTGAACAATAATCAAAGATATTACTTAGGTACCATCCGTACAATTACATATAAATATATGGATGCCAAAGATTATGTACACTAATCAATTGATGGATTTATCGCTATGCAATGCAATAAATAAAAGCAACAAGATAGGGGTTCTCTTAGCGATCGGGGTTCTCTTAGTAGTCGGCACGACCCACGACACGACCTACCAGCACGACACGGCCCTTCCTCTCTCTCTCTCTCGATCTCCCTCTCCGACGATGGTAGTGAGGCCGGACCCTCTCCCTCTCCTTTTCTTAGTTTTGGATCCCGAAATCATGTCTAGATACTCGAAATTCATTAGGATCTGGGTCTGATACTTCAAGTACGGACCCATCGGGTATTTGGGTTCGGATCTGGTACCAATAATTAAAATTGGGTCTAAATCTGAATATCCAGATTTCGATCCAAACCCGATCCATTGATAGGTCTAGTTCAGTGATTAATAAATAATACTATTGTTGACGCAGAAACTGATCATCGTCGGAGTCCGCTGGAGTGGAGGCCGCTGAGGTCTCCGTCGGGGATCTGCAAAATAGAGTCCCATCCGAAGTCGGTGGGGGGGTGGCTCCGACAGGACCCTCCGACGATCAAGTCAGATCTGGCCAACAAGAATGGAGTGCTCGGGAATGAGTTCCGAAGCTTAGAGAAGAAGAGGAGAGCTCAAAGATTAGAGAGGTTAGCATATCTGGAGGATCCTTTTTATAGAGGAGCTTGATGGCGACAGCTGCAGCCGCGTGCTGATGGGCCGCTCGAGGTTCGGCGGAGTCAGTCTCATGGAAAGGTGCCGTGTGCGACAGATTGATAGTGACAGCCATCGCCGCCTGATAGCGGATTGCTATCGCTTACGGTGGACTGATGGTGATGGCTACAGAGCTTGCGGTGGACTAATGGTGATGGCTGCAGAGCCAATCGAATGAAGGGTTGAAAGCCTTCATCGTGTGCCCATTTTGGAGGAGTTCGAGCTCCTGAAGAGGAAGCTTGAAAGGAGTTCGGCTCCCATAGGCATCTGGCTGGAGGTACGCGACTGAGGTTCGGTCACTGGGAGTTTGGAAGAAGCTCGATCGCTAGAAGTTTGAAGGAGCTCAGCCGGCTGAGCAGCTCGAGGAGCTCGATCGCTAAGCACTTCGACCGCTGAAGGGGTTCGGTCCTAACGTTGGGAGTCCAAAGAAGCTCGACGGCTGAGGAGTCCGAGGGAGTTCGGCAGCTAAGTAGTTCGATTGGCTGAACAGGTTAAAAGAAGTTCGACCGCTGGCCAACCCATCTGCTGAAGCCCGTCTGCTGAAGCTCTTCTGCGGCTACCGGTTGCATTAGGCTGAGCATCGAACTAGACTTCAGTGGGAGCAGATTTATCCCCGACACTAGCCCCCCCCACTTTCGAGTTCGAAAATCAAAGGAAGGGAGTCCAGGAAAGGCAACTGCCGAAGTCTTCCTTTGAGCCCCATGCTGGTCCAGATCGAAGCTCGGGGGAGATCTCATCTCCAGCCAAAGTTGATGTCGAAGTTGAGGCCTGAGGGAGATCTCATCTCCAACCGAGGTTGAGGTAGGCCTCATCCACTGCGATCGAGGTCGGAGGTTGAGCTCCTCAGAGGCGATATTATCTCCAGCAGTCGAGGTTAATACGGTCACTCGGGAGGGGTCTGATCTCTAGTTGGGGTTGCCTCCGATCTTATTCCTAGCCGAGATTGGCACGGACGCTCGAAAGATTGCTTATCTCTATTCAAGGCTTCTTGAATGCTCTAGCCGAGGTTGTCCCAGACCTTATCTCTATTCAAGGCTTCTCGGGCGCTCTGGTCGAGGTTGTCGCGAGCCTTACCCATAGCCAAGGTCGTCGGTCGCTTTGGGAGAGATCTTATCTCTAGCCAACATTGATGGAGATCTTATTTCATGCGGACTTCGGAGCTCGGACTTGGACTTTGCTCATGCTAGGATGAGGTTCTCCTCCTACTTCTAACGGGTTGTGGGGGCGCATTCGGACCATCGTCCATCTCCCCCCATCTCGTCTAAGATGGACGAGGCCTTGGACTTTGCTCGCATTAGGATGAGGTTCTCCTCCTGCTCCTAACGGGCTATGGGGGCACATTCAGACCGTCGTCCGTCTCCTTCCATCTCGTCCTTTGTGAACGAGGCCTTCGATTTTGCTCACATTAGGATGAGGTTCTCCTCCTATTTCTAACGGGCTGTGGGGGCACATACGGATCGTCATCCGTGCCTCTCCCCCCATCTCGTCCTTTGTGAACGAGGCCTTCGCTCAGGAGAGATCTTATCTCTAGCCGAGGTTGTCCACGATCGCTCGAAAGAGATCTTATCTCTAGCCGAGGTTGACTCGATCGCTCGGGAGAGATCTTATCTCTAGTCGAGGTTGATGCTCGTGTTAGGATGAGGTTCTCCTCCTGTTCCTAATCGAGGTTGACTCGGTCGCTCGAGAGAGATCTTATCTCTAGTCGAGGTTGTCAACGATCACTCGGGAGAGATCTTATCTCTAGCCGAGGTTGACTCGATCGCTCGAGAGAGATCTTATCTCTAGCCGAGGTTGATGCTCGTATTAGGACGAGGTTCTCCTCCTGTTCCTAATCGAGGTTGACTCGGACACTCAGAAGAGATCTTATCTCTAGCCAAGGTTGTCAACGATCGCTCGAGAGAGAGATCTTATCTCTAGCCGAGGTTGCTCGTGTTAGGATGAGGTTCTCCTCCTGTTCCTAATCGAGGTTGACTCGGTCGCTCGGAAGAGATCTTATCTCTAGCCGAGGTTGTCAACGGTCACTCGAAAGAGATCTTATCTCTAGCTGAGATTGACTCGGTCGCTCAGGAGAGATCTTATCTCTAGCCGAGGTTGATGCTCATGTTAGGATGAGGTTTCTCCTCCTGTTCCTAACCGAGGTTAACTCGGATGCTCGGAAGAGACCTTATCTCTAGCCGAGGTTGTCAACGCTCGCTCGGAGAGATCTTATCTCTAGCCGAGATTAACTCGATCGCTCGGGAGAGATCTTATCTCTAGTTGAGGTTGATGCTCGTGTTAGGACGAGGTTCTCCTTCTGTTCCTAACCGAGATTGACTCGGTCGCTCGGAAGAGATCTTATCTCTAGCCGAGATTGTCAACGATCGTTCGGAAGAGATCTTATCTCTAGCCAAGGTTGTCGCTCGCGTTAGGATGAGGTTCTCCTCCTGTTCCTAACGGACTGTGGGGGCACATAAGGACCGCTGTCAGGGCCTCTCCCCCTATCTCATCCTTTGTGAACGAGGCCTTCACTCGGGAGAGATCTTATCTCTAGCCGAGGTTATTGCTCGTGTTAGGACGAGGTCCTCCTCCTGTTCCTAATGCGGCAATCTGCTTCTTTCCTATCATCGCATAGTTTTCGTATCCAGAAATAATATTATCAAAAGGAAAAAAATTTATTAAAAAAAAGTTACTAGCAGCGCATCCCCAAATTCTGTATTTCAAGATCGTGGTAGCGTTGTTCCTCCGCATTTTTTTGACAATAAGTCCCAGGGTGGATGAGCTCCTCATGCTGGCCTTCTCAATTTGGTACAAGCTCTTGTCGCTAGGAGACGATGAATCGCTGATGCACCCAGCTCCTCCGAGGGGCAATGTGGATGAGGCCATAAGGTGGCCGACCTCCTTGCGGTCTCTGGCTATGGCAGTGCCCTTGGTCGATCTTTTTCTGCTTCAGACTGGTGCTGGAGGAATTTACCCAGCCGCCCCTTTCTGACGAGCTCCTCAATTTCATCTCGGAGCTGCATGCATTCCTCAGTGTCGTGGCCATGGTTGCGATGGTAGAGGCAGTACTTGCTTCGATCGCACTTGTTCAGGGGAGACCGCAACCCTTCTGGTGTTGGCAGCTGGTTCCTAACTTCGATGAGAATCTGGGTCCAAGGAGCATTGAGGGGGGCGTAGTCGCGGAATCTTCCGAGAGGAGGGCTTCTTTAAGCCCCTCTGTTGGGGCTTCCTCGATGGCGAGTTCGAGCCCGCCTACTGTCGAAGGAGGTCTGCGAGCGCGGTCGAACTTCGCTCGGCTCTCCATCGTCCGCCAGCCACTCTCTTAGGGCTTCCTCATCTTTCAACTTAAAGGCTTCTTCCGCACGGGCATATCTCTCGGCCTGAGCCAGCAGATTGGCGAAGTTCCTGGGGTACTTTTTTTCTAGGAAGAACGGTAAGTCATTTTTCTGAAGGCTGCCCTTGAGCGCGGCCATCGCAACAGACTGGTTCAAGTCCCGGACCTCTAATGCCGCGGTGTTAAATCGGGTGACGTAAGCTCGGATGGATTCCTTCCATTTCTGCTTGACACTCATCAGAAAATCCGAACCTCGGCACGGACGTCGGCTGCTGATGAAGTGAGCCACGAACTGACTGCTCATCTGGTCAAAAGAGAAGATCATACTCGGCTTCAATGCCAAGTATCAGTTTTTAGCTACTCCCTTTAGGGTAGATGGGAAAGCTCGGTACAGTATGGTGTCTGAAGCACCATGGAGCAGCATCATAGCATGGAAGGCCTCCAGATGATCAACCGAATCAGAAGTTCCATCATAGCTTTTCAGTTGAGGGAGCTCGAAGGTCGGTGGAATGGGTTCTTGCATAATTCGGAGAGAGAAGGAAGGTTCAGCATGGACGTCGGCATGATGAGCTGGGATGATGCGGTCGAGCTCTTCAATATGTCGGTCCATCTCCCATAGTCTATAATCGAGGGCGTCGTCCTGGTTGCAGATCTTAGGGAGTTTCCAACTACGAATGGGGAAGGTCTCTCCTAGAAGAGAACAATGATCCGAACACGGATCCTCGACTCTCTGTTTTCTCTTCTCCAGGGCGACAGGTATGCTGGCCCTGGTACTCTTTCTTGGGGTCAATTTTCGACCTTCGAATGGTGGGTTTTCTGGTGGAGTCACCACCGGGGGCTGCTGTATAGCCTGCAATGCCTTCGTTAGGCCACAAACCTATCGGACAAGCAGGTCGAACTGCTCCACATCTACTGCAGGTGCAGGTGGAACCTGAGCTATCGGGGCTAAAGCAGGAACAGACGAATCTAGATGGGATCGGGCCACGGAGGCCGCCGAGCGCCGTGTCAAAGCTCTTCTGAGAGGCATTTTTACTTCGGGAGAGAAAAGGGAGATCTCCGAAGAGGGAAGAGAAAAGTCATCGAGCACTCCTTTAAGAACAAGGAAACCTCAGAGGTTCACACCCTTTCTCTAGCGCCAATCTGTTGACGCAGAAACTAGTCATCGTCGGAGTCCGCTGGAGTGAAGGCCACTGAGGTCGCCGTCAGGGACCTGCAAAACAGAGTCCCATCCAGAGTCGGTGGAGGGGTGGCTCCGGTAGAACCCTCCGACGATCAAGTCAGCTCTGGCCAACAAGAATGGAGTGCTCGGGAATGAGTTCCGAAGCTTAAAGAAGAAGAGGAGAGCTCAGAGATTAGAGAGGTTAGCGTATCTGGAGGGTCCTTTTTATAGCAGAGCTTGATGGTGATAGCTACAGCTGCGTGCTGGCGGGCCGTTCGAGATTTGGTAGAGTCAGTCTTACGAAAAGGTGCCGTGTGCGGCGGATTGATGGTGACAGCCATCGCCGCCTGGTAGCGGATTACTATCGCTTGCGGTGGACTGATGGTGATGGCTGTAGAGCTTGTGGTGGACTGATGGTGATGGCTACAGAGCCAGCCGTATGAAGGGTTGAAGGTCTTCATCGTGTGCCCATTTCGGAGGAGTTTGGGCTCCTGAAGAGGAAGCTTGGAAGGAGTTCGGCTCCCATAGGCGCCTGGCTGGAGGTACGCAGCTGAGGTTCGACCGCTGGGAGTTCAGAAGGAGCTCGATTGCTAGAAGTTCGAAGGAGCTCGGTCGGCTGAGCAGCTCGAGGAGCTTGACCGCTAAGCAGTTCGGCCGCTGAAGGGGTTTGGTCCTGACGTTGGGAGTCCGAAGAAGCTCGACGGCTGAGGAGTCCGAGGGAGTTCGGCAGCTAAGTAGTTCGGTTGGCTGAACGGGTTAGAAGAAGTCGACCGCTGGGCAACCCATCTGCTGAAGCCCGTCTGCTGAAGCTCTTCTGCGGCTACCGATTGCATTAGGTTGAGCATCGAACTAGACTTCGGCGGGAGCAAGATTTATCCCTAATAATAATGAAATTAAAATAAAAAATATATCTACGACTATAGAAAGGGGGTCGCACTGAAAGCTCCAAGGGTCACCAGCGACGGTGCTAGAGAAAGACAATGGCATTAGAGGTAACCTACGAAACAAGAGCAATATAGCGAGATACAGAGATAAGAGAGAGAAAGAGAAAGAGGAAAGAGAGAGGGAGAGGGGGCCCGGAAGGGTGCCGTGATGGGAAGGCCAAGAGATGGGGAGGGCAGGGCGGTGGACGGGGAGGGCAAGGGGTGGGCGGTTGGGCTATGGTCGGGGATGGGGAGGGCGGAGGATGAACGATCGGTGATGGGGGTGGGGCGGCGCGGCGATCGGGGATGGGAAGGGCGATGGACAAGCGGCCGGGGATGGGAGGGCAGGGGGCGGCGGCAGCGATCGAAGATGGGGAGGGCGGGGGCGACGGTCGGGGAGGGCAAGGGTGGGTGGTCGGGATGGGAAGGGCGGGGGGCAACAGTCGGGGAGGGCAAGGGGTGGGCGGCCGGTCGGTGGTCGAGGATGCGAAGGGCGGGCGACAGCGGGATGCGTGGAGTCTCACCGACGATGAAGAAGAGGGAAGAAAGAGAGAGAGAGAGAGAGCATGGAAAGAAAGAAAAATTAAAAATTTTTAACCTAACCTACAGTAGCAATTTTTGATCTACTACCATAGATCTATGGCAGTGGTTATTGAAAATCGCTACAATAGATCTATTGCAGCGGTTTTCAGTAACCACTGCCATAGGTTGAAAATAATTTTTTTTATTTTTTAAAATATTATATAATTTTAAAATTTAATGTCCATCTTCACCATTCATTATCTAAATAATTATTGTTAGAATATCATCATAAAAAAATCATCCCGATCCGATGGCCCTAGCTTCATCGATCAGAAAAATTTAATTTCGATGATCATGAACGATGATACGATAATTGATAGATGGAGACCTTCGATCAGTTTGAAAATCTGTAATGATGATCTCGATGATATTTATAGCATACTATCAAAGTTTTACTTCAATCGAATATCGTTATCATATCAATTTAGTATGGAATAATTTCAGTCATTAAATTAGAAACAAGCGATCAAAGAGCTAAACGGCATTCGATTATGAGATAATTTTTTAGTTAAATAATCTTTGTTATAATTTTAATCATTTTATATGATGATAATAGTAAAATTTAAATTATTTTTATATGAACTATTCATGTTAAGCAGATATTGCAAAAGTACGAGCATATGCATATAACAACCAATGGAGTTCAAGAATCGTTATCAGATAACGTATAGTTTTAAATTGTTCTTAGTCTCACAAGTTGAATTTTATAATCACCACCATAAAAATAATTAAAGTAGTAGCCAAGATCATTTATAAAAAAAATTATCTCATAATCGAACACCATATGGTCCTTTGATCACTCGTTTATCATTTAACGATCAAAATTGACTTATTCTAAATTGATCAAGATAACGATATCCGATTGAAGTAAAATTTTGATAGTACACTATAAATATAACTAAGATCATACTTGCAAGTTTTTGAATCTATCGAAGATCTCCATCTATCAGATCATCGCATCATCGTTCGTGGTCATCGAAATTAAATTTTTTTGATCGATGAAGTTAGGACCATCAGATCGAGGTGATCTTTTGCGATGATACTTTAATGATAATTATTTAGATAATGAATGATAAAAATAGATATTAAATTTTAAAATTATATAATATTTAAAAAAAATAAAAAAAATATATATTACAGCGGTTATAAATAACCGCTGCCATAGATCAACGTATAGCAATGGTTACAAGAAACCGCTGCTATAGGTTCAACCTATAGCAGCAGTTGTCCTAACTACTGCTATAGATCAGACCTATGGCAGTGGTTACAAAGAACCGCTATCATAGATCAGACCTATGGCAATGGTTAAAACGAACTACTGCCATAGGTCCGATCTATGGCAGCGGTTTCTTGTAACCGCTGCTATAGGTCGATCCTATAGCAGCGGTTCTTTGTAATCGCTGTCGTAGATTCTATTGCAACAGTTTTAAAAATCACTGCAATAGCATGCGCTACCGTAGACTCTTTTTGCAGTGGTGAGAGCAAGGAGGGATCAGGGCCAGTGATCGAGCCGATCGAAAAGGAGAGGAGAGAGAGCATGAGGGGGCAGATTGGGCCAAAGAAAAAGAGGAGAGAAAGAGAGAGCAAGGAGGGGTTGGGACCGACGGTCGGATCGGCCAAGAAAGAGAGGAGAGAGAGAGCAGGAGGGGGCGGATCGGGCTAAGGAAAGAGAGGAGAGAAAAAGAGAGAGCAGGAGGGGTCGGGGCTAGCGGTCGGGTTGGCCGAGAAAGAGAGGAGAGAGAAAGCAGGAGGGGGTGGATCAGGTCGAGAGAAGAGAGAAGAGAGAGAGAGAGAGAGAGAGCAGGGAGGGGTCGAAGCCAACGATCAGATCGATCGGGGAAGAGAGGAAAGAGAAAGTAGGGAAGAGAGGAGGGGGAGGTGGTAGAGCTGATGGACGAGCCGATTGAGGAGGGAGGAGGAGGGGAGGTGGTGGGGCCAACGATCGAGCCGATCGAAAAAGAAGGGGCAAGTGGGGAGGTGGCGGAGCCGACGGTGGAGAGGATGGGCAAGAAGGAGGAAGAGGGGGAGGTGGCGGAGCCGGCGGCCAGAGAAGAAAATAGAGGGGAGGACTCAACGTCGGTTGGGGAAGGAAACGGAGGGAAGGGCCTCACCGACGGTGGAGAGGAGGGAGAGAGGGAGCGCTCGAAAAAAATGAAATTGGGAATGGAATTGAAAAAAAAATTATCTATGGCAATGATTTTTTAACCGTTGTTTTAGATCTATGGTAGCGATTCTAAGTAACCACTGTCGTAGGTTAAAATTAATTTTTTTTTTATTTTGATCTAAATATTACATAATTTTAAAATTTAATGCGCATCTTCATCATTCATTATCTAAATAATTATCATTAGAATATCGTCACCAAAAACTGCCTTGATCCAATAGTCCTAGCTTCATCGATCAGTAAAATTTATTTTCGATGACCATGAACAATGGTGCGATGATCTGAAAGATGGAGATCTCTGATGGATTTAAAAATCTACAACGATGATCTCAGTAATATTTATAGCATACTATTAAAATTTTACTTCAATCGGATATCGTTATCATGGTTAATTTAGTACAAGATAATTTCGGCCATTAAATGATAAACGAGTTATCAAAGGATCAGACGGCGTTTGATTATGAGATAATTTTTTTATAAATAATCTTGACTACTACTTTAATCATTTTTATGATGATAATCGTAAAATTTAAATCATGGAACTAAGAATGATCCAAAACTATGCATCGCTTGATATCCATTTTTAAACTTCATTGGTAATTATGCTTGTGCTTTTGTAAGATCTGTTTAACATAAATAGTTCATATAAAAATGATTTAAATTTTATAATTATCATCATATAAAATAATTAAAATTAT
This sequence comes from Cocos nucifera, assembly GCA_006176705.1. Taxonomy (NCBI): domain Eukaryota; kingdom Viridiplantae; phylum Streptophyta; class Magnoliopsida; order Arecales; family Arecaceae; genus Cocos; species Cocos nucifera. The sequence goes on from QRFJ01000010.1 coordinate 630,778, forward strand.
AGCAAAGATTGTTTAATTAAAAAATTATCTTGTAATCGAACATCGTTTGGCCCTTTGATCATTTGTTTCTCATTTAACGATCAAAATCATTCCATACTAAATTGTCCATGATAATGATATCCAATTGAAGTAAAACTTTGATAGTATACTACAAACATCACCAAGATCATCATTGCAGGTTTTTGGATCCATCGATAGTCTTCATCTATTAAATCATTGCATCATCGTTCATGGTCATCAAAATCGAATTTTTCTAATCGATGAAGCTAGGACTATCGGATTGAAGTAGCCTTTTGTGAAGACACTCTAATAATAATTATTTAGATAATAAACGATGAAGATGGATATTAAATATTAAAATTATATAATATTTAGAGTAAAAATATGAAAAAGAGATATGGCAGTGGTTATCCATAACCGCTGCTATAGATTGTCCTACGGTAATGGTTACATATAATCGCTACTATATGCCGAATCTATAGCAGTGGTTATCCATAACCGCTGCCATAGGTTTAACCTATGGCAGCAGTTTCATCAATCGCTGCCATATGTCATATCTATTATAGCGATTATCTTAAATCGATGCTATAATTTTAATCTATGGCAGTGGTTCCATGTAACCGCTACTATTGATAGACCTATGGCAGTGGCTAGCATAAACTACTGCTATAGGTCGGACCTATAGCAGCGGTTCTTTATAATCACTGTCGTAGATTCTATTGCATCAATTTTCGAAACCACTGTCATAGTATGCATTGTCATAGCTTTTTTTAATAGTAGTGTATCCACTTGTAGGCAAGCGAGTAGGCGGTCGATTTTCTTTAACTTTCGCTCATAGTCGTCGAGCCACCGTTGTTGTGAGGTTTCAGAGGTAGAATCTCCTCCTAAAGAATTTGAAGGCGAGGAATTGGAAGGCGATCAAGCAAGGTGTCTTCCCTTATTTGATGCTACGGCGGAGAGAAAGGGAAGGGGACCACTGCTGCGAGCGGGTGGCATGATGAGAGTGTTGGGATGGTTGTGACTCAATATGATGGGAGTATCGATCAAGTCATCATTCCGAGGGCAGAGAAGGTTATCGCTACAAGGTGCGGTGACTGTGCCTAGATGGCACCGGATGTGATGCTATTGTTCCACCATAGGATGCTGCTGTTGCATTTGCTGGAGGCTATACATTGCCTCCGAAGATTTTGTACTTGCTACATGAGGGCAGCAAATTGTAGCTAGTCCACGATCATCGATGGTCGTGAAATGTTGGGTTCTTCATGATTGATTGGTACTGGTGCTTCACGCTGCGATGAACATCGATTGGAACTTGTCGAAGCATTTTGTGCTCTCATTTTGGCCATTAAGATTATTGAGAAAACTCTTTCCTCCTACTTGGCACACCAATTTATTGCCGCTAAGCTCTGATGAGATACTCGGTTTGGGACCGAGTATGTTGCTGAGATGTGTCTGGAGATGATGGTGTAGAAACCTGCAAAAAGAAGTTCTCTTATCAGAGATTGTCCAGTAGAAGACCCTCTGATACCTACGTCAGTTGGAGATTAGGAAATAGATAAGCCAAAACAGAATGGTGGCTTGAATTACTTAGAAAAGTTTAAGATAGTTTAATGGATCCTCTTGCTTACCTCTCTTTAAATAAAGGTAGACTATATCATTGAGAGTAACGTCCATCCCTTAAAGCATGAGAACACGGATATTATTGGATTAGCGGATAGTTAATAGCCCATGATGTCTTAATAATCGATAGTTAATGTCATGTTAGAGTATTATAACCATTCCATTAACTCAGAGTGTTATAGGTTGTGGATTTCGATTTCGTTGAAGATTCTTAGTCGATGTCCACATCAAATGATCAACATCTTGTTCGACTAATGGTCGAGTATGTGTTGCCGTAAAAGAGTTATTCAGTTACAATTTAAATAACATCATCTCTCTTCTGATCGTCAGTTACTTGATAACTCTATCTTAGTTGGTTGCCACTCGTTCATCTTCATTATTCGGTGGAGATTGAAGATTATCCATTCTGAGATAATCGGGAGAATTCCGAGTAAGCCTTAAATCCGTTGACATCATATTTGATCCATGGAATATCTAAATATTTCCTCCAATATGCATATAAAATATGGAGTTAGATACGAAAGACTGAAGAGTTATACCTTACACCACGTGTACCACAGGTCTACATCAAAGATATAGCATAGGAACAAACTACGATGAAATACATATATGATGCAGCAATCTAATATCTATGAGATATGCAGTGCGGCTATCCGAGATGAGTAATTCGTATGATGCATATGGTATATAATATAATTTCTCTAAATGATCCAACCTAATCCTCGTAAGATGTAGGATATAATTTCTTCAAATAACCTCACCTAATCCTTATATTTGGCCATCCATCGTACCAGGTCGAACAAAATGGGTTGAAAAAACGAACAAGCCAATAGAGTGGTGCGAAGATAGCAATTTTTTTAGCCCATTATTTTGGACTTCTTCAATTTTTTTAACAAAAATTTCCCAACATGCAACAGAAGTAGCTACAGCACAGCTCAACACTAAAACTGAAAATGGGTCGGATTAACTCATGACTCGATCTAAATTGATCCATTTAGATCCAATCCAACATATTTTAAAGGATCCATGGATCGGATTCTAAAATTAGACATATTCTAAATCAGTTCTGAATTTACTGAATTTAAATCTGATTCGATCTGAATTCAGTATTAAATTCAATATATAAACTATAAAATTAATAAAATAAAGTTGAAATTCCAAATGCTCTTGTAGTATTATTATTTTTTAAAAATTTTACTTAATTTAATTATAAAATTTTTAAAAATTATTTATAAATTAAAAATTAAGATAAAAAAATTTTTTGCCATAAATTTTATATATATTAGTTTATTATATGAAATGGATCTTATCAAAATTTGAGTTCGAATCGAATTTAAAAAATTTTAGATTGGGATCGAATTATACATGAATCTAATTCGATCCAAAAGATTTAATAAAATAAATTTTTTTACCATAAATTTGATCTAATTTAATTTAATTTTTAATTAAATTAAATTTAAATTTAATATTAAAATTTAATAAAAAAATTAAATTAGATTGAAATCACTCGTAATCCAAATAGATCCAACTCAACTCATTTACACCCTGCTCAACACCTAACATCCGGACGGGAGCCGGCTAGAGCAAAGTGGCTCCAAGTCCAATCAAAAAACCAGCCGAGGCAGCTCCGCCCGATGCCCGTCGTGACGTGGTTTTCGTGAAAGCCATAGGCCCCAGCCACCAGAAATTATATGTTATATGCGGTTCCTCTCCTCGCGTGACGGCAGCCTGACATCCTCTCTCGCCTCACTCACCTACCGCGCTTCACCCACTCCACCATCCCTTTCCCTTTCCAAAAACCCAGGTCACCGGTCACCTCTCTCTCTCTCACAGTCTTAACATGTACTCACCTCTAACGGTCATGATTTCTTTCTCGCCAAAAAAAAGAAAAGGTCATGATTTCATTGAGTTTTCCATTCTATTTAACACCGTGGCCGCATCTTATCATGAGCAAAAGCCAGAGCACTCCCAAAAAGCCAAGGAGTAGCATTCTCTTCCCCAACACCCTAATCTCCTTCTCATTCTTATTATCCACTCGACATCCTGAGAAATGGGCAGCCTTGAGTCGGAAAGAGTGGTCATCGGATGGGCCGCAAGGGATCCCAGTGGCTTTCTCTCTCCCTACACATACACCCTAAGGCAATCGATTAATCAGCTTATTCTTCAAATGGTTTGTTTCCTTCTTCTCTTGGATCTAACAACAAGTTCTGGTGTCTAAAAGTACAGGAAGACTGGACCGGAGGATGTGGTGATCAAGGTGTTGTACTGTGGGATCTGCCACACCGATGTCCACCAAGCCAAGAACCATCTTGGCATGTCCAATTACCCCATGGTTCCAGGGTATGATCGAACAACTAGCATACATAATATAAATAGCATCTATACTTCGTATCAAAATGCATATATGCTCACAGTGCTTTATTTTGGTGAGTCGATTTTTTTCTTTGGTAAGTTGCTTATTGTGTTTTTTTGGTGTTGATTTAATTTGGAAGGCATGAGGTGGTGGGGGAGGTGGTGGAGTTGGGGAGGGAGGTGAGCAAGGTGCGGATGGGAGACGTGGTGGGTGCGGGGGTGATCGTGGGGTGCTGCCGGGAGTGCGGGCCGTGCAAGGCCAACATCGAGCAGTACTGCAACAAGCGTATCTGGTCCTACAACGACATCTACACCGACGGCAAGCCCACCCAGGGCGGCTTCGCTTCCGCCATGGTCGTCGACCAAAAGTGAGTAATGAACTAAACGAGATAATTAAAACCCCGCACCCAACAAAAAAAAAAAAAAAAAAAAGGGAAAAAAACTTACTTCATTTTTTGTTCTCTCCATGAATTTATTAGTGGCTGCTGATATGGCTATAGGAAATTATCTGACATATATTCTTCCTCACATGTATTTGTTTTTTCCTGAGACCGAAAGAAATAAATTAAAAAAAAAAAAAAAAAAACCTATATATATTCTTCCTCACAGGTATTCCTCTTTTTTTTTTCTAAGATAAAAAGAAAGGAAAAAAAAAAACAGATGGTAGTTTGGCATATGCTGTACATGTGAAATCACCATGAAATTATCCAGTCAAAGCACAAACTGATGTTTAGATGATTTTCAGTAGAATTGCTTTTTAAGTATCGCAGACAATTTAGTGACTCAAAAAGCTTCTTCTTCTTCTCTTGTTGAAAAAAAAAAAAAAATCACGCTAGCGTTCCAGAGCTTTGCAACTTCTCCCGTGCCAGGGAGAAACAAAAAAAGTACGTAGTATTGGTTGAGTGGTTTTCTAGTGATATTTCTATATGTTGTTGTAATTGTAGGTAAATGTTTACAGTCAAGGTTGGTGATGTGTTCTTTGTCTGCGTAATTTTATATCCGACATGTTGATACGAAAAGATATGCTGGCTCGAGTGGGTGAGAGAATGGATGGGATAAATTGGTAAAAGTCAAATTTTAACGGAAGTTTGGTAACGTTTGGAGACAGGCCGGTCGCATCTCAACCTAGAATCATATCTCAGCCTGGCAACTTTAGGCTAAGGCGATGTGAAGAGTACCAATGCGGGAAATAATCATGTACCCGGCCTGACACATTAATAAGACTTTTTTTTTCCTTAGGAAGTTCAATGAAAACTTTCTGTTTGAGTACGTTAAAGAGAAAGACCAAGCTGTTTTTCCACCTTTTCTTTTCTTTTCTTTTCTTTTTTTTAATGGCCTTTCAAGATTGATTTGATTTATAAGCGCCGGTTGGTGGCTTTCATTAGGCCAAATTAATGTGTTTTTTTTTTTTTTTTTTCTATCTATTAGATCAGGGGAGAAATTTAGTAGTCGATCGCTTCTACCTTTTTTTCATTTATTAACGCGGCTCAGACATCCATATCATGTAACATAATTGCATCTAAAGTTGGGCTTATTTTGGAACCTGAGACCAATCGCTTTTAAATGCTAAATATGTAGATAAATTTCAAAAATATCAGATAATGAGATCGTGCAAGAGCTATTGGTTTTTTTTTTTTTTTAAGATGAATTATGTGACAGTTATTCATACTACTTTGTGCGCAAAAGATAGGAGTTATCCTGAACATATTCATTTCGCTTTTTTAAAGAATTATGTCTTTTTTTAACTGTCGTAGCTTCGTGCTAGAAAGAGGTTACGGCTATGAAACCAAAACGTGAGGCGGCTCTTAGTTGCAAGCAATCATGTAGCAAAACATCGCAACCGCAACCCAATATATGCTTTTGCGCAACAACCAATTAGCGAACGCCAACTCGAAGGACTTCAGAATGGTCAAGGTAATTAGAGGCGACGTCAAACGCCCCAATCAATTTAAGCACTAAAAACGTAAACATAAGGAGCAAAACACCTATTTCTTTAGCTCTCCAAGAACTAAACTGTTATGCGCCTTTTAAATACTTGGAATTTTTTATCAACAGGTTCGTGATAAAGATACCATCAGGTCTCGCGCCCGAGCAAGCGGCTCCCCTCCTATGCGCTGGGGTGACCGTATACAGCCCTCTGAAGCACTTTGGGCTGATGACAGGTGGGCTGAAAGGAGCCATCATGGGCCTAGGAGGAGTCGGCCATATGGGTGTGAAGATTGCCAAGGCCATGGGCCACCATGTTACCGTCATCAGCTCCTCCGACCGCAAGCGGAAGGAGGCCATGGACCACCTCGGTGCCGACGCCTACCTGCTGAGCTCCGACGAGGCCCAGATGGCCGCGGCCACCAACTCTCTCGACTACATTATTGACACGGTGCCAGCGTTCCACCCCCTGGAGCCGTACCTCTCGCTGCTCAAGGTGAATGGCAAGCTCATTCTCATGGGTGTCATCACCCAGCCTCTTCAGTTCGTCACTCCTGCGGTGATGTTAGGTGAGCTGATACTTCTTGATCTTAATCTATTTGGCATTTTGCTTAGACCTGAAACCAGGTGGGCTGTGGTTTGGTTATACCAACCAGCGAACCATGTGCCTAACATTGTCATTTGTTCTGTTCTTCTTGGATTCCTTTCCTGGCTTTTCTTTGAAGCTTGGACTGGGTCCAAGAGACAAAGAAATAGGTTTATATAATGCATTGAAACAAACGCGTTGTTTCGGTGGATGGCCTGCCAGGTTGACAAAACTGATACTGTCATGACTAGCAGCGGTTCCCCTAAGACTTGGGAATAGTGCCCTTAGAGGTGCAACTTGCGTGGGGATCCATCCAAACCCCACCAACCCAACCTGTTTTTTAGACTTAGCTGGGTTGAAGTTTTCAAAAAAAGAAAAGACGTGTCGAGCTTGGGTTTAAAAATTTTGATGCGGGCCTTGGTCAAGTTGGACCAGAGTTAAACTCGATCGCATCCAACCAGGTACTAGACCAAACCAACCCAACCAAATGTTAGAATTGCTGCGCAATTCTTAATGGGGAGAGACTGTACCGACACCTAAATAAGATAAGGGCTATTGTACCAAAAGCTAATAATAACAACAATTTTTTTTTTTTTTAAAATTTTCTGTAGGGAGGAAAACGATAACTGGGAGCTTCATAGGGAGCATGGATGAGACCCAGGAGATGTTGGAGTTTTGCGAGAAGAAGGGCTTGACTTCCATGATTGAGATGGTGAAGATGGAGCAAATTAATGAGGCTATGGAGCGATTGGAGCGCAATGATGTCAGGTACCGTTTTGTGGTAGATGTGGCCGGCAGCAAGCTTGCCCCATGATCCTCTAATAAACAAAGGCTTCGAAACGGAAACGGTCCTGATGCAACACTTCCTTTTGATTGCCTTTCTTTACCCTTCCACCTGTTCAAAGTAGAGGCCTATGTACTGATGTTTCTCTATCGACGGGTTTTCGGCATTGTTATGTTTTGAAGATATATGATTGTTATAATATTGCAATATGGTGAGTTCTGTTAAACAAGGTGATAAGTTGTAACTAACTAATTAGAATGTGACCAAACTCCTTCCGTATTTGTGCATTCGGTGTGGTGTCGAGTCGTGACTAAATATCTAATGGATATTGATGGGTGTACTCCATGAATAGTTAATATCAGAATAGTTTATATAAAACTTTTCATTTGCTGGACTAAAGGTTCAACTTGAATGTGCATAAGAATGGGAAGAAAAGTCGAAGTGGTGGAGGTTTGAGTCCGATCAGAGTTAGCCTTCTAAGGGTGGGGAGGAAGGAATTAGCCCCGCATAATTATTGGCATTATACGGTTATGAACTTTACAAAATTTCTACTAATCTTAAGTTATTCAGAATTTGCAAGCTCTAAGCACAATTACCTACGAATATAATAGTCCCAAGAAATTTTCAGCCATCATAAATGCCACGGCGCTGATCCAAAGACACGTGCCGATGGTACGTGGCAACTTGCTGCACATATGTGGGACTTGGCCCATGCCTATGCAAGACAACAACCATCAAACAACATATACCAACCATTCTAACATCTAACCAATTATAAAGAGAATAAAATTTCTAGAACTAACTAGATTTCTAAAGTTTTTAATTGGCCACACGACTATGCCAAATAACTACAAGTTCGAATATCGAGGCACAACTACAAACTATGTCATTTAAATCAAATGAACTACGTTAAAAATGTTGCATCTAACTCCGGTAGAGTAGGTCTAAGTAATTAATACATTTAACCCTTGCATGGTACATTCGTAATGATCTAGTTCTAGAATGATGAAAGTGTTAATCTATAAACCCATTAGTGGGGCCCAAAATATGGCTAGATTGAGAGTTCAAAGCTAGAGCACAAAATCTAATTATTTTACCAACAATAAGGAAATCCTATTTTCTTAAAAGTTGAAACATTTGAAGAAGTCATTAATTATACATGAGTATCCAAAGAGTTTTGAATATTTGACATGCATGCATGGTTTCTAAGAAATACTTCGAGCACTTTTAGAAATATAGAGTTTCAAGCAAAGATTCCCAATAATTCTAATATCTCCTCCCAAACATGGCAATAGTCCATAACTACGAATATAAACGAATTTCGAAGATATCTAAGAGTTTCGGTATCATGATATTCTCATTTTTGAACCAATTTATATGCATACAAAAAAGATATTTAGCAACAACATGTGTTGAAGTTTTAATTTTGGGTCATGTTGATGGTTAATAATGATGTACCATATTGTATTGAGCATGATAGCACAAGATTCCAGCACAGATTGTGCTAGCAGTGACACGAATCTTGTGCTACCCAATGCTCCGTTGTGACAGTATGTTAGCTTGGCATAATACAAGCCCCATGGCATGAAACTCTTAGCTTTTAATATGGAAACATGCAATTTATTTCAAAATACTGTTCCACGAAGTAGAATGTCCGATTTTCCAAGATTTCTATAAGTTAATATAATTATGCATTATAGAGATATGTAGTTAAAAATATTCTAGTTAGTTTGAGGTTATTTAATGAGCATGCAAGGTCGAGAAAGAGAGCCCTACGTAGAAACTATCTTCTATAGCACCAAACAAATATAAACAATCTATACATCAAAACACGGTCCTTAGAACCCTTTAATATATCAAAGTATTCTATCAAAACTCACATTATTCATTTAATCTAATTAACCCCCAAAATTTCATTCAAGATCCAAATATTCGTGATTAATAAAATAAAACTTCAAAATGATGAAGCTGGGTAACAAATAAGTTCAATGAATCGGAGAGCCAATTCGTAGTTACTTTTGACCAAATCAAGCAATCCTAACATGCCCAGCAATTTTTAAGCTAGACTTTCTTTATTATAAAATTGATCCATAATTAACAAAATTCATCTCTAACAATAACAAATGCTAATTTTCTTAGAATCTCTAGGGCATGAAGCTTTTAAAGATGTAGGCTATGTTGCCAGAAACTCTATCAAGATAACTGGGAACATAAACTTAGACATAGACTTTAATTTCTCAAATCTACTATCAAATTATAATATCTTATCAATTTAAAGGTAATAAGTATTGGAGATAAATTCTGCTCCCACCGAAGTCCAGTCTAATGCTTAGCCTAATGCAACTGATTATCACTGAAGAGCTTCAATCGAGAATTCTCCTCCAGCGACCGAACCCCAACCGAACTCCTCCAGCGGCCGAACCTAAGCCGAACTTCTTTAGTCGGCCGAACTCCTCAGCGGCCGAGCCCCAACCGAACTCCTCCAGCAGTCGAACTCCTTACAGATTTCTCCTTCAGCCGGATTTCTCCAAGAGCCAAACTCCTTTCAGACTCCTTCAGTCGGATTTCTACAAGAGTTGGACTCCTTCAACCGGATTCCTCCATGAGCCAAACTTCTTTCGAATTTCTTCTTCGGTCGGATTTTTTTCAGGAGCCGAACTTCTTTCGGACTCCTCCTTCAGTCGGATTCCTTCAGGAGCTAAACTTCTTCTAGGTCTCTCCTTCAGTCAAGTTCCTCTAAGAGCCAAACTCCTCCCGAATTTTTTCTTTAGTCGGACTCCTACAGGAGCCAAACTCCTCCTTTAGCCGGATTCCTCCAGGAGTCGAACTCCTTCTGAACTTCTCTTTCAGTCGGATTCCTTCAGGAGCCAAACTCCTTCCGAACTTTTTCTTCAGTCGAATTCCTCCAGCAAATTACTTCCAGATTTCAGCTAGCATTCCTTTTGGATGATCCCCTCCAAACGTATTCCCTTCAAAAGTTCGAACTCCTCTGAAATTGATATATGTCGAAGTTTTTCACCAACCAACGCCTGCTTCCTTCGAACTACGGCTATTAAATCTCGATGAATAGTCACTATCAGTCTGACGATGCCTCTCTCTCCATAGCAAATCTCATGCGATTCCGAGTGGTCCACTACGGAATGGTTATGGCTGTCACTATCAGTCTGATGACACCTTTCTCTCCGTATCGAACCCCACATGGCTCCGAGCGATCCACTATCGGACGGTATGGCCGTCACTATCAATCAAATTTCGTCTATAAAAAAAGATCCTCTAGATATATTTTCTCTAAGCTCTTTTCTTCTTTTCAAAATTCTACCGAATTTTTTTTTGAGCACTGCATTTCTATTGGCCAGAAGAGTTGACTTGATCGTTGGAGGATCCTACCGAAGCCACCACCATCAACTTCGGATGAAACTTTATTTTGCAGATCACCGATGGCGATCTCTTCCTCGACTTCAGCTCGATCCGACGTCGATCAAATTCTGCACCAACAGGATTGACGCTAGAGGAAGAACCTCTATTTTCGAGATACCCTTATTCTTAAAAGAGTACTTAGTCGATCCTGTAGAGCTTCTTCTCCAAGATCCAAGCCAGATCTATCCATTCCAACTCTAGTGCCGGCGCTTCAACCTCCTCCTCCATCGGTGGCCATGGTAGATGTAAAGCAATTTAACATGCTGATGCAGTGGATTCAGGGCCTCACCGAGATGGTGCAGACCATGTAGCAGCCTCCGACGATGATTTCATCAGAAAATCCGCCATCAGGATGTTAGAAATCGATCTCAAAAAAAGCACTTGGGCTAGCATATCCATCGCCCCTGGAAAGAAAAAATAGAGAGTAGAGGATCCTTATTCAGATCGTGATTCTTCTCCGAAAGAAACATTTTCCATCTATAGCCGAAAGTCTTCCAAGGTCTGCGATCGAGATGATGTCTTTGATCAAAAACTGCAGAAGATGGATCGACGGATTGAGGAGCTCGGCCACGTCGCTCTGGCTCACCATGACGACGTCCGCACCGATTCTCCTTTCTCTTCCTGAATTATGCAAGTGTCCATTCCGCCGAACTTTGAGCTTCCTCTAGTTTGAAAGCTATGATAGAATCTTTGATCCGATCGATCATCTAGAGACCTTTCGAACTATAATGCTGCTCCAAGGTGCATCAGACGCCATCTTATGCTGAGCTTTTTTATTTATCTTGAAGGGAGCAGTAAGAAACTGGTACTCGACGTTGAAGCCAGATACGATTTTTTTCTTTGATCTGATGAGCCATCAGTTTGTGGCTCACTTCATCAGCAACCGACGTCCGCATCGAGGTTTGAATTTTGTTGGGGATAAACCCCGTTTCTATCGAAGTCTAGCCCGATGCCCTGCCTAATGCAACCAGTAGCCGCGGAAGAGCTTCAACGGACGAATCTTAGCCGAAGTCCTGAAGTCGGCCGAACTACTTGGCGGCCGAGCTCCTCGAACTCCTAGCATCCGTACTCCTCCGAACTCCTCAACCGACCGTCCCTTCAGTCGGCCAAGCTCCTTGGACTCCAAGCGACCGAACTTTAACAGAATCGCCCAGTGTTCGAACTCCTCAAGCGACCGTCCCTTCAGCCGATCGAGCTCCTTCAATTTCTAGCGATCGAACTCCTTGGCAGTCGTCCCTCGACCGAACTCCATGACGGTCGTCCCTCGGTCGAACTCTACAGCGGTCGAGCCTCAGCCAGTCAGGCGCCTACGAGAGTCGAACTCCCTCCCAGTTCCTCTTCGATCGGACTTCTTCAGGAGCCGAACTCCTTTCAGACACCCGTTCAGCCATCCGAACTCCTCTACGGTCGAGCTCCTCCCAAGCTTTTCCTTCAGCCGAACTCTCCTACAAGTCCGAACTCCTTCGGACGAACTGTCGCCATCAGCCTGCAGCAGGCAACAAGATCGAACGATATGGCCGCCACAACTGGCAACACCATTCTCTCCGTAACCAACCCCATGTGGCCCACGACCTGCCAATATGGCTCTCACTATCCATCGGACGATGCCTCCCTCTCCGTACCGAACTCCATGCAGCCCACGATCTGCCAGTATGGCTCTCACGATCCATCAGACGATGCCTTTCTCTTCGTACCGAACTCCATGCGGCCCCAACGACTCTCTGTCGGACGGTATAGCCGTCACCATCAACTAAGCTCCGCCTATAAAGGACCCTCCAGATACGCTAACTCTAATCTCTGATCTCTCTGATCTCTAAACTCTCCTCTTCTTCTCCAAGCTCCGGAACTTATTTTCGAGCACTCCATTTCTGTTAGTCAGAGCTGACTTGATCGTCGGAGGGTCCTGTTGGAGCCATCCCCCATCGACTCCGGACGAGACTTTGTTTTGCAGGTCCCCGACGGCGACCTCATCGGCCTCCACTCCAACGAACTCCGGCGATGACCAGATTCTGCGTCAATAGATTGGCGCTAGAGGAAGGGCGACCGCCAAGGTTCCCTTATTCTTAAAGGAGTGCTCGACGGCAATCTCTCTGGTGCGTGGCTGTAACGACATGGAGAGAGTTCGGCTCCTACGGGAGTTTGATTGAAGCTCGACGGTTGAGTTTGGTTTCTCTCTCCCCTCTCCATGGATCTCTCTTCTTTCTCTCTAGGATCTGTCCCCCAGGAGAAAATGCACCCCAGAAGGACTTCGACTCGGCGCTCGACGGCCTCCACGGCTCGATCCCTTTCAGACCCATCCGCTCCTGCTCCAACCTGGGCACCCGAGGTTCCATCTGTGGTCGTGGTGGATGCAGAGCAGTTTAACCTGCTCGTCCAGCAGGTTCGTGGCCTCGCAGAGGCGGTGCAGGCGGCGCACCGACCGATCCCGACGCCAGTTCAAATGGCGCGGGACTCCCCAGAATCGTGCAGTCTAGCCCAGGAATGACCAACTTAGGCTACCCAACCCCAGACCCCCGGAAGGGGGAGGCAAAGGAGGGAGAGCCCCTGCTCGGACCGCGATTCGACCTAGGGAGAAGCCTCGCACCCGCTCTTCCAGAAGACCTTGGAGATCAAAGATCGCAATGACCTCTTTGATCGAAAGCTCTTAGAAATGAGCCGACGAATCGAGGAGCTCCATCACACTTCCTCCTTCCATGGTAATGATATTTGTACTGACCCTTCCTTCTCGCAGAAAATTATGCAGGAGCCGGTCCCGTCGAACTTCAAGCTCCCGCAGCTCGAAAGTTACGATGGAACGACCGATCCGATCGACCACCTGAAAGCCTTTCGGACGACGATGTTGCTCCACGGTGTGCCAGACGCCATCTTGTGCCGGGCTTTCCCCTCTACCCTTAAGGGAGCTGCCAGAAATTGGTACTCGATGCTTAGGCTAAATACCATCTTGTCATTTGACCAAATAAGCCAATAATTCGCAGCCCACTTCATCAATAGCCGGCGTCCACGCCGAAGCTCAAATTCCTTAATGGCCATTAGACAGAAGGAAGGAGAACCTATCCGAGCTTATGTCATCTGGTTCAATACTACTGCATTAGAGGTTCGAAATCTGGACCAATCAGTCGTCATGGCCGCCCTCAAAGGCGGCCTTCAGAAGAATGACTTGTTGTTCTCCCTAGAGAAGAAGTATCCCAAGGATTTTGCCGATATGCTGGCTCGGGCCGAAAGTTATGCCCGGGCAGAGGAGGCATTCGAAGCTAAGGACGATGAAGCCAGCGGCAAGCGGCAAGTCAGCGGGCCAAGCAGGCCCACCGAAGTAGGAAAGCGGACTGAAGCTCGGCCGCACTCCCAGACTCCCCCTAGTCGCGGGCGGGCCCGAACTCCCCCTCGAACTCGAAGATAGGGAACCCCCGATGGTAGGGCATGCCGAGGTTCCCCCCAGCACCGAAGTTCCCTCCGACGATAATTCCACAACTACGTCCCCCTTAACGCCCCAAAGACCCAAGTGCTGATGGAGATCAAGGAACGACTTTCAAGATCGGAGAGAATGCATTCCCATCCCAGCAGACGTAATCCCAATAAGTTTTGCCTCTACCATCGTGACCACGGTCACGACACCGAGGAGTGCATCTAGCATCAAGACGAGATCGAAGAGCTCGTCAGGCGAGGTAGACTTGGCCAATTTCTACGAAGACGACCTAAAGAGCGGAAAGATTGGCTGAGGGCATTACCGCCAAGCGAGGAAAACCAGCAAGAAGATCGGCCGCCTCTTGGCGTCATCAACACCATCTCGGGGGGACTTCAACAAGGAGAAGCCGGTGGATCCAAAGGACCAGTAAAGAAGCGGAGGACCATGGAGCCCGTGACCTTCACCGAGGCGGACGGCCAGGGGATCCAATTTTCGCATAATAACGCGATTGTAATTTCTTTGAACATTGTCGACTATGATGTACGCCATATTTTGGTGGATAATGAAAGCTCGACCGACGTGTTGTTTTACGATGCCTTCTAAAAAATGTCCCTATCCGAGGACCGCATGAGGCCTATGAACTCCCCACTGGTAGGGTTTGCCGGCAACACCGTGCCGATCGAAGGCATGATAACTTTGGCTGTGACGGCAGGGCAATGCCCGAAGTTAGCTAAAATGTAGGTCGACTTCCTGGTCGTGAGGACTCCATCCGCCTATAATGCGATTCTCGATCGACCTGGTCTAAATGTACTTCGGGCGGTGGTGTCGACCTGTTATTTGAAGATGAAGTTTCCAACGAGTCACGGGATCGAAGAAGTCAGAGGAGACTAGGCTCTGGCGAGGCACTGTTATTCGATCGCTCTTTACAAGAGAGAACGGCCCGATCCCTATCTTGTTGATAGCCTGGACGTCCGCGACGACCTCACTGAGGAGCGAGGCGAGCCCATGGAGGACCTCGTCTTCGTCCCCTTAAATGACGAAAATTCGGAGCATGCTGTGCAGATCGGCTCCAACTTGGCGGACGGGGTTCGGGAGCAGCTCGTCGCCTTCCTCAGGAGAAATGCGGACGTCTTCGCCTAGACTCCTGCGGACATGCCAGGGATTGACGCCGAAGTTATGGAGCATCGACTGGCCGTCGATCCAAGGCACCGGTCGATAAGATAAAAGGTGCGCCACCATGCCCCAGAGAGGCAGAAAGCGATCGCTGAAGAAGTAGACAAGCTCCTCCAAGCCAGACTCATCCGAAAAGTTGATTATCCGACCTGGGTCTCGAACGTGGTCCTCGTCAGGAAGGCGAATAACAAATGGAGGATGTGCGTCGACTTCAAGAAGCTAAATAAGGCCTGCCCGAAAGATAGCTATCCTGTGCCTAGGATCGACCAGCTGGTAGACGCGACCTCGGGCCATGAACTCCTCACCTTTCTGGACGTCTTTTTCGATTATAACCAGATACGGATGGCATCCGAAGGTGAAGAGAAGACCGCCTTACTGACCGTGGTCTTTATTGTTACAGGGTCATGCCATTCGGACTCAAAAATGCAGGAGCCACTTACCAGTGCTTGGTCAATAAGGTCTTCAAAGAGCAGATCGACTGCAATATGGAGGTGTACGTGGATGATATGCTCGTCAAAAGCCAAGCTTCGACGGACCACCTCATCGACCTTAAGGAGATCTTCGATGCACTTAGGAAGCACAAGATGAAGCTGAACCCGACCAAATGCGCCTTTGGCGTGACCTCAGGAAAGTTTCTAGGGTTCATGGTGTCGAGATGCGGAATCGAAGCAAATCTCGAGAAGATCCAAGCCATTCGGGAGATGGCTGCTTCGAAGACGATCAAGGAAGTTCAGCGCCTGACCAAAAAGGTGGCATCTCTGAATCGCTTCATCTCAAGGTCGGCCGAACGATGCGCGCCCTTCTTCCAAGTCCTCAGGTGACCGAAGGACTTCTGCTGGACGACGGAGTGCCAACGAGCATTCGAGGAGCTTAAAAACTACCTCAACTCGCCCCCACTGCTGGTGAAATCCAAATCCAGAGAAGAACTATTCCTATATCTGGCCGTCTCTCCGATGGCCCTGGCGGCAGTCCTGGTCAAGGAAGAAGCAAGGATGCAACAACCGATCTACTACATGAGTCGGATCCTAAGGGATGCAGAGACTAGGTACTCTAGATTAGAAAAACTGACTTACTCCCTTCTAATTGCTGCCAGGAGGCTCCGATCTTACTTCCAGGGGCACACCGTAACGGTCCTTACGGACCAACCAATAAAAGCTATCCTTCACCGGATGGACGCCTTCGGAAGGATTGCGAAATGGGAAATCGAGCTCTCGGAGTTCGACATCAACTACCGACCCAGGCCGTCGGTCAAGGCACAGATATTGGCAGATTTCATGGTGGAATATACCATTCCGATCGAAGTCGAGCTTGGACAGAGCGGGACCAACACCAAAGCGAGATCGAGTCTGGACGTACCCGGGCCATCACGGCCGAACCTCCTCGAAGGCTTTTGGGCCCTGCATGTAGATGGTTCATCCAACTCTGCTGGAGCCGGCGCAGGCCTGGTCTTGGTCAGCCCTGAGGGAGTCATCGCCGAGTACGCGCTGCGCTTCGAATTTCCCGTGACTAATAATGAAGCCGAATATGAAGCGCTGATCGCCGGGTTAAAGATAGCGAGGAAATTAAAAGTAGATCGGCTTCAAGTCTACAGCAATTCTCAGCTAATGGTCGGTCAAGTCGACGGCAGCTACGAAGCACGGGAGGAAGGCATGGCAACGTACCTCGAGAAAATGCGGGGTTTGGCCCCAACCTTCGATAGTTTCGGCATCCAGCATATTCCAAGGGTGAAAAATGTGAGAGCCGATCTCCTCTCCAAGCTGGCCACTTCAGCCCCGGCCGAACTACCTAAGAAAGTATTTTTGAAAATTTTGAAATGCCCAGCCATGGATGAACCGCAGGTCGTCCTGCAGGTGGAATTCGAGCCCAGCTGGATCGATCCGTTGGTCGCCTACCTTAAAGAGGGGGTTCTTCCTCACGATCGGAAAGAAGCTCGAAAGCTTAGGAATCAGGCCTTCCGCTACATTTTATATGAAGACAAATTATACAATAGGTCGTACTCCCTTCCATTGCTGAGATGTCTCCGATCTTTGGAGGCCAACCTCGCTCTGTGGGATGTGCACGAAGGACTTTGCAGAAGCCACGTAGGAGCCAGGTCCCTATCGCAAAAACTACTTCGGTAGGGGTACTATTGGCCGACCTTATTTCACGATTCTATGGAATATGTGAAGAAGTGCGACCGCTGCCAGAAGAATGCCAGCATGCAAAGGCAGCCGGCATCCGAGCTTGCTACGCTCAGTGCACCTTGGCCATTTGCGTAGTGGGAAATCGACATACTCGGCCCCTTCCCAACAGCATCCAGGCAACGGAAGTTCCTCCTGGTCGCTATTGATTATTTCACCAAGTGGGTCGAAGCCGAACCACTAGCGAAGATCACTGAGATCAAGGTGCAGGACTTCATCTGGAAGTCACTAATCTATCGGTTCGGTCTGCTCCGAATCCTTATAACCAACAATGGGCGGCAGTTCGCTGGTGCAAGGTTCGTCGAATTCTACGAAGGGCTGAACATCTCCCACCGTTTCACATCGGTGGCTCACCCGTAGGCCAACGGGAAGGCTGAGGTGACCAACTGGATCCTGCTGCGGGACATCAGGATAAGGCTCGATAGAGCTAAGGGGGCATGGGCGGACGAACTCTACCACATCCTCTGGGCATACCGAACTACTCAAAGGACGCCGATCGGAGAGACACCCTTCGCCTTGGCCTTCGGCATGGAAGCAGTTATCCTGATTGAACTTCAGCTCCCGTCCGCACGGATCGTGGGCTTTGATGAGCAGCTCAACCCCCAGGACCTCAGAGTTAACCTCGACTTGCTGGAAGAAAAGAGGGAGGAGGCCCGTATCCGGATGGCAGCCTACAGACGAAAAGTGGCCCAGTACTACAACTCCAAAGTCAGGGATAAGGCATTCAGAGTGGGGGACCTAGTACTTCGACAAGCCACCGTCTTCCAGCCTCAGAATCAAGGGAAGCTTGTCCCAAACTGGGAGGGTCCGTACGAAGTGGTGGAAATCATCCGGCCTAGGACCTACCGCCTGAAAGAGCTTGGAGTAGTACTTCTCCGACCTTGGAACTCAGAAAACTTGAGGGTGTATTACCAGTAGACTTCCTTCAATAAAACTTCTTCACTCAGCATTGTTATTTTCTGGTGTAAGGATTACATGGTGGTAAGAAAAGAGAGGGTGAAAGTGGCCCGTTGGGAACAGGAGGAGAACCTCATCCCAACGTGAGCAAAGTCGAAGGCCTCGTCCACCTTAGACGAGAAGGGGGGAGAAGCGCGGGCGATCGTCCGAATGTGCCCCCAGCGCCCGTTGGGAACAGGAGGAGAACCTCATCCCAACATGAGCAAAGCCGAAGGCCTCATCCACCTTAGATGAGATGGGGGAGAGGCGCGGGTGACGATCCGTATGTGCCCCCACAGCCCATTCGGAACAGGAGGAGAACCTCATCCTAATGCGAGCAAAGCCAAAGGCCTCGTTCACAAAGGACGAGAAGGGTGGAGGGCACGGACGATGGTCCGTATGTGCCCCCACAGTCCGTTCGAAATAGGAGGAGAACCTCGTCCTAATGCGAGCAAAGCCGAAGGCCTCGTTCACCCTAGACGAGATGGGAGGAGACGGACGATGGTCCGAATGTGTCCCCACAGTCCGTTAGGAACAGGAGGAGAACCTCGTCCTAATGCGAGTGAAGTCCAGGTCCGAGCTTCGAAGTCCATAGGAAACAGGATCTTCATTAACCTCGGCCTCCCAAGCGATCGTGGACGACTTCGGCAGCAAAAGATAAGATCTCCCCCGTGCGCCCGCATCAACCCCGATCATAGGGGACCGGACCAACCTCGGCTAGAGAGCTTCAACTTCAACCTCGGCCAGAAAAGATCCCTTCCGAGTCGCCAGGATAATCTCGGCCAGAGACGAGGTCTCTTCCGATCGACTAAGCCAAGCTCGGCTGCAGGAGATGAGATCCCCCCGAGCTTCAGGCTGAACCAGCACGGAGCCCAGAAGAAAACTTCGGCAGTTGTCTTTTCTGCACTCCCTTCCTTTAAGTTTCGAACTCGAGAGTGGGGGGGCTATTGTTGGGGATAAACCCGTTCCTGCTGAAGTCCGAAGTCCTGAAGTCGGTCGAACTACTTGACGGTCGAGCTCCTCGAACTCCTAGCATCCGTACTCCTCCGAACTCCTCAAGCGGCCGTCCCTTCAGTCGGTCGAGCTCCTTCGATTTCCAACGGCCGAACTCCTTGGCAGTCGTCCCTCGACCGAACTCCAAGGCAGTCGTCCCTCGATCGAACTCCACAGCGGTCGAGCCTCAGTCGGCCAGGCGCCTACGAGAGCCGAACTCCCTCCCAGTTCCTCTTCGATCGAACTTCTTCAAGAGTCAGACTCCTCCCAAACACCCATTCGACCATCCGAACTCCTCTATGGCCGAGCTCCTTCCGAGCTTTTCCTTCAGCCGAACTCTCCTACAAGTCCGAACTCCTCCGAACGAACTATCGCCATCAGCCTGCAACAGGCAACAAGATCGAACGATATGGCCGCCATAACTGACGACACCACTCTCTCCGTAACCAGTCCCATGCGGCCCACGACCTGCCAGTATGGCTCTCACTATCCACCGGACGATGCCTCCCTCTCCGTACCGAACTCCATGCAGCCCACGACCTGCCAGTATGGCTCTCACGATCCACCAGACGATGCCTTCCTCTTCATACCGAACTCTACGCGGCCCCAATGACTCTATATCGGGCGGTATGGCCATCACCATCAACTAAGCTCTGCCTATAAAGGACCCTTCAGATACGCTAACTCTAATCTCTGATCTCTCTGATCTCTAAGCTCTCCTCTTCTTCTCCAAGCTCTGGAACTCATTTTCGAGCACTCCATTCCTATTAGCTAGAGCTGACTTGATCGTCGGAGGGTCCTGCCGGAGCCACCCCCCCCCCCCACCGACTCCGAATGGAACTTTGTTTTGCAGGTCCCCGACGACGACCTCATCGGGCTCCACTCCAGCGAACTCCGACGATGACCAGATTCTGCGTCAATAGATTTTTTGATGAATATCAGGAAGAATCGAATGAAGTTCTTCAGTATCGCTGGTAGAAGGCCAAATGAAATTCGACCGTATTCACGGACTCCCTCCGAGTGCAAGCAAGTCCGAACTCCTCTCCAAGCACGTCGTCAAAGAAGCCCTGATAGAAGGGCATGAAAAAGTTTTCACTAGAAGGTTTCACAACTATGCCCTCCTCAATGCTCTGCAGACGTCAGTCTGAAGCAAGAGAAGATCAGCCAAGGGTGCTATCACAGCTATAACCACCAATGAGGAAGGAACAACAAGGAGATTGGCCACCTTCCAGCATCATCAACGCTATCTCTAGGGGGCTTAGTACTTCGGCAAGCTGCCATCTCTCATCCTCAGAGCCAAAGAAAGCTTATCCCAAATTAGAAAGGCCCGTATGAAGTAAAGGAGGTCATCTGACCCAGAACTTATCACTTAAAGAAGCTCGGAGGAACAATGCTTCCACAACCTTGAAACTCAGAGAATCTAAGAATGTACTGCCGATAATTTTTCTTTAATAAAACTTCTTCATTTCAATATTATTATTTCTCGGTGCAAAAACTATTTGACGATAGAAAAGAAGCAATCAATAGTGGCCATGTTAGGAACAGAAGGAGAACCTCATCCTAACATGAGCAAGTTGAAGTCCTTCAACCTCGACTAGAGACAAGATCTCTCCTGAGCTTCTACATCAATAGAAGATAAGATCTTCTTCAACCTCGGCTAGAGATAAGATCTCTTCTGAGCTTCAACGTCTACATTAACATAAGATAAGATCTTTTTCAACCTCGGCTGAAGATAAGATCTCTCTCGAGCTTCTACATCAATAGGAGATAAAATCTCCTTCAATCTCGACTGAAG
The DNA here is from genome assembly GCA_006176705.1 of Cocos nucifera. Taxonomy (NCBI): domain Eukaryota; kingdom Viridiplantae; phylum Streptophyta; class Magnoliopsida; order Arecales; family Arecaceae; genus Cocos; species Cocos nucifera. The sequence continues at coordinate 651,943 of QRFJ01000010.1, forward strand.
ATAAGATCTTTCCTGAGCTTCAACGTCTACGTCAATAGGAGATAAGATCTTCTTCAATCTCGATTGGAGATAAGATCTCCTCCGAGCTTCAACATCTATGTCAATAAGAGATAAGATCTCCTTCAACCTCAGCTGGATATAAGATCTTTTCTGAGCTTCAACGTTTATAAGAGATAAGATCTCCTTCAACCTCAATTGGAGATAAGATCTTTCTGAGCTTCTATATCAATAGAAGATAAGATCTCCTTCAATCTCAGCTGGAGATAAGACCTCCTTCGAGTTTCAACATCTACGTCAATGGAAAATAAGATCTTCTTCAACCTCGGCTGGAGATAAGATCTCCTCCGAGCTTCTACGTCAACAGGAAGATAAGATTTTCTTCAACCTCGATTGGAGATAAGATCTCTCCTGAGCTTCAACGTCTACATCAATAGGAGATAAGATCTCCTTCAACCTCGACTGAAGATAAGATCTCCTCCGAGCTTCAACGTCTATGTCAATAGGAGATAAGATCTCCTTCAACCTTGGCTGGAGATAAGATCTCTTTCGAACTTCTACGTCAACAGAGATAAGATCTTCTTCAACCTCGGCTGGAGATAAGATCTTCCCCGAGCTTCAACGTCTACGTCAATAGGAGATAAGATCTCCTCAACCTCGACTGAAGATAAGATCTCCTCCGAGCTTCAACGTCTACATCAATAGGAGATAAGATCTCCTTCAATCTTGGCTGGAGATAAGATCTCTCTCGAGCTTCTACGTCAATAGAAGATAAGATCTCCTTCAATCTTGGCTGGAGATAAGATCTCCCCCAAGCTTCAACGTCTATGTCAACAGGAGATAAGATCTTCTTCAACCTCGATTGGAAGATAAGATCTCCTTCGAGCTTCAACGTCTATGTCAATAGGAGATAAGATCTCTTTCAACCTCGGTTGAAGATAAGATCTTCCCCGAGCTTCAACATTTACAGGAGATAAGATCTCCTTCAATCTCGATTAGAGATAAGATCTCCTCCAAGCTTCAACGTGTACATCAATAGAAGATAAGATCTTCTTCAACCTCGGCTAGAGATAAGATTTCCTCCGAGCTTCTACATCTACATCAATAGGAGATAAGATCTCCTTCAACCTCGACTGGAGATAAGATCTCCTTCGAGCTTCTACATCTACGTCAATAGGAGATAAGATCTTCTTCAACCTCAGTTGGAGATAAGATCTCTCCCGAGCTTCTACGTCTACGTCAAAAAAAGATAAGATCTCCTTCAACCTCGACTAAAGATATGATCTTCTCCGAGCTCCAACCCTTCAATAGGGGATAAGATCTTCTTCAATCTCGGCTGGAGATAAGATCTCTTCCAAACTTCAACTTCAACATCAACCTTGGCTGGAGATAAGATCTCTTCCGAAATTCAACTTCAACATCAACCCTTCGATAGGAGATAAGATCTCCCTTGAGCTTCAACTTCAACTTCGACTGAAAAGAAGATCTCTCCCGAGCTTCAACCTGAACTGGTGTAAAGCCTGAAAGAGGACTTTGGCAGTCACCTTTTTTGTACTCCCTTCCTTCGAATTTTAAACTCGAAAGTGGGGGGACTATTGTTAGGGATAAACCTCGCTCCCGCCGAAATCTAGCCTGATGCTTAGCCTAATATAACTGGTAATCACGGAAGAGTTTCGATCAAAAATTTTTCTCCAACGATCGGACCCAAGCCAAACTCCTCCAACGATCGAACCTAAACCAAACTCCTTCAGCCAACCGAACTTCTCAACGGCCAAGTCCTAGTCGAACTCCTTTTGGACTCTTCCTTCAGCCAAATTTCTACAGGAGTAGGATTCCTCTTTTAGCCAAATTTCTCCAGGAGCCGAACTCCTAAATTTTTCCTTCAGTCGAATTTCTCCAAGAGCCGAACTCCCAAATTTTTTCTTCAGTCGAATTTTTTCAGGAGCTAAACTTCTTTCGGATCTCTCCTTCAGTTAAGTTCCTCCAGGAGCCAAACTTCTTTCAAATTTTTTCTTCAGTCGGACTCCTCCTTTAGCCGGATTCCTACAGAAGCTAGACTCTTTCCGAACTCCTCCTTCAGCCAGATTCCTCCAGGAGTCGAACTTCTTATGGACTTCTCTTTCAATCGAATTTCTTCAGAAGCAAACTCCTTCCAAACTTCTCCTTTAGTTGGATTCCTCTAGTGGATTACTTTCAGATTTCAGCTAGCATTCCTTCCAGATGATCCCCTATAAACGTATTTCCTTCAGAAGTTCAAACTCCTCTGAAATTGATATATATCGAAGTTCTTCACCAACCAACGCCTACTTCCTCCGAACTATGCTTTCTCCGAACTACGGCTATTAAATATCGACGTACGGTCGCTATCAGTCTGACGACACCTTTCTCTCCATAGCAAATCCCATGTGGCTTCTAGTGGCCCACTATCGAATGATTATGGCTGTCACTATCAGTCTAACGACATCTTTCTCTCTATACCGAATCCCACATGACTCCGAGCGGCCCACTATCAGACGGTATGGCTGTCACTATCAATCAAGCTTTGTCTATAAAAAGGGATCCTCCAGATATATTTTCTCTAAGCTCTCTTCTTCTTTCCAAAACTCTACCAAACTCTTTCCTAAGCACTCTATTTTTGTTGGCCAGAAGAGCTGACTTGATCGTCCGAGGATCCTACTGAAGCCACCACCACCGACTCCGGATGGAATTTTATTTTATAGATTACCAACGACGACCTCTTCCTCGACTCTAGCTCGATCCGGCATCGATCAGATTCTGCACCAACAATAAGGTTAGGGTTTACCTCTATCAAACCTCTAGCTAGAAGCCAGAATCTAGAATCCAAATTTCTTTTGCCCAGTGTGGGGGTCTCTTTTCCCTGCCTGTGAAAAATTACATTAATATTAGATCGGAGAGGAAACAACCACAATAAAAAGGCAAAGGGAGATGTAGAGAGGGATGTCTCACCAAATAGGGTATGTTTTGGTCAATTCAGTAAAGATTTGAGTTGAATTCTTACTGGATTCGTGGACTGAAAAAGGGCATACATGAAAAGGGAGGGAGACTGAACTGGACCCATTCAAGATGAAGTCGGCAAGCATTGCTGGCTTCATCATAATTTTTCAAAACCTTTTTGGATAGAAACAGGAACCTGATCCCCGCCCGCTATGGGCAATGGTAAGGTTACGAGGGCACCTAGATTAATATCGTACGCCAACGAGAGATGGTCGAAGATCAGTGGATAGATTACACCGATGAAGTTTGGCCTTTTTCGAGGATGATTGAGCTTGTCCCCCTTCCCATCCTCTCCTTCTTAAACCCCTCCTCGCTTGGTCAAATCCACCACCGAAACCTCCACCACCTCTCTCTTCCTTCTTCCTCATCTTCAGTGACCATCATGCCACCTTACCGAGTATCGCCATCCTCCTAAGATGAGTTTTTCCTCCTCAAAACTATCATGCCCTATTTTTTCCTTGCTCCAAGGATTGCCATCACCACCCGTCGGAATATACCCTATCCAACTGAGTCTTGCTGTTGCCACCATCTATGATAAACCCTCCTCTCTTTCTTTTCTTCTTGGCCTTAGATGTCACCACCATGGCATAAGAGGGAGTATCCCTTTTATTTTTTCTTAGTTACTCTATCACTTTCAGTCGGACCGCCGCCTCTAGCCATCGCTACGCCACCACCGTCGGCTACCGGCCATGTTGGTTCCACCCCTTCCTTCTCCATTCTACTCTATCTCTGATGGAAGCCATGTCCCTGGTTCAGCTAAGAAAGAAAGAAAGAAAAATAAAGAGAGAAGGAGAGAGAGAGAGAGAGAGAGAGAGAGAGAGAGAGAGAGAAAATAAAGAAATAAATAAAGAGAAAGAGAGAAGAAGAAATATATGTATATATATATAGAGAGAGAGAGAGAGAGAAATAAAAAATTATTTGGATTCAATCCAAGATCATTAATTAATTATTATTTTGTGGAATAAAATTGGTTCAAATATATTCAAAATATATATATTTTTTATCATCTGTTTCCAAATTAATTGAATATTAGGTCTTAATTTAGAAACCATATTCAATCTATGAGCCTTAATTTTAGGAATAAGCCCAGTCCAATCCTATGGAGTCCTAAGTATGTTGATGGCAACATGTCTAAGCAATCTAATCACCTTCGAATCCTGTACAAAAGAGATCCAATCTTTTTGTAAACCCAACGCATGGATTGGACCTTAATTTGATTGAACTTTGGTCAACTCGAACCGTATAGACCTAACTTGTGAACTGACCCCAAACATGATTTAGATCGGGACCTGAGAATCTCTTTCTATTCATCTTAATTTTTTTTGAATGCTAATAAAACTTGTAAATTACTTATGTTAGAGCCTTCATCACCCAAAAAGTATCGGATCTAGAGATCAAGCTATGAGTTGAAGTTCGTGATTTTTGAATTTGACTGATTGTAAATTTTTTTTTATCTTTAGATTTTTAATGATATTTATGTATTTAAAAATTAAATTTTATACATAAAAATTATTTAAAATATTTAAAAATTATAAAGTTTGGAAGTATATATTTTATGCATTAAAAATAATTTAAAATTATGGATCAAATATAGTGTTATCTTAGTATGATTACAAAATTTGAAATAAAATGATTTTTTGTTTTAATATTGCATGACTTTTGGAAACAATATTATACATATTTATCTTTACATAAATTTTGAATAAAAATTATCCTCTTATTTATGAAAATAAAATGTGAAAACTTGATATTATTATTAAAAATAAGTATGATTACTTAATTATAGTAAAATTATGAGAAATACTTTTTACTTGGATTATAATTTGGATCTAGCCAATAGAACCGATCGTTGGCCATATATTAGAAATTAGTTTCTTCTGAGTCTAGCTAGTCAGAGATGATCACTAATAGAGTTAGTCTTTTTGAGTCTAGCCAGTCGAAGCTGATTGGTAGCATATATCGATGCATCGCATATTTGCTTTCAAGACTAATCTCTTTGTCCTATTATGGGACTAATCATGGTCGTATAGATCAGAGCTAGGTTCCTTCTGATCCTAGTCAGTGGGTTGATCACCAGCACACGCTGATGGATCATATATTAAGCTAGTTTTTTTTGGGGCTTGTCATTGGATCATGACCATAGTCATAGAAAATTAAGAGAGAATTTTAAGTTTTATTGTTATGCATAACATATTTTAAAAATTAAAATTATTTTGGTTTATGCATCTGTTATTATTAATTGCTATATTTAGAAATAAATTTTAATTATGCTTGACTCTTTGGAAATATTGGTAACTTACTGAGCTTGTAAAATTTAATATATATATATATATATATATATATATATATATATATATTATGAAGATAAATCTTGCATGTCTTAAGAAATTAAATTTTAGAGGCGTGCAGCTGTCTGTCACGACCAGCTCGACTCTTGGGCTAGGACATGATAGAGACTCGAGAGGCCCGAGTCCAAGCCCAAGTCAGTTGGAATGGGTTTAGGTCCGTGATTGTGCTCACATTTGGACAGGACTATGTACCTAACCCATCCTAAATTCTCACATTTGGATAGGACCCGCTTGACTTCTCCCGACACAGTTGATTCGGACCGATTTGGTCTGGTGCCGACCCAAACCGATATATTCCAACTGTCCAAATGGCATTACACCGTGTGTGTGTATATATATATATACACCCTATCAATGAAGACTTTTTATTTAGCCATATTTTTTTTCTAGTACCTATTATCGCATATAAATCATCTCAAGATGTGGCAAACATTTTTATAAAAGTTTAAATTCTAGGCATTTACATCTTTGCTATTAAGAGAAGTCCAGGAACGAAAAGCATGATTATGGCAAATTTAAATCCAGATAAAAAAGAAAATGGCTCATAATAAGGGAATAATATTTCATCCCTTAATTTCTACCTCCAATTTCAATGGATCCTTTCTCCACACCTATATAAATAGGACCAAGGGATCTCAAAAAAGACTAAGAGAGAAATTTCTATAACTCAAAACTCTTATGATGCAAGGCTCACAAGTTCTCATCTATCATACATTCTTCTTTCTTTCTTACAAATAGGTCATCAAAAGATCGAATAAGTCAGAAGACTGAGAAGATCACCAGAAGGCTGAGTGAGTTCGACCTCATCAGAAGGCCACCAGAAGGCCAAATAAGTTCGGTCTCCACAGAAGGTCGAATAAGTTTGACCTCACCAGAAGGTCACCAAAAGGCTAAATAAGTTTGATCTCAATAGAAAGCCAAGTAAGCCGACTCATCAAAAAGCCAAATAAGTTGGCCTCACTAAAAAGCTGAGTAAGTTTGATCTCATCAAAAGACCGAGTAAGTTGATCTTATCAATGAAGAGAAATCCTGATTTTTCGGACCAGATTCATTCAAATCTGATCGGATCAAGAGATATATTTCAAAAATTTTCTCTTTAATCCAGATCAGATCTAGAATGTTTCAGATCTGATTCTTATTATTTTAATAATTAAAATAAATTTAAATAAATTAAATCAAATTTAATTTATCTTGAAGTGGGTAATCCTATTACCCGTTGATGATCCTTTAAGCAGCAGAAGGTTTTAGATCTAGCCACACAAGTGTCTGATCTCTATCGACATCCACTTGGACTGGATCTGAAGATCCTCTTCTTCTCTATCATGTCTCCAAAAATTATATCTGGATCTGATTTGGAGGATCTTCAAAATACCTTTCGAAGATCAGCAATTGTCCTTTACAGCAGCGCAGCCTTCTAGCTATTTGTCACCTTTCTCTCGTCTGGATTGCACCAACCAAGAACTCAAACCACTTTGGGCATGGAGAGGAGAGGGAGAAGATGGAGAGGAGAGAAAGCCTTGAGGCATGGGAATTTTCAATTCTTTTTGAGTTGGGCGTAGGATCTTATTTATAGACTATGCATGATCCAACTCCTCTTCTTCCCAATCAATCACAATCCTTTGTAAAATTAGATCTAAATCTGATTGATGAAAATAGAGTCCCTTAGATTCCTCCTTAGATGGCACCTAAGATCAGTCAAACTTGATTCTTAGGAGGAGTCTAATTGGAATCCAAAAAGGAGATGGAGTCCTTGTCCAACAGGGACTCCTGGGCGCCTCCAACTTGGGCACACGCCAAGGGTGGCGTGCGCCCTCCTTCTTGTCAGGTTCTGATAAGGGGACAAGCCCCCACTAGCTTTCTAATAGGTGCGCGACATGTGGACAAAAGTTAAAGTATCAACGGTCAATATTTGACTAGTCAAAGGTTAATTTTTGACCAAAGTCAAAAGACGAGAAATGACAAATGACCAAAAATGGCAGGTAATATCTTATAAAATAAGACAATCTTTTTTGACTTGGATAGGCTCCAATCAGACCAAGTGAAGGCCTCTGATCGAGCACAAACTCTTTTGGCTCAGTCAGGACAACTTATTTATGATAGTAAAAGAAGAACGTTAGGTTCAATCGAGTGCTAGCAAGATTTTTTTGAACCTAATTAAATCTCATTCAGATCAATTGAACTGGATCAGTTCAATTGATGATCAACAGATTCAAACCCTTATTTGTATGACCCAGTTAGGTTCAGCTCTGTATGATAATGGGATATGTCATAATCTCTATCATCGACATCATCGAAACTCCTTTCGATGGATCAAAACTCTTCTGATTCGAACAGCTAGAATGATCGATCATCTAAATCATTCTAATTGCTTCCAAAATCCACCAGTGATACCTAGCAGTATATGGTGGCAATCCATCAGAGCTGAATGCGAACCTCTTGGTGCAGCTACCTGTGTGATTAAGTTCTTCTATCTTGAGCTTCCGATCAGATTAGGGTTAAGGTGAACTCGTCAAACCCTAGTTTCTGTCATATGATGTAATCATTCGATTCGAGTCCGATGTGAAAATCTAAATAGAAACTCTTTCTATTATTTCACTCTGCCATGGCCATGGACTTCTGAACTTGATTCTCATGATCATCATAGGGCTGCTCCTCTACCACCGAGGTAGATAGATTCCATCTTGATGCAATCCAGTTCCTACAATGAACATGCTATAGCCAACATACACCTCAGGATTTCCGTATGGCTAGGAGATCGAGTAATGGTGTAGTCAAACTATAACACCCTCAAGGTGAACTACCGATGCACCTCAGGTCAAAGAACCAGACACACTACTGCAGCATCGAGTCAGTCATTGACGAGAAGGTAGACTTCCTAATGACTACTCGAGGTGGTCACGCTCAGTGCCCTCGTTCTCTAACGAGTATCCTGTACTCTCGCTCCGGTGTCTCCACACCGTAGACTCAAGACTCATCTACTAAAGAGAAGTGATTGTACACCAACCTTCCGAATCAATCAATCAATCATCATCCTCGTGATGATCCTATGGTCGAGAGCATTTTATGAGTTAATAATGATTATTCATGTCTTAAATTTTCAACTCTTGAAAATATGAATTATCATTACCATTAACTCAAAGGATGTATCACAGACACTAAATACACATATGTGATAGAAAATAACCCATTTTATTGATTATAGTCAAAATTATAATTTTGCCCCTAGAAGTGTATTACAAGTGTCAGCCAATTCTGGCTTCTAGGGCACATATATCTAACAATCTTCCACTTATCCTAAAGCCAATTGGCTACAAGTCTAAGTCCCATCTTCTCAAGGTGGGCTTTGATCTTCTGTCGGTCCCAATGGCTTTGTAAGTGGGTCTGCCACATTATCTGTGGAGTTGACTCTCTTGACCTCGACGTAACCCTTCTCGAGGTAATCGCGGATGAGGTGGTATCATCGCTCAATGTGCTTGGATTTCTTGGTGAAACCTCGACTCCTTAGCAAGGGCTATGGCATGCCATTATTGTCATAGTATAGAGGAATGGCATCTGATGGCATTACTCCAATTTTTGCAGCAAACTTCTTGTACCAGAATGCTTCCTTCGCAGCCTCTGATGCAGCGATATATTCTGCTTCCATGGTGGAATCTACTATCACGATTTGCTTGAAACTCTTCCAGCTGACAGCACCACCATTGCACACAAATAGACTCCCAGATGTCGACTTTCGATCATCTATATCAGACATAAAATCCGAGTCTGTGTATCCCTGGACTTGGAGTTCTCCGTTACCAAAGACCAACATCATATCCTTAGTTCTTCTTAAGTACTTAAGGATACATTTCACAGAAGTCCAGTGTTCTTCATCTGGATTTGACTGATATCTGCTTGTGACACTCACAGCATGGGCTATATCAGGTCGTGTACATAGCATGGCATACATGAGGCTCCCTATTGCAGAAGCATAAGGGATCTTGCTCATGCGTTCTATTTCCTCAGGTGTGCTAGGGCACATCTTCTTGGAAAGATGAATACCATGTCTGAAGGGTATTAATCTCCTCTTAGAGTTTTCCATACTAAACCTCTTTAGTACTTTCTCTATGTACATCTTCTGTGAAAGTCCTAGCATCCTATTCGGTCTATCCCTATAGACCTTAATTCCTAGAATAAAGGATGCTTCACCTAGGTCTTTCATGGAGAATTTCTTGGACAACCATATTTTGACTATCATCAACATGGAAATATCATTTTCCAATAAGGAGGATGTCATCCACGTACAATACGAGGAAGACAACAGCGCTCCCACTGATCTTTTTGAAGACACATGATTTCCTCTTCATTTTTGATGAAACCAAACATTTTGATCACATCATTGAAACGAGTGTTCCAGCTCCGAGATGCTTTGCTTAAGTCCATATATGGGACCTTTGCAGCTTGCAAACCTTTGTGATCAGTATCACTGGATGTGAAACCTAGCGGCTGTTCCATATAGATATCTTCCTCAAGATATCCATTTAAGAATGCCATTTTCACATGTCCATTTGCCATATTTCATAATCGAAATAGGCTGCAATGGCAAGCAATGTGCGGATGGATTTTAGCATAGCCACTGGGAAAAAGGTATCCTGATAGTCAATGCCTTCGTATTGACTATAACCTTTTGCCACTAGTCTAGCCTTGAATGTCTCCACATTCCCATCTGCACCAATCTTTCTCTTGAAGATCCATTTACACCCAATAGGTACTATACCTTCTGGTGGATCTACCAAGGTCCAGACTTGGTTTGAGTGCATCGAGTCAATTTCTGACTGCATTGCCTCTAGCCATTTCTCGGAGTCGATATCTGATATCGCCTCATTGTAGGTTTTGGGATCATCACCATGAGCACCATTACCTACGAGGAATATTTTCTCTACTTTCCTCTGAAATAATACCTAAGTATCTTTCAGGGGGACGGAAAACTCTTTCCGATCTACGAGGTGGAGGAGGTAGTGTTCTTATTGGCTCAACCTGATTTGGTTCCAATTGGTCCTTAGCTCGTTGTACTTGTGAGACTTTCTCATCAAGCTTAATCTGCTTTCCAATGCCGCTATCTTGAATAAACTATTTTTCAAGAAAGATGGCATGTCGACTCACAATCACATTGTGGTCTTCTGGAATATAGAAATAGTATCCTAATGACTCTTTAGGATATCCTATGAATCGAGCTCTAAAGGACCTAAACTCTAATTTGTTCGCTTGTTGTCTTTTGACATGAGCCGGACAACTCCAAATTCTGAGATGACTCAGACTTAGTTTCTTACCGTGCCATATCTCATACGGTGTGGTAGGAACGATTTTAGAGAAAATCCTATTCAGTAAATAAATTAAAGTTAACAATGAGTGTCCCCAAAGAAAATCAGGGAGGTCTGTGAAGCTCATCATGGATCGAACCATATCCAATAGAGTTCGATTTCGTCCTGAAATTTCGTTGAGTTGAGGTATTCCTAGTGGAGTCCATTGAGAGATTATGCCATTTTTTTGAGATAGTCTAGGAATTTTTGGCTAAGGTATTCACCTCCTCGATCTGATCGAAGAACCTTAATGGATTTTTCAGTTTATTTTTCTACTTCATGTCTGAATTCTTTGAACTTTTCAAAAGCTTCAGACTTGTGTCTCATAAGATACACATACCCATACCTAGATAGATCATCAGTAAAGATAATGAAGTAGATAAAATTGCCTCTAGCCGGCACATCAAATGGGCCACACACATCAGTATGTACTAGGGCAAGGAGATCTGTGGCCCTTTCCCCATGTCCTATAAAAGGGAGTTTAGTCATTTTGCCTTGAAGACAAGATTCATAAGTTGGATATGACTCGAAAGTCAATGGACTCAATAGCCCATTTTTCTCCAATTTGTTGATCCTATCTTCTGCTATATGACCTAATCTCAGGTGCCATAGATACCTATCATTTGGACTATCCCTAGGTCGTTTGGCATTCACATTTTGCTCGATAGTTAAAATAGGTACATCAATATGTAGCTGATAAAGATCGTTAATAAGAAAACCATTTGCAATTTTATTTCTTTCATAAAGAATGTTACAATGGTCCTTAAAGAAGGTAATCACATAGCCTTCTAGTGCTAAGCATGAAACAGAAATCAAATTCCTGCTAGCTGCAGGCACATAATAACAGTCTTTCAAAACTAAGTCTAAACCAGATGGTAATCGAAGAGGGTATGTTTTCATGGCTACTGCAGCAACTCTTGCTCCATTACCGATGCATAGGATCATGTCTCCATCCCTCAGCCTCCTGCTATCCTCAAGATCCCTGCATGAAAGTGCACAGATGAGCACTAGAACCAGAGTCAAGCACCCAACTGGATGCAGAAGAAATCATAAGGTTAGACTCAATAATGAGCATACCTCCAGAAGGACCTTCCTTCTTGTTCTTCAGGATGGCCAGGTAAGTAGGACAGTTTCGCTTCCAATGGCCGTCGCTGTTGCAATGAAAATACTTTTCCTTTGACATCGGCCTTCTTCTTCGACTCTGCCTTCTTCTTCTTTGCTTCCTTCCACCTTCTGCCTTTTTGCAGACTTCTTTTTCTTTCCATAAGACTTTCTTTTGGAAGAAGTCCGTTCCATAGCAAGAACTAAGCCTTTAGAACCTTTCATAGAAAGCTCAGTGGTGACCAGCATGTTCATTAATTCGGCCAAAAAATTTTGAAGTTTATGCATGTGGTAATTCATGATGAATTGCCCATATGCATCAGTCAAGGATTGCAGAATAATATCATTCTGCAGATCCAAGTCTAACTTCACACCGAGCTTCTCAAGCTCTTCCAAGTCCTTGATCATCATCAGACAGTGATCTTGGACTGACTGCCCATCATGCATCTTAGCCTTAAAAAGTTATTTCGTGACTTGATACTTGGCTATGCGACTCTGTTCACCAAACATCTCTTGCAAGTGAGCCAACATTTGGTGAGCAGTCCCGATATCTTCATGTTGGTGCTGGAGCTCATCAGACATCGAGCCCAATATGTAATATCTGGTCTTATTATCTTCGTCTATCATTTTTTCAGAGATGCTCTCTGTTCAGTGGATGGACAAGCTGGTAAGGTGGGAGGGTCCTGGTCCAATACATGGGTTAACTTCTCAGAACTCAAAACGATTTTATAGTTCCTGAGCCAATCTTTATAATTGGATCCGATCAGTCTATGTGTGTCCAGGATATGTGCCAATGGGTTGGACGCAGACATTTTCCTATAGAGAGTCAAAGATTCTAGTTAGATACTGTAATTATGACTTGACCAATTTATTTAAAAATTTTATTTTTAAATAAATTAGCTCTCCACTATTTTCTCGGATCCCTACACTTTCTCTGTAGAGATGCGAAAAATCTCCATGATTAATGATTTCTAGTGGATGGTGCGGTCTCACCAACTGACTCATCACCTCACCTAACAGTTATTGGTGATGGGTTAGCCAATGAGTGAACAACTCTTGTTCAATGATTCTCTAATCATGGTGCACCCAAACTTGGTCTCTAATTCATGAATCTCACCGTATCCGAAATATTGATCCACTCCTTAGTTAAGTCAGACCCACCATTTGCACAGACTGGATTCCTAATTGAGTCTCTCACCATATCCAAAATATTGAGCCCAACTCATCCTCCAGCCCATAGCATCCAATGCCTAATAGACATGGTTGCATCTTTCTGGTGCAACTGAGCCACTGTATCCAGTCCGAGAACAATCAACCCCGGAAAGGGCCCGCACATCTACAATGGTGGAAGACCTCAGACTTAATCTTTTCTTAGGGAAGAATTGATTCAGGTCTCATTAAACTAGACTTGTCATAGTCATAACAATTATGACTAACCTAGTGGCATGGGTTAGCTCGGATTATTGACCACCTCAAATCAGAACTGTGTCAACAGATATGGCCAGGTAAGTGAGACCGGTGGAAGGGATATGCCATTAACTCGTACAAGAATGCATTCAGGTCGAGTAGCTCCCAATTAAAAACCAGTCGATCGTATGTGCCAAACTTACCTTAGACACCAAATTATTGAGTCAGAACCAATTGGGTTAGCCTACAATCCAGACTCTAACCTCTGAGCCTAATTAGGTCTTGCTTGATCGTGACTCGATCTTGACCCAGACTTAATCCTATTAGGCTGGTCAATTTAAGCATTGTTGATCCCATCTAACCAACTCTTGATTCGGTTTGATCAACCGCTTAGACCTAATTGAGCTACCCAAGCCCGAACCCAGTATTATGAATATGTCTTAGATCTGAAAATTCTCAATTTTAGACCTAATTAATATTTCATAATCTTAATTCTTAATTAAGTAGGGTTCATAAACAAAATATGCACAATAAATCCTAGGGTTTCAGGATCTAGGGTTTTGCAGAAAGTAAGTTTTGGATTTCTGATTAAGGACGAACGCGCAGCACCCCTACACATCATAAGAACACCCCATCGAATGGGAGGAGAGGGCCTTTAAACCCTTCTTCATTCTTATGACCGGACGGCCAAGAGGAATGCCTTAATCAGGAACATGTAATACTACAAAATAGTTTTAGATCTATATCATATATCTCATATACAAATTAGATCTAATCAGGGCATATTTTGCATACATCTCATGTATCGAATCATGCATATTTTCAGATCTAAATTATCTCATAATAATCTAAAAAATTAGATTTAAATTGATCTAATCAAAATAAATTCTAATCTAGACAACTATGTAGAACTATTCTACAACTAGTCTAGACATGCATCAATCATATCTCATATGATGTTTAAAATTAAATAATTTTTATATTATTATAATAATTATAATATCAAAAAATAGTAAATAAATAGATCTAAAATATGATTTAATCAAATTAAATTGCAAGACTATATTCTATAGAACTATTCTATTTTAGAACTAGTCATGCATATTTTCTAATCTTAGATCCAAATCATTTAATTTTAATTTTTTCTGATCTGATCACATCTCATGTGACATCTAAAATCATTTATTTTCTAATTAAAATAAATTTAAAATCAGATCTAAATGCTTTAGAACCTTGGCTCTGATACCAGTTGAAGGAAAATCCTGATTTTCCGGATCAGGTTCGTTCAGATCTGATCGGATCAAGAGATATATTTCAAAAAAAAAATTTTAATTTAGATTAGATCTAGAATATTTTGAATCTAATTTTTATTATTTTAATAATTAAAATAAATTTAGATAAATTTAATTTAATTTAATTTATCTTGAAGTGGGTAATCATATTATCCATTGATGATCCTGTAAGCAGCGAAAGGTTCTAGATCTAACCATGCAAGTGCCTGACCTCTATCGGTATCCACTCAAATTAGATCTGGAGATTCTCTTCTTTTCTATCATGTTTTCAAAAATCAAATCTGGATCTGATTTGAAAGATCTTCAAAATACCTTTCGAAGATCAGCAGTTGTCCTTTGCAGCAGCGCAGCCTTCTAGCTTTCTATCGCCTTTCTCTCGTCTAGATTGCACCAACCAAGAATCTAAATCACTTTAGGCATGGAGACGAGAGGGAGAAGATGGATTTGGTGTAGAGGAGGAGAGGAGAGGAAGCCTTGAGGCATAGGAATTTTCAATTCTTTTTGAGTTGGGCGTAGGGTCTTATTTATAGACTATGCATGATCCAACTCCTCTTCTTCCCAACCAATCATAATTCTTTATGAAATCAGATCTAAATTTGATTGGTGAAAATAGAGTTCCTTGGATTCCTTCTTAGATGGTGCCTAAGACCAGTCAAACTTGATTCTTAGGAGGAGTCTAATTGGAATCCAAAAAGAAGATGGAATTCCTATCCAACAGGGACTCCTGGGCGCCTCCAACTTGGGCACATGCCAAGGGTGGCGTGCGCCCTCCTCCTTACCAGGTTCTGGCAGGGGGATAAGCCCCCACCAGCTCTCCAATAGGTGCGCAACACATGGACAAAAATCAAAGTGTCAATAGTCAACATTTGACCAGTCAAAGGTCAACTTTTGACCAAAGTCAAAGGATGAGAAATGGTAGATGACCAAAAATGGCAGATAATGTCTTACAAAATAAGACAACCTTTTCTGACTTAGACAGGCTCCAATCAGATCAAGTGAAGGCCTCTAATAGAGCACAAACTTCTTTGGCTCAGTCAGGACAACTTATTTATGATAGTAAAAGAAGAACGTTAGGTTCAATCGAGTGCTAGCACGATTTTCTTGAACCTAATTGAATCTTATTCAGATCAATTGAACTGGATCAGTTCAATTGATGATCAATAGATTCAAATTCTTGTTTGTGTAATCCAGTTAGGTTCAGTTCTGTATGGTAATGGGATATGTCATGATCTCTATCATCGACATCATCGAAACTCCTTTCGATGGATCAGAACTCTTTTGATTCGGACAACTAGAATGATCGATCATCTAAATCATTCTAATTGCTCTCCAAAATCCATCCAGTGACACCTAGCAGTATATGGTGGCAACCCATCAGAGCTGAATGCGAACCTCTTGGTGCAGCTACCTGTGTGATTAAGTTCTTCTATCTTGAGCCCCGATCAGATTAGGGTTAAGGTGAACTCGTCAAACCCTAGTTTCTATCATATGATGTAATCATTCGATTCGAGTCCGATGTGAAAATCTAAATAGAAACTCTTTCTATTATTTCACTCTATCCATGGCCATGGGCTTCTGGACTTGATTCTCATGATCATCATAGGGCTGCTCCTCTACCACCGAGGTAGATAGATTCCATCTTGATGCAATCCAGTTCCTACAATGAACATGCTATAGCCAACATACACCTCAGAATTTCGTATGGCTAGGAGACCGAGTAATGGTGTAGTCAAACTATAACACCCTCAAGGTGAACTGTCGATGCACCTCAGATCAAAGAACCAGACACACTACTGCAGCATCGAGTCAGTCATTGACGAGAAGGTAGACTTCCTAATGACTACTCGAGGTGGTCACGCTCAGTGCCCTCATTCTCTAACGAGTACCTGTACTCTCGCTTTGGTGTCTCCACACCATAGACTCAAGACTCATCTACTAAAGAGAAGCGATTATATACCAACCTTCCGGATCAATCACCATCCTTATGATGATCCTATGGTCGGGAGCATTTTATGAGTTAATAATGATTATTCATATCTTAAATTTTCAACTCTTGAAAATATGAATTATCATTACCATTAACTCAAAGGATGTATCACAGATACTAAATACACATATATGATGGAAAATAATTCATTTTATTGATTATAGTCAAAATTACAATTTTGCTCCTAGAAGTGTATTATAAGTGTCAGCCAATTCTGGCTTCTAGGGCATATATATCTAACAATCAGAAGATCCAAAAAATTAAAGTAAAAATAGATAAAGATCATCCAAAATCAAGCCAATTAGAATATGATAACATTTTATACTAAATTCTTTATTAGAATCTCATTATTCCTATTATTCTAAAGTCCGATCTAACTTAAGCATTAGAAGGCCTAAATAAAGCCAATCTAATTAGTTTTTTCATTCTTCTAATGCGCAGATCCGTGATTCCAAGGTGTATCATATTTCATTATCGCGGATCAGACAATGCACCCTCCAGATAGTCTTGGTCACATCATATTTTGGTAATAATAGTGCCCATTTTAATATAGAAGTCAGAGACTTCTCCTATTAGCAGAGTCATCGATCTCATGGTTTAAAAAATAAAAAAAGGAAAAAACTCACATATGGCGCCTTTCCTATGAAACTTCTCGATTCATTCTTTTCATCATCAAGCCATCTCTTCCATCTCTGAGATCTTTCTTCTCCAAATTTCTTTCTATTTTTCAAGATCTTTATACCTAAGAATTTATAAAATTTAAGAAATGATATGTATATAATTTTTTATATTATAAATATATGATATTATGCACCATATATTAGCATTTATGAATATTATATTCTAAAAACTATTTGTTGATTTACTCAAAATTATATCCTGATTGCTAGATAAATTTATTTGCTTAGTATTTATTATTTAGCCATGTACTCTATACTGATAAAATATATATTTTAAAAATTATATATCAATTTATCTGATGATGTATATTGTGTTACTATTGCATGTGCATTAAACAAGTTTATAGTGTGCATTAGTAAATCAATAAGTATATATTATTTGACTGTATAATATATACTAATAAAGATGATGTTACAGTAGTAACATAAATACCTTGGATCAGCCATGTCGATGACCAAGATGCCTCAGATCGGTATAGGGGCATTAATATTCTGAGGAAACGAAGTTATCCTCATGCCCTCCAATCTAAAGGCTGAGCCAAGGCATGCTTTCGAGTTGTTTTCTTCAACAACAACTCGCTGAGCATTTAAGTCTCCCAAGTTGTCTCAAACAAGTAATATCTCAGCATGTATGGCAATTCTTCTTGTGGATAAGCAGCGATCCAACTATAGTCCAGTAGTAATCGGACTGTTACCCACTCCGTCTAATCTCGTGAGAATAGATAAGGTATCTAGATCATGCCAGCAATGGCCTCCTCATTTCAAGATAGCAAAAGAGGGCCATAATATCGGAACGACGTGATTAGCGTTCTAAGATTAGCGGAACAATACAACGACCATGAGACATCTTCTCTACAAATATCATAAGTCCCGAGGATCTAGGTAAGCAAGAAATTCTCTCAAAGAACTCGTTGTTATCTCATTTTTCTCTACTGACTTGAGCATTGAAGGGTTCTCACTAGAGTCAAATTCTCCGACTTAGATTTTATTTTACAGGTTACTCTAGCATCCCTGCACGAGACCGACTGTACCATTTTCGATGCAAACCATTTCAAGCAATAATAGATAGAGGAAGAGCAATACTTTCTAAAAACATGCCACCAAAGAAAGCTTCGTCCCATCTCACCGATGCCGCCACCTCCCATTAGGCGGATGTCTGGACTGACGATCATGTTTAGCCACCAATGATAGAGACTTCTTCGCTGGCCCAACCAGCACCGGTGACCATGAACCAATTCAACTTAATCCTTCGGTAGGTCAACACTTTGACAGCCGCCATCCAAGTAGTCCAAACTACCTTTATACCTCCCTCGGTGGCACACAGCCAAGTCAGGTTATCCCTATACCATCTCTTATGGTGCAACCTATATTTCCTTCAATGGTGCCAACTATACCTCCAACGATGGTACCACTGCAAGCATCAACTTTCCTACCATAGTTGCAAGCCAAACCTCCTCGGACGCTTCCACAAAGTTTGAGGAGGAGACAAACTCAATAATGGTCTTCCAGCCCATAATCACGCATGATTCAAGCCCCGATCGCCACTCTCCTCAACAATCCAAGGCTTGTACCATCCATGATCTTATTATCGAGAAGAGGCTGCAGGAGCTCGACAAGCAGATCGAGGCTATCAACAAAGCCTCTTCGACACAGTCCTACAATGGGTTCAACTATGAACCACCCTTTGACCCAAAGATAATGAAGGAGCTCTTAACTTTAAATTGCCTCAATTTGAAACTTATGATGGGACCTCTAACCCCATCGACTATATAAAAGACCTTTAAAGTGGTGTTGCTTTTTCAAGGAGCATTGAATGCTATCGTCTATCGGGCATTCCCTACTACTCTCAAGGGGGCAGCTTGGCAGTGGTATTTGAGCTTAAAGCCGGCCTTAATTCACTCTTTTGAAGAGTTGGCCTAGCCTTTGACTGTGCATTTAATTAGCAACTGGAAGCAGCAGAGGTGATCCGACTATCTCAACACTATCAGACAAAGGAAGGGAGAGTCGATCTATGATTTTTTGAGCTGCTTCAATATGATAATCCTGAAAGTCCGTGACTTGGATCAATCGATCGTGATGACCATCCTAAAGGGTAAACTTTTGAAGAACGACCTTAAAAGATTGCTGATGAAGTCATTTCCTCGGGACTACACCAGAATGCTCGATCGGGCGGAAAAATATTCTCGCTTGGAGGAAGCATTCACCAAGGATGTATCTATCAATCCTGTTGTGACAGGACCAAATAAAGAGTGCTCCCTAGAACGAAAGGAGATTTACCACCTGCACTCTCAATCTCCACCCTGAAGGCAAAGGGATGAGGGTCCATCTAGAAGACGTCGATCTCAAAGCTCTCAGAAAAGAGACCGACAATGCTCTCTTCTAAGGCGGTACCATAACTATATGCTTTTAAATGTTCCTCCGGAGGAAGTGTTGATGGAGATCCACACCGAACTACCTCACCCTCCAAAGATGTGGATGAAGCCTCAATGCCTTAATCCTACCAAATATTATTTCTATCATTGTGACCATGGTCACGATACTGAAGACTACCACCTGCTTTGAGATGCGATTGAGAAGCTCATCAGGGAGGAAAGGCTAGATCACTTCATCTAAAGAAGAACTCCTCCTTGGTGACCTCCTTTAAGAGCTCGGCAACCACTCCATCACCCTCAACAGCAGTTGCCTGTACCAGCACTGGCACAGGAGATGGGAGAACAAGTGGTAGCAGAAGAACGACCCATGAGAGGTGAGATCCACATGATAACTAAAGGGTCGTCTGGATCGGCGAAGACGAAGAGGCCAAGGTTGGAAGATAAGCTTGGAGATGCCATCACCTTCACCGAGCAAGATGAAGAGGGTGTACAATAGCCATACAATGATGTAGTGGTTGTAACTCTAAATATTGCTTGCTGACTACAATGTATACTATATTTTTTTTTATAATAAAAGCTCGATCGATATTCTATACTTTTTTTATCTTTTTCTGAATAGAATTTACCTCAAATCAACTAAGTAGATTTGATACCCCAATTCAAGATTTCTCCGAAAACTCAATCACACTGTAATGCATAATCAAGCTACCTATTACATTAGGCACCCCGCCTTAACAAGTAACGATCCAAGTGAATTTTCTGATTATCAATCTCCCCTCAGCTTACAACACAAGTCTCGAACGATCGAGCCTATAAACTATAAGAGTTGTAGTATCCAGCTATCACTTAATGGTGAAATTTCCAACAGCAAATGAAGTAGAATAGATCTGAGGCGACCAAACTATAGCTTGATAGTACTTTGTCACCAAACTTTGAGTAGAAAATCAGTTGGAAGTCTAGCCTGAACTTCCAATAGGACTACACATGCAGGATGATCTAGCTGAGGAATGTCCCCAACCATCTGAGGATCTTTTAGAAGTCCTACTAAGGAAGGATAATCCTTATCAAACAGTAAAGAATGGCTCACTCTTAGATCAAATAACAAAGGACCAGCTAACCACTCTTTTGCAGGAAAACATGGATTTTTTTGTTTGGTCTGCCACAGACATGCTCGAGATAAATCTAGAAGTAATGTTCCATTACCTAAATTTGGATTCAACTTGCCATCCAATAAAGC
Organism: Cocos nucifera; assembly: GCA_006176705.1. Lineage (NCBI taxonomy): Eukaryota > Viridiplantae > Streptophyta > Magnoliopsida > Arecales > Arecaceae > Cocos > Cocos nucifera. The sequence goes on from QRFJ01000010.1 coordinate 672,715, forward strand.
AAAAGAAATGGAGTTTCACCCCATAGCACCTAAAGACCATAGCCGAAGAGCTGGATAAACCGATCAAAGCCAGCTTCATCAGAGAAGCCATGTACCTAGACTGGTTGGCGAATATCGTGCTTGTAAAGAAGGCAAACAAAAAATAGCATATGTGCATCAACTTCACCGACTTGAACAAAACTTGTTCCAAAAATAGCTATCCGCTCCCTTGGATCGATCAACTGATGGATGCGACTTCAAGGCATGAGCTTCTTAGCTTTATGGATACTTTCTCCAACTATAATCAAATCTAGATGGTACATGAAGATGAGAAGAAAATAGCCTTTATTACTAACCATGGTCATTCTTTTTTACAGGATGATGCCCTTTGGCCTGAAAAATATAAGTGCCATATACCAACAGCTAGTGAATAAGATCTTCAAAGATCAGATCGATCGAAACATGGAGGTGTATGTCGATAACATGCTAGTCAAGAGTGGAGCAATACCAGACCATGTCGCTGACCTCCAAGAGACTTTCAACACTCTTTGTTGGTTCAAGATGAGATTAAATCCTATGAAGTGTGCCTTTAAAGTTGCTGTTGGAAAGTTTCTCGATTTCATGATTTTATGTAGAGGCATCGAGATAAATTCAGAGAAAATCGAGACAATCCTAGAGATGACACCACCAAGAATAATCAAAGAGGTACAGCATCTCATCGACAAAATTACTTCTCTAAATCATTTTGTCTCTAGATTAATCGAGAGATGTCTATCCTTTTTTCAGACCCTTAGGCAGCTAAAAAATTTTCAGTGGACATCGGAGTACCAAAAAGCTTTTGAAGAACTAAAGCGATATCTCAACTAAGGTCCACTGCTCACCAAGCCTCATCCTGGTGAAGAACTATTATTATATCTTATTGTTTCTCTAGTAGCAATCAGCACGATCCTTATTTGAAAAGAAGGACGAGCTCAGAAGCCTGTCTATTATACCAGCAAAGTTCTTCACGATGCAGAGACTAAATACTCCAATTTAGAGAAGCTGATTTTCATGCTAGTTATCTCAGCAAGAAAACTCCGACCCTATTTTTAGGCCCATACCATTGTGCTGCTCATAGACCAGCCAATTAAAGCTATATTACATTACTCAGATACTTTGGGAAGGATAGCAAAGTGGGCTCTGAAACTCTCAAAGTTGGACATACAATATCGACCAAGACCTTCCATTAAAGCCCAAGTCTTGGCATATTTTATTCTTAAATGCACCATCCCAAATGGAGAAATCTTAAGAGAGCAAGGAGCCGGAGAAAGTTCAAGAGATCTTAAGTGTTTAAAAGATAATGAAGGCATATGATCAGATTCTGAAGAGCTAATGGTTCATCAAATTTATCAAGATCAGGGGCCGGGCTCATTTTGGCCGGTCTTGAAGGATGTAGCTGAATATGCCATCTATTTCAAATTTTTAATGAAGCAAAATATGAAGCTCTGATCGTTGGCCTTAAAATCACAAGAGAAGTTGAGGCTTAACACCTGAAGGAATTCAACAATTCCCAGTTGATGGTTGGACAAATTAAAGACAAATATGTTGCTCAAGAGGAGAACATGAAAAAATATCTTCAAAAGATAAAGGATTTAACTTCATCCTTTCGAAGTTTCGATGTTCAATAGGTTCCTAGAATGTAAAATGCCAGGACAAATGTTTTATCCTAGTTGGCATCATCATTGCTTGCTAATCTAAAGAAAGAGACTTATTTTAAGATCCTGAAAACCTCAAGCCTTGAAGAGCTTGCTGTTATTCAGTAAATTAATGAAGAACCCAGTTGGATGGATCTTCTTTGAAGTACTGAGATTAGGTGAGCTACCACCTGATCGAAAAGAAGTTTGAAAGATAAGAAATAGGGCCGCTTGATACATGCTGCACAATGATGAGTTGTACAAACACTCTTTCTCTCTGTCTCTCCTAAAATGCCTACGCCCATCTAAGGTTGATTATGCCTTATGAGAAGTTCACGAGAAAATCTATGAAAATCACTTTGAGGGTAGATTTTTATCTTACAAGATTCTTCGACAAGGCTACTACTGGCCCACCATGCAGTAAGATACACAAAGTTTCGTCAGGTGCGAATAGTATCAACGGAACGCTAGAGTTCAACATCAACCAGCAATGCTTCTGAATTCTATCGAGGCTTCTTAGCCATTTACCCAATAGAGAATAGATATTTTGAGTCATTTTTCTTGAGTGTCAGGACAGCACAAGTTTCTTCTGGTGGCCATTGACTATTTCACGAAATGGATCAAAATCGAGCCTCTGGCCCGCATAATTGAAGCAAAAGTTAGAAATTTTATTTAAAAATCAATTATCTGTCGGTATGGTCTTTCCAAGATGTTAATCTCTGACAACGATAGATAATTCAGTGATGCCCAGTTTCATGAATTCTATGAAGATCATAAGATAGAATAGTGCCTCATCTCAATGGATCACTCGTAAATGAACGGAGAGATAGAGGTCACCAACAGAACTTTTCTATAGGACTTAAAAGCTAGACTAGATCGGATAAGAGGATCATGGATAGATGAGCTTCACTATGTGCTATGGACTTACCGAACCACTCAAAAGATTTCCATTAGCGAGACTCCTTTCAATCTAGCATGCGGAACATAAGCTATTATACCCATGGAATTCGGCCTTCCATCCCTTAGAATCGAGGAATATAAAGAAGACACCAATCTAGTGTGGCTTCGGGCTGACCTCGACTTAGTTAAAGAAAGCAGAGAGCGTGCCGCGATGAGAATGGCTGCTTATTATTAAAGGATGGCCAAATACTACAATGCTCAGATCAAAATCAAAGAGTTTCGAGTTGGCGACCTGGTCTTTCGATGAGCCGAAGTTTCACAACCTATGAAATAAGGCAAGCTTTCGCCCAACTAGAAGGGGCCCTATCAAGTTAACGAAGTAATACGTTTTGGAGCCTACCGCCTTCCACTCTCTGGGCCATGGAATTTGGCCAACTTACACGTGTACTATCTACGAACTGTGTAATGATTGAATAAATAAATCTTTAGATTCATTATCTTAAGTTTATGCGTAAGTGACAAAGAAGACCAGAAAAGAGCCTTCACAAAGTTTATTTGATCAGAACCGAGTCCAAGTAAAATTACTTTGATCGGAATTGATTTCTTCCAAGTTTCTTTAATCGAAACTAAATTCAAACAAAACTCCTTAGATTGGAACTCCATCTCAATAAATTCCTCAAATCAGAATCACTTTTAATTAAGTTCCTTTGATTGGAACTAAATTCAAACAAAGTTTCTTTAATTAGAACTAAATTCAAACAAAGTTCCAATCGATCGAAACTAAACCTTATTAAATACTTTCAATTAAATTTCTTTGATTGGAACTAAATTCAAATAAAATTTTTTTGATCAGAACTAAGCCTTAACAAAGTTTCTTAGATCGAAACTCCAACTTAGTAGATTTATTAGATTCGAATCACTTTCAATTAAGTTTTTTTGATCAAAACTAAATTTAAATAAAGTTTTTTGATCGAAACTAAGCCCTAATAAGATTCCTTAGATTGAAACATAACTTCAATAAATTTCTTAAATCAGAATTGACTTCAATTAAGTTCCTACGAAGAAGGATGCTGAAGTTTATGCATTCATTGATCAATAACAGAGCTTTTATGAAAGCAATAATACAAATGTTGCTTTTACAGAGACGATAAAAAGCAAAGAAAATAGAAAAGAAAGTTTTATAATAAATGCTACAACTACACTATCGCCTTCTTCGCCCTGGTATTACATCTTGAAATGAAGATAACACAACCGTGAGCCAGTCAGAACTAATTCGAGGCTGAATTCACTGGATGCTTATCTCTCCGAAGCCCCAGGCAATGGTCTTAGAAAAAACTGCAGTAGAAAGCTTGCGCCAAAGCTACCCTTTAGGGCCTTGAAACAATCTAGGAATTTTTTTTTCAAGAAGCAATCAAGTCTTTTATAGTGAACAGTGGCATAGTATAATCCAAAGCTCCTCCTTCATGACCTTGGCGCTTCGAGACTGTAGTCTTCGAAAAAACCACAGCATGGTGAGCCTGCCTGCAGAGGAAGCAATCAAGTCCTTTATTACAAGCAAAGGAATGATCCCACCCTTATCCCTCTCAAAAGATGGTAAGCCAAAGGACCCCGCCAGAGACTCTCACTAAAGCCATGCCTTTCCAAAGTAAGAAAATAGTGACAAAGCTCTCAGAGCTGAGGGCACACCTACCTTTCAGATGGGATGGTAATGACAAATCTCTTAAGACCGAGAGTACAAATGCTTCATAGGTGGAACAACCATCTCAAGTATCTCTGAATCAATTGTGAGCCTTTGTGACCATCCTACTTCTTCAGGCAGACAACAACGGCCCTAGTGAAGGAAGCCGATTCCGTTTCTCCCTAAGAAATTACCCCATTTTGCCTTCGCTTTGCAGAAAAACCCAGCCATGGGCTTGAGTAAAGAGCGGAAGTCTCCTATAAAAAGAGGAATGCACCGTAATTATCCTCATTAAATCATACCACATGCAGATTGAGGGTTGGGTGGCTTCGCCACCTTAGCAACTGCAAGTTAAATCTTTACTAAAGAGTATGACTTCATCACCTCCTAAACTATATGTATTTAATGCTATGTAGAAAAGTAGGCACGTCCCATAAATTACATGCATGTTTAGCAAAAAAATTGATTTGTAAATTCTTTGATCAGAGCCAACCCATTTGAGGCTCCGCCATCCCAGACTCCTCTATTCAGAAAATTCTAAGTTTAGTAGGAACTTTCTTGTCTGAGGCTCCTTAGTTCAAAGTCAATTCTAATGAAGAAAATTACTCTTAAGCCTCTCCTAATCGGGATTTACAATTCCACTGATCGAAAGCACTCAGTTTTAAAGTTTTCTTAAATTGATTCCTCAGATCGGAATGGAGAAAATACGTAAGAAGAAAAGCCATTAAAAGCAAAAAAGAAATTTTCATTCATGTGAAGTTTTCTTTATAATAAGTTCGATAGGCCTAAGTACAAAAATAAGAAGGCAAGACAAAGATTTAAGAGCTACTATCTAGAATAGAAACATTTGTATCATCAGCAATAGGAGGTTCCAAAAACTCATTCAAAAAATTCAGACTTAATTCTGGATATCGAGCAGCCACTTTGCCTTGGATGAAGTGTTTTCTCTCATCGTAAGCGTCCATCACTAACTCGACCTTTTCATGGTGGAACTCCTCTGACGATCAAAAGTTCTTGATGGCCTTTGAAGCGGCGGCTTCTATCTATGCTTCCATTTTGCTCTAGATCTTGGCTACCTTCTCCACTGTCATCTTCAGCGCGGCCTTGTTCTTCTCAATCTCAGTCTCAAGCTTCTCTGCTTTTGCTAACCGAGCTTTAAGCTCTTTTATTTTTGCTGCCTAAGCTTCTTGAATAGCCAGTAGTTGAAATTTTTCTTCTATGGCTCCCCTCAATGCTATTTCGGCATCTTCAGCTCTTCTTTCTACAGTGTCGGCTTGCATGGAAGCCTCTCCAGCCTCCTTTCTTGCCTTGTCCCTTGTACCCTTGAGTGTCACGGCATTCATTTTATGCTTCCTTGCTTCAACCAAAAGCTCAACGAAATACTCCATATATCCATTTATGTAATAGGCGAGCTGTTAGAATATCTCAGGTTTTACATAATCTCAAAATAAATGAGTCGAAAATGTAATAACCAACTCCAACTTATTCGGATGAAGCAGTCTAAGATCTTCTTTCTTATTTTCTTATGAGGCTCGCACAATAATTTATTTGCATCTATCGTATAAAGAAAATCAGAGAATGCCTTGTGTGCCAACCCATAGTCTTCTAAGGCGAAAGCCTCAAGCTTCAGTTTGGCTAGCATAGTTTTAGAGGTACCAGCTATCTCGACTGGATCATCCATCGAAAAAAGTCGAAGACATCAGGATCTGGCAAGCTTAAAACAACCTCATCAAATATTCAATCCATCTAGCTTCTTCGATCACCATTAGATATCGAAGAAGTTAAGTCGAGTGGAATCTACACGACCCTGAAGTCGTCGATAGTGTGAGATTCATGTTCCTCCGACTCAGAGACTGGTAGCATAGGAAGATGCTTAATCTTGGCATGAGTAGCTCAGCCCCTTGCAGGTTCTGCTCTCTTTTTCGATGAATTTTCAGCCCGGACATCTTTAATAAGCTCGAATCCATCTTTAAAACTTGAATTATTGATTAATCAACGTCAGACTTGAAAATCAAATAAATAAGACCGAGGCAAGTTACCCATGCACTCCTTTAGGGCCGACTTAGCTAATGCCCATGTTGAAAAGAGTCTGCTCGAATAGAAGCTCTTTCAATTTCAGGACCATAAAGTTGTGCAGGGTCTCTAAATCTTGCCTCAGGTCCTAGCCTAATGATGACTCCTTCAATATATACTCCTAAGGCTCATCCCAATCTACGATGCCCCACTCTTTGCCTAACATCCGAAGAACAAATAAAAAGTGTTCTTTCCAATCATGAATGGCAGAAGGAGTGCCTTAGATCAATGGATGAATGGTTTTCCTCCTTCGAGGCAATATATACCACCACCCGCATGATCCGGAGTGTCCCTTAAAAGTAAAGAAATAATGAAAAAATATGATGCTGGGTTCAACTCTAGCCAACACGCATGCTGCTGTAAAACTACAAATATGCCGCCATAAGTTCGGGATTATCGAATACAACGACATTTCAAAGAACAAAAAAGAGATGAAGAGAAAGCCTCAGCCTAGTCCGAAAATATTCCTCATGGAGGCTTATTCAACTTGGGAGAGGACTGCAAACCTGCTCCTCTACTTTCGAAACCTCTAATTGAAATCTTGAAGAAATGTGGAATTGATTGTGAAGCAATATTATATCTCTCTCCATCATTTCAGATCAAAAAATCATCGGAGCAAAGTTGGGGTCACCAGAATGAGCCATCTCTTTATAGGGAAAGCTAAAATAGACAGAGGAGAAAAACCTATGGTTAACAAGCTCATGGCAAAAGAAGACGATAAGCTTTTGTCCCTTGTCTCACCTAAGGTCTCTTATAATCTCAAGTCAGAGAGAATTTTTGGTGGTCCCTCTTCTCGGGATACTAATTATTGAAAGCATGATTCAAGGACTCCTAGACGCATGGCAGTCGCCAATTGAGCATAGTCCTTACTGCCGAAATGGCAATTAAAGTAGATAAAAGAAAGCATGCTCTGTGTTGCTCTAGAGGGACACGTGAAGATGTGCAATTATACCTATCGTGCATAGAAGGTTTCGATTATGATTCTTTCAAATCTTTTTGAATATTAAGATAGATATTTTTGGAGCAGTAGAAGATAGTTCGAACCAAAACTCGGATTATAATCTGAATGCTTATGCAAACTCGGAGTCTATCCGACGAAGTGCAAACATTTTTAGCAAGAAGAATTTTTATTTAATCATGCAAAAAGCTAAATATGATATTCAGTTTACAATGGAGAGAAATGAAGAAAATACAATTTAGAGCCTTTTCAGTCTTGTGGTCAACTAGCTTCGAAATGATTTTCTTTGACATCAGTCTCTTTTGTCTGAGTAGCGGAGTTGGTTTTGTTTATCTTAGTAAAATGATCAGACACTTTTATAAACTTTCCAATGCAGTGATCTATCACAGCCCTTAAGCTTTCATCTGAGGAGTCTATTCGCAAAAGCTTAGCATTATTTATTGGAAGGTACATCCAAGCCATTGCCTTGCATCTTTCGAAGCCTGTGGAAAACATCGACTTGCAGGCCTAGATTATGATATTAGACCTATTTTTAGCCAACTGATCGAGTCTTTCATACAACTTCTAAAGCTCGGTTTGATGGATAGAAGGCTCTCAAACTGTTGGCACCTCCCTTGAAGAAAGATCTTCAGCTCTCCGAGATGTTCTCTCCCCACGATGCCCTCTATCGAAAGTTCTGGGCCTTTTGACTGAGCTCCTATCAAAGCCCCTTGGAGAATGAACCTCAGATGGGGAGTTTCTTTTTCCTCCAAGTGTCCTTCTCAGGTGATCAATATCATCGTGAGCTCGACGATAGTCTCATTCAGTTTTGAACATCCATCTCTTAAGGTCCACAATCTTTTTATAGGCCCTCCCTACCTCGTCATCTCGATGATCAATCATTTCTTGAGCTTCAAGGAGAGCCTTCTTAGAGCAATCGATATTTTTGACCAGCTCAGCATTAGTGGCTTTCTCCTGCTCTAGAAGATATCTCAACCTATCGATCTCTTCTCTTGCCTCTGTAAGCTCTAAGACTGAAGTCTCAGAAGTGACACTAGTGAAATTGACTAGGTAACGTCCTATTCGAGCGAGAAATTTTAGGACACCCATCATCTGATATTGAGCCCCTTCTCTATCCAAAACTCGCTTTTTGTCAAATAAGAGAAAATCCTCCAAAAATTTTACTATGGTTCTAAGGTTCCCCATCATAGAAGAAGAAGGAGACACCATTCGTGAAGTCTCTACCTGAGTTCTGGCTGGAGGAAGACTTGGATCAAGAACCACTTGCTCTAGCAGGTCCATAATTTCTATTGTCTCGGTTGATCCCAAAGATTTAATCATCTCTGCAACCATCATTATTTTCGCAACCTCCACTGTCTCTGTAGGAAAACCATTTATGAAAGCTTTTCCTATCAGGGGCTCCTTTGAAGGAACTTCCTCTGAAGAAACCAACAAAGCTACCCCTATTGCAACTTCCACCACTGAAGTCGTTGGTTTGGTTGTCAAAAAAGGATTTCTATCCTCCATATTCATCGAAGCAAGAGGAAGCATGATCGAAGGAGCAGCATTTGAAGCCTTAGTGGCGATACCTTTGAAAGTCGAAGGATGGACAAATGAAGCGCTAGCCTGCCTCCTTCGAGTCAACGATAGCTCCAATATCCTCAACAATGCAGGATTCGTCTTGCTTCCAAAGCTTATGAAGAGAGCTTGAAGTAGGAGGAATGGTAAGCGTTGTTGTCATGGTCACCCCCTTTAACACACTTTTCGGACAAATTTAAAAGAAGAAAAATGAAGACAAAAAGTCATTTCTCAAATCAAACTCTCAAAAAGATCAATAGTCGAGTGGTCCCCCTAATTATGACCGTTTCAAATAGCCCGCATGACAAGCTAACATTGTTAGTCTTTAAATGCCAAAAAGTGCATATTACCGGATCCAAGGTATTACTTAAAAATAGTTCTTTCGTCTCATGTTCAAACTCAGCACTATGAGGATAGTGTTATGATAGTAACGTACACTACTATAAAAAAAGACTACGACAGCGCATGTTATGATAGTGATTTTTAAAACCATTGTAATAGAATCTACGAAAGCGATTAAAAGGAACCGCTGTTATATGATCGACCTATAGCAGCGGTTACAAAAAATCGTTGCTATAGGCCGATCTATAGCAGCGGTTCTTTGAATCGCTGCCATAGATCTGACCTATTGCAGCAGTTAGAAAAATTGCTACCATAGGTCAGACCTATGGTAGCGGTTCCTTATAATTGCTGCTATAAGTCGATCTATGGCAGTGGTTATTTATAACCACTGTCATATATTTTTTTTATTTTTTTTCTAAATATTATATAATTTTAAAATTTAATGTTTATCTTCATCATTCATTATCTAAATAATTATCATTAGATTATCATCGCAAAAGATTACCTCGATCCGATGGCCCTAGCTTTATTGATCAGAAAAATTTGATTTCGACGATTATGAACGACGATATGATGATCTGATAGATGGAGACCTCTGATGAATTCAAAAACCTACAATAATGATTTTGGTTATGTTTGTAGTATACTATCAAAGTTTCATTTCAATCGAATATCGTTATCTTGGTCAATTTAGTATAGATTAATTTTAGTCATTAAATGATAAACGAGTGATCAAGGGACTAGATGGTGTTCGATTATGAGATAATTTTTATTATAAATAATCTTGACTACTACTTTAATTATTTTTTATGATGGTGATTATAAAATTCAACTCGTGAGATTAAGAATGATCTAAAATTATGCGTAATCTTATAACCATTCTTCAACTCTATTGGTTGTTATGCTCATACTTTTGCAATATCTGCTTAACATGAATAATTCATATGAAAATAATTTAAATTTTACTATTATCATCATATAAAATAATTAAAATTATAGTAAAAATTATTTAATTAAAAAATTATTTCATATTTGAATGCTGTTTAGTTCTTTGATCGCTTGTTTATAATTTAACGGTCAAAATCATTCTATACTAAATTGACCATAATAACGATATCCGATTAAAGAAAAACTTTAATAGTATGCTACAAATATTACTGAGATCATCGTTGTAGATTTTCGGACCAATCGAAGATCTTCATCTATCAGATCATCGTATCATCATTCGTGATCGTCGAAATTAAATTTTTCTAATCGATGAAGCTAAGACCATCGGATCGAGGCGATCTTTTGTGATGATACTCTAATAATAATTATTTAGATAATAAATGATGAAGATGAGCATTAAATTTTAAAATTATATAATATTTAAAAAAAATAAAAAAAAAATTTATTTTCAACCTATGGTAGTAGTTACTGAAAATCGCTGCTATAGATCTATGGCAGCAGTTAGAAAACCACTATCGTAGATCTATTGCAATGATTTTTAGTAACTATTATCATAAATCGATGGCAGCGGTTCGAAAATCGCTGCCATAGATTAGATTAAAAATTTTCACTTTCTTTCCTCTCGTGCGCTCTCTCTCTCTCTCTCCCCTCCTCTTCGTCGTCAATGAGACTCTACCCAAGTCCTTCCCCTTCGATCGGTGCTGCCCCCTCCTTCCCCCCTAGTCGGTCCTGCCTCTCGACGATCTTCGCTCACCCTCTGCACCGACCCCTGCGTCGGCCCCTTTCCGACGGTCTTCGCCCACCCCCCGCGCTGCCCTTCCCATCCTCGGCTGCCACCGCCTCATGCCCTCCCCATCCCCGGCCGCCCACCACCTACCCTCCTCGACTGTCGCCCCTTGCCCTTCCCATCCTCAGCTGCCACCACCCACCCCCTATCCTCTCCATCCTCGGCCGCCCGCCCCTACCCTCCCATCCCCGACTACCATCACCCCTGTCCTCCCCATCCTCGACCACCCACCCCTGCCCTCCCCTCCTCGTCACGGCACCCCCGGGCCTCCTCTCCTCTCCCCCCTCTCTCTTTCCTCTTTCTCTTTCTCTCTCTTCTCTCTTTATCTCATTATCTTGCTCTTATTTTGTAGGTTACCTCTAGTACCATCGTCTTCCTCTAGCACCATTGCCGGCGACCCTCGAAGCTTTCGATGCAACCCTCTCTCTGTAGCCATAGGTATAATTTTTATTTTAATTTCATAGTATTATTTATTAATCACTAGACTAGACCTATCAATGGATCAGGTTTGGGTCGAAATCTAAATATTTAGAATCGGATTCGATTTTAATTACTAATACCGAATCCAAATCCGAATATCCGACGGATCTGTACTTGAAGTACTAGATCCGAACCCTAATGGATCCTGGATATTCGGACCCGATTGTAGGACTCAAAACTAAGAAAGGGAGAGGGAGAAAGGAGGGAGGGGTTCAGCCTCGTCGCTGTCGTCGGCGAGGGAGATCGAGAGAGGGAGGAGGTCCGACCTCGACATCACAGGAGGGAGGGGGTCCAGCCTCGCCGGCGAGGGAGATCGAGAGAGTGAGAGAGGGAGGGAGGGGTTCGGCCTCGCCATCATCGTCGATGAGGGAGATCGAGAGAGGGAGAGAGGGAGAGAGGGAGGGAGGGGGTCTGGCCTCGCCGGCGAGGAAGATCGAGAGAGGGAGAGAGGGATCAGGGAGGAGGTCCGGCCTCGTCGATGATGGAGATTGTGTGGGAGATAGGCAGTCAAAAAGATGAGAAGAGGACAGAGATAGCCAAGAACAGGGGATGGCACACAGGCGAACCAACTCGAACCGAGATCGAATCGACTGGGAGAGGACTCGAGCTAGATGTCTCAAGCATGGAGCCGGCTCGACTTCTGAGCAAGCCGGCTCGATGGGTGGAACAGAATTTGATATGTCTCTCTAAGATTTCAACTTTAAGTCCTAAGGTGCCGCCATCATCTACTTCGTTCTTCTTTTAGGTTTCTGGATTAACACCCAGATTTGCGCAAGAGATCGGATCTACGACTATTGCTCATCCTTAATTATTTATGAATATAATTCATGTTGTCAAATTTATTGGATAACATTTTCTGGATGTTTATATCTTGTTGCTTTTGTTTATTACATTGCATAACGATAGACTCATCAATTGATTAGTGTATATAATCTTCGGCATCCATATATTTATATGTAATTATATGGATGGTACCTAGGCATATCTTTGATTATTGTTCAATATGTTATATTGATTAATGTTCATTAACGTTGCAGGTCATGATGGTATCGAAATGCCATCTAGCTTTCATCCCTGCTTCTTGGTGGGTTACGTGGAGTTCAGCATCTGAGGAGTAGTCGGAGCATACTTCATCCACCTCCACATCTACTACGTAGGAACCTCCACCACCGGCATTTACTCCACCGATGGCATCTACTCTACTAGCATTTGAGCCTCCATCGTCATCCACATCTTCGACACATGTTACTCTACCAGCATCTGAGTGTACATTTTTATTATATTATTTATTTATTTTTTATATAGTATTTATATACTTATATATTTGTATAACATATTTTCATTGCAGGTGCATCATCCAGTCGGATATTTTGCGGTCCCACATGTATGGCGCATGTTTGGAACTGCCAGCATCAGGTGATGGTGCAGTATGATGCAGAGGAGAGGTCAGTAGGGGAGACCGCATGGAAGATGCATTTCTTTTTTGAAATGCTTGTAAGATGGTCAGATATTATTTTCATAGAGCTTAAAGACTGACGATTGATGGATGATGCTGTCAGAGATCGGATGTGTGAGAAGATATGGGTTAGCACATCTTAATTATATTTACAAAATTAGAATAATTTTGTAACTAACTTTTGATAACTTTATGCAGAGGAGGTATGACTTCCTGATCATGAGAGGGCTCGAGAAGCTTGACTGAAGAAGATCAGAAAGTTGTACCGGGGCTACAAGGTCAAGCTCCATAGAGGATGGCTCGAACACCGATGAGATACTCCAGAGGAGCTTGTTTCTTGGATACAAGACTATCCTTCGAGTCAGTGGGAGAAGATTGTTATACATTGGAGGAGCCAAAAGTTCGAGATAAAATTACTAACTTTTGAATTTTTCAATACGCTTAAAGTATATTTAAATATTTGTTATGCTACCTTCCGTCAGAATTGGGAGAACTGGCCAGCCCAGGAGTATACGTACACTCTCGGTCGTGAGTCCATGACCAGTCGTGTGCATAGAGAGGTAATGAATTCTAAATCTTACTAAATAAATTAAATTGATATTATTTTTATATTTCTGATAAACTGATCCATTATTATAGCTGATGAGAGATGGAGTGATGCCCAACTGTAGCAAGATCTTCCGATCCAATCATACGGACAAGAAAGATAGATCGATGAATGCCGAGATTGAGAGAATTTTTGTAAGTATTAAATATATTGGTATATATGATTAATATCATAGCATTTTTTATAAAATTTTATTTAAATTTATAATTATAGGATCAATTATATGCGCTCGCGAGCGAGGGTCCGGATACCTCTAGCCCCCATGACCATTTATCTCAGATCTTGGGGTCTGAGCACTTTGAGAGGATCCGATGCAGGTCTGGACATACGTCTACCAGCTATTGGTCTGAGGTGAGCGTCTCTTCACAGGCTTCTGGTGTCATCAGTTGGAATAAGCTTAAGGAGGTGTTGGCACCGGTAGATCATGCTGCGATGCGGACAGATTGGGCTGAGAAGCACACATCTCATCTGGAGGACATCGTGAGAGACATGGTGTCGACGCTCAACGTGCATTTTGGAGGTGCCTTCACGAACTTTGAGGATATGTTGGCCCGCATTCTAGCTTTAGCTCCTCCAGCTCGTGCTCCATCTCTCGGTGACGACGATGATGTAGATTTAGGAGACTTTTGATGTATTTTTTAAAAAAATATTATAATAAATTTTATTTGACAATAAAATTTTAGCATTTCAAAAATATTTTTATATTTATAATATTTTTTTATGTTATATATCTCTATATTTATCAGATAAAATATATAAAAAATTAAAAATTTTATATTTTTTAATTATTCAAAAACTATGGTAATGATTTTACAACCGCTGCTGTAGGCAATGTGTCAATCGCTGCATTAGACCTATGGCAGCGGTTACATAACCGCTGCTATAGACCAGTGTATGACAGCAGTTTAGGAACTATTGCAATAGGCACTCTATGGCAGTGATTTCGAGAACCACTGTAACAACCGCTGCCATAGATCTACGGCAATGACTGCATTAGCAGCGGTTAGCTAACCACTGCCATAGTCTATAGCAGCGATTTTTTGCGCTACGACATTGGTTACGAATTGCTGCCATAGTCCTGTTCTGTAGTAGTGGTAAATACCTTGGATTAGCCATGCCAACGATCAAGATACTTCAGATCGGCATAGGGGCATCAATATTATGAAGAAACGAAGTTATCCTCGTGCCCTTCGATCTAAAAGCTAAGCCAAGGCATGCTTCTGAACTGTTTTCTTCAACAACAGCTTGCTTAGCATTTAAGTCCCCCGAGTCACCTCAGACAAGTAATTTCTTAGCATGCATGGTAATTCTTTTTATGGATAAGCAGCGATCTAATTATAGTCCAGTCGTAATCGGATTGTTACCTACTTTGTCTAATCTCGTGGGAATAAATAAGATATCTAGATCATGTCAGCAATGGCCTCCTTATTTCAGGATAGCAAAAGAGGGCCATAATATATAAATAACGTGATTAGTGCTCCAAGATTAGTGAAACAACATGATGACTGTGAGACATTTTCTCAATAAATATCATAAGCCTGAGGATCTAGGTAAGTAAGAAATCTTTTTAGAAAACTCGTTGTTGCCTCATTATTTTCTGCTGACTTGAGCGTCGGATGATTCTTGCTAATATCAAATCCTTCGACTCGGACTTTACTTTGTAGGTCACTCTAGTACTCATGCGCAAGACCAATTGCTTCATTTAAGAAGCAAACCATTTCAAGCAACAATAGATGATATTTTAAAAACTATGTATCAATTTACTTGAAGATATATATTAGATTACTAAATAACTAATTTATTAATTATATTATTTAATCATATTTTGTATACTAGTTAATATTATATTCTAAAAATTATGCATAAATTTATTTAAAAATATGTATTGATTTGCTAGATGACTAATTTACTCGATATATATAATCTAGCTATCTAATATATATTAGATAAAAATATATTATAAATATTTTAAAAAATATTATATATGATTTTATTTTTTTTATTTTTTAATTAATCTGTTATAAAAGTAGTTTTTGATTTTTGGGCGGGAGATGGTAGAGAAAAACGCGGGAAAAATGGTAACCTGCCCCATGGTTTCTCGTGCGGTGCCCGCCCATATAATTCTCGTTCCGGCTATATCGTGTAGCAGACTCGCACGCGATCAAAGAATTATCATTCGAAACCGGCCCCATCGAGTCCCATGTGTGTCAGTGAGACAGAGGGAGACGGAGAGGGCAATGTGAGGCGATAGCCCTTATTCGTGCAGCGGCGGAGCGGACGGTCGGAAGCGAGGGTGGGGGATGGGGAGTTCCTACACGGGAGGAGGGAACAAGGACGAGAGCACGATGGAAGGGGGCGGAGGGGCGAAGGCCGAGCCCTCCGCCTCCGACTCCCCCGCCGCCGGCGCCTTCTCCGAGGGAGAGAAGGTCCTCGCTTACCATGGCCCTCGCATCTACGAGGCCAAGGTTAGGGTTTCAAGATTTCTTCTTTCTCGATCCTTTTATTGCTCTTTTGTAGTAACTTTTGTTTCGGTCTCAAGATTTCTTGGTTCTTGACTTTATTTTTTTAATTTTATCGCTTTTGCAAGTCTTTTTTTTTTATGGTTTCCATATATTATCTTTCTTGACTTCTTGTGGAGATCTTTTTATGCGTTCGTTTTTACCATGCGGCACGATGGCGGAAAGAATTATTTGTTCGTTGTCGTCAGAGGTCTTTAAGTTCGCTCCTTGACCGTAGTTGCAATCTGCTGTGAAATTTGTACCTTGATTTCTTGGTTCTTGACCTGTTGTCGCTATCCGATGGTGATTCTTTTTTCTTTTTTTATCATGCTTTTGCTATTATATGCGGTACAGTTGTGGAAAGATTAGTCTGTTAGTAAAGTTTGCTGCTTGTACATAATTGTATTCTCCCACTTCTCTCAAAAATAATTGTAATATGCCCTAGATGTACTTTTTGTGGACTTGGGGAAAATTTTTTCTCAAGATTTTTGACAACTATTTTGGGACATTTCTGGTGTTTTGTTATTAAAATAATGAACTGTATAAAAGATTTACATCATTTTTATTTATTTAGCTCTCTCTACAATTTGACACTAAAATGACATAATTTTTTTTGATTATATTTATGTTTAGGCGAGAGTAAATTTAATGGGTCTAGTTCTCTTTTCAGGGGATGGTGGAGTAGGAATGAACTTTGCTTTTTAAGATGCTCAAATTGATGAAACTCGCTATGATATAACATATTGAAGACTGGATATCTGACTCGAGGATTAGGGAGACAAGTGAAGTTGTATATGTATGTCATGTCAAATTAGGGTAAAGGCCTAAAGATATATACATATGTACATAGAGAGTGGTGACAATGCCACATATAAGAGATAATATTTATAGACATAAACTGCTAAAACAACACACGCTGATTGTTTTATTCTTCTATTCTTTCCTTTTTTTTCTTTTTACCCACTTTGATCCCTTTTAGAGGATTTTGTAATTGGAGATCTGGGATACTATTAATATACCTTAAAGGGACGCTAGGTTTAATCAACTGTTTTTTATGCTTTATTAGTCATCAGATTGGGTAGGCTTAGATCCTTGCCAAAGAGCCTCTGCTTCTTGTCAGATAACAATTGTATACCAGTCAATGAGATATTTGAACATGCTAATTCAAGCTGCAACTTAGATTATTGATGTTTGTTTTTTTGGGGGGGGGGGGGGCACTTGTCTGTAAGGCTTGGTAAACATCAATATTCTTTCTCTATACACTGTCTGTTGCAGCTTGGGCTTTTTTTAGTATGTTAGCTCTCCAGCACCCCTTTTCTTGGCCTTAGAAGCATAGTTGTCAAATCGGGATTCGAAATCACCCATGCATTAACTCGAATCGTAAGATTCAGTAACAAATTTAATTTTTTTATAAAACAATAGATATTAACATAAAAACAAAGTTAACATTATAAAAATGATAAAACAATGTAATAATACCTTATTTTGCGTAATAAATTTGATGATTATTTCATCTGAATGGAAAGACGTTTGCCTGAGTTGCCTCCATAGCAAGAGATATGGGTCCAAATCTTTTTATGGTCAATATTGCATTATTTGTATAACAAAATAATTTAAGAAACATTAAAATCAAAGCACGATCAAAATGTATACCCAACTATTAATCAACGAACACTCAAAAAGTATAGGTAAGATAAGTTTACACTATTAAGTCTAAAGCATAAATTAAATATAAACATTAAGTATTACTAATTCATTATTCACTCAAAAAGTTAAATAGAATCTTCAGTCATCATAATCATCCCCAAGGCTAATATCGTCATCGCTGCCATCGCTATTGTCGTCGTCATCATCATCTTGAAGATTCATCATCTCTTGATTCTCTTCTTCCTCTTCTTCTTCATTATCTTCATCATCTTCTATCACTTCAATATCTTCCTCAACAACCTTTTCTTTCCCTTTACCTTTACTATCAACATTTAAGTTCCTTGGTCCTATAAAAATATTTTAAGAATCAACAAAGCCAAATGATAAAATAATGCAATTGTTTAAAAAATTAAAAACTAAAATAAAAAGAGTTAGAAAATAATTTGCATACCTCCTTTTCTTTTGGTCCTTCATCAACATTAAAACATTAATTCACATCTAACCAAGACACATCATCCGGTAAGCATGGCTCTTTTTGTTCAGTTATCCACTCATCATCCGATTCCATATCTGATAAGTATATCGGATCATGTCTTCCTCTTTTCTTGCCTTTTTTTGTTGTCTCATCTCAAGTTGAATATTATACTTGACAAATACCAAGGCATTCAACCTTTATTGCTCCAAATAGTTCCTTTTTTTGGAATGAATATGTTCTAATGTGCTCCAAGTTCTTTCACATCCGGTGGCACTACAAGTAAGACTTAGTACTCGAATTGCTAGCTTTTGAAGTTCTTTGCACTGTTCTCCAAAACTCTCTCACCATAAAGCTAGGCAAATAAAATAAGATAAATTAAATTTAAATTATAATTTATGTAAATAAAAATAAATTCATAAAATTTAAATTATAATTACTCGGTTGTTTTTTATTTCTTGTTGATGCTGCCATGTCCATTCCAAATAAATCCTCGGCTTTTCTAAATTTTTCAAATTGTGAATTAATGATGACTCTTGTCTCAATATCTGGATACATCCGTTTAATTGTCTTGAACAATCTAATTTTTACTTCAGCATCAGCAGTAAAATTAAGATCATATTGAAACCTAAAGATCAAGAATCAAAAAATAAATTTAAATTAAAAATAATAAAATCAATTATAGAATGATATAAATTAAAAAAAAATGTGACTTACTTGGGATTAAGATAATATGATGCTGCATGGAGTGGTTTGTGGAGTTGTAAGTCCCAATGAAGATCATTAATCTCCCAAATCCGATCATCTCTTCTCAACATTGTTGAAGTTTTTGCCAATTTGTTCTTTTGCTCTATCCATTGCTTCATAGATATAACCCATAGCCAGTTTTGCATCTCCATCAACAAGTCTTAACACTTTTACTAAAGGCATGACACACTTCAAACAATATTTTGTAGCTTTCCAAAATCTGTTATCACTCAATACA
Source organism: Cocos nucifera (assembly GCA_006176705.1). Classification (NCBI taxonomy): domain Eukaryota; kingdom Viridiplantae; phylum Streptophyta; class Magnoliopsida; order Arecales; family Arecaceae; genus Cocos; species Cocos nucifera. The sequence continues at coordinate 691,755 of QRFJ01000010.1, forward strand.
ATTTCTTGAACTTTTCTAGCTTTAAATTTGTTTGCATAAGTGCTTCTTGCCCATTCCTCTAAAGCAAACATAGTTCTTAAAGCAATCTTCCTATCTAATATGCTTCTCAAAGTGAGATAGGATGTTGCAAATCTAGTAACCGCTGGTCTTGTCAATTCTTTATTTTTAGAATATTTTCTAAACAAACTAAGAACCCAAGTATGACGGTAAATGTAAACTATAATTTGCCTTGCCTTGCCAAGTGTATTAAAAAAAATTGGAATGTTTCCAATATCGTTAAGTATTAAATCTAAACAATGGGCTGCACATGGAGACCAAAAAAGATTCTTTCCATTTTCTTCTAAGAGTCTACCCACGCCATCAAAAGCAGAGGCACTATTCGTCACCACTTGAATAACATTTTCCTTCAAAATCTCCTCTACTAAGCTGTCAAGCAATTCAAACAACTTATTTGAATCTTTATTGACATCAGATGTATCCAATGATTTGAGAAACATAGTCCCACTTGGACTTTTCATAAGAAAATTAGTAATAGACCGATTTTTTCCATCAGTCCAACCATAAGACATGATTGAACATCCTATTTTTTCCACTCATTTTTATATTTCATCAAACATTCATTAACACTTTCTACCTCTTTTTTCAAGAAAGTAACTTTAGCTTCATGATAAGAAGGGAGTTTCAATCCCCTCCCATACTCCCCAATAGATTTTATCATATGAGCAAATAAAGGGCTTTTGACCAAATTGAATGCCAATGCATGTCCATATAAAAATCTACAAATATCTCTAACCACTGGTTTTCTTTTTTTAACTATTTCATTCATTGTCCGTTGTTTACATATATTTCCTCTTCCTTTTATCATAAATGAATCTATAGTGCCCTTCCTTATTTTTGCATTTGGCTTATCTAGTTCAAAGCGTGCAACATCATCACCAAAATTTCTCTATTTCTTTTTCCCCCAACAATTTTTTTTAAAAAAATCTGAATTTCTTCGGAAACTTGAGCACAAGGAGAAACATTGTTATGTGTACCCGCAAGATGATTTTTCATTCTATTCATCCCTCCCCAAAAGCTCTTGTTACAATAATTGCAGATAAGATGTAATCGATTTCCATCACCACCTTACCATCATTAAATTTTTTACAATAATTCCAAGTTGGATTTGTAACTTTAGTTTTTCTTTTAGGTGCCATTGTTCAATAAAATAACAAGAATTCCACTGTGTAAGCCAATTTTGGTTAAAAAAATATTTTAAAAATAAGTCAATCTTGTTAAAAATTTTGTTTTATTAAAAAAATAAATTATTAAAAAATAATATAATTTTATTTAAGATTTTTTTTTGGGTTTACTAGCTGATAGGAGGGCGATGGGACCAGGCCCTCCCATCCAGTCTAACCAGCCACCCAAGGGGCTGGGACCAACCAACCAACGAGTGGCTTGGCTCCTGGCTTTGCCACAGGACCACACAAGGACTAGCAAGGCTCCATCCCAAATAAAAAAAAAAAAAAACTTAGAAGCTTTCGGAACTAATCTGGTGCTTCATCTGATCATATAAAAAAAAAAAAAAAAACATTGCGGTGGCTTTGGGAAGACGGGAAGAGAAACAGAGACACCGACGGAAGAGAGAAAAGGAGATCGGTGATGGATTCAATCCGATTAAAAAAAAAATCTTTAAGGTTTTGAGGAAGAGAAACTGGGAGGTAGGGGAAGAACCGAAGAAGGCTTTCCGTTTTGGTCCGATCAAAAAAAAAATTTCGGAGCTTTAGAGAAGAAAAATAGAGAAAGTACCTACTGGACCAACGGCGAACTTGCGGGATGCTTTGAAGGTTTCGTGGCTTTTTTCTTCCCCACGCGAGCTCTTCCTTTTCTCTCTATAGGCTTCAAAGGCTTGAAGCAGTTGTAGGCTTGAAACAGTCTGAGAAGACGGAAGGTGAATAGATTTTAATTTTTTGACAGCAGATCTTGCTGAGATTTGATTTTTTTTTTTTTATGGAAAAATCTAACTGTCTTCCGAAAATAACGACCCGCGAATTGCCAGTATCGGATGATCCTGCGAGTCGCACGATTCTGCCGACGAGTCAGCGATTCAAGAGCGATTCTTCTTCCTTCCCGATTCTTCGTTCCAGTTCGACTCGGCCAGAGTTTGAATCGTCGTGAATCGGACGAGTCGAATCGCGACTCGTACGATTCTAACAACAGAGCTTAGAAGTTAGAACTGTCTTTCTTTTTGGTAACTAACAACTTCTCTTTTTCCAAATATCCCTCTTGTACATATATATTTTTGAAACTTAATCTTTTTGTCAAGGTTCAAAAAGCTGAGCTACGAAAGGCTGAATGGAGATATTTCGTCCATTATCTTGTAAGTTATCATATTTACGTTTAGTGCAATTTGGTATCTGATCACATGTCTATTTTCATACCTCTCAGTTGGGTTCCCCCTTGAATGATTATCAATTCTTGCTCTTGTTCTTGGCCATATGGTTTAGTGTCAACCAAATATATATAGATATCCAACAATTGCTAACCTCTGCCTTTCATTTTGCAGGGTTGGAGCAAGAAGTAAGTGTGATCTAGATGCGACTGGTCTAAGTATTTTCGTTATGTGCTTACTGATGTTTATGCCTCTAGATATATTTTAGATTCTTATTTCTTTGTTGAGAAAATTTAACTTAGCACTGGAGTTCCAATACTTTAAAATCTGTAATTAAATGACTTTTCTTTTATTTCCTTCATGCTTGATAAAGATTTATGATCATCTATGCGGTACGGCATTTTTGCATCTGTCATATAAAATTTTCAAGGAATGATGTTTCTTAATATGATACACATTGATTCATACATGGGACATTCTATGTCATCAAATGCACGTTGACTGAAAGAGTAAATTGTGGAATCTATATATTCAATTTAAAGCCATAACTTGTTTATCTTCCATTAGTGACAGGCATCGAGCCTTATTAAGATGCCTCTGTTAGCTGTGGGGCCTTTAGGTTGGTACACAAGCTTGTGCATCTCTTATGGTATTTCATGTGCAAATGTGTTTTATGTTTAATTTACTAGTGGAAAGGAACTGCTTCTTTGTAAGGTTGAAGAAATAGATAATCATAAAGGTTGAGTGTAGATGAACAATATTGAGGTTTTAACCAATGTTTGAAAATCCAAAGCATTGTCTCAGCTCAATATTCGGTGGAGTCAATTGAAAAGGAATACTTGGTAGAGTTTCCACCATTTTGAAATTGAGAAAAAGCAAATAGAAAAGTTTTGCTTATTCCATATTTACTTGAATGTTGCTGGTGTGGGAATGAACTTGGATGCAAAGTTAGGGAAGCTCTCAAAGGGAAGATTTGGTAAGAGTCCTATCTATAATTGTATATTTAGTCATCCATAGGAATGAACTAGATGCAAACCATCAGTTTTTTTTTTTTTTTTTTTTTGTTTGTTTACTTACAAAAAAAAAAAATTCAATAAAGAATTCTTTTAGCTCTTCAGACCATCTTGAATATACTTTTTAAACGAACTTGGCTTTATTTCATGACTTAATCATTCTTCTAGAGGAAAAAAATAAAGACTGAAGAAAAATTGACTTGGGTAGAAGAGGGTTGTTTGGATTGTTTTAGCCGAATTGAAAGGCATTAGGATTTAGGATAACAATTTTTAGGCGATATCCCATCATATTGACTTGTATTGTAGCAATCCTGTCAATGCTATGCAATACAACCTTTTGTCCCAAAGTTGGTGCGATGAATTGGGGAGGTGCTTGTGGGGTATTTTGTGATCTATGCTACTTTGACAACTTGGAGAAAAATTCGAGGAAGGATGTTGATCTTATGGATGTAGGAAGAGGAAGGGAAGACCTAAGGTAGCATGGTTTGATTTTTGTGAGAAAAAAAACAGGGAAAAGCTTGAGATAACATTGGAAACAATGGTCTGTCATACTGCTTTGTACCACCCTACGCCTTGTACTGCACCGGGAGGAAATCGGTATGAAATTCAACTTCAAGTTGGTATAAGTCCCGTATCATCCCATATCGAGGTGTACCATCCTGTATCGAGGCGTATTGAGTTGTGTGTTGATTTGTACCAAAGCATACTGACCAGTATCGAGGTGTACGAAAATAAAAATTGAGAAAGATGATCAGAGAGCTATTTTGGTACAGGATGCATATTGTACCATACTATATCGATAAGGTATCGATACGGTATTCCATACTGAGATTGCAGATCTTGTTGGAAATAACCCTAAATAGGAATGCTTGGTGAATGAGGATTTGTGAAGCTGTCACCAAATGGTTGGGACTAGGGAGTAGGATTAATGGATGTGGTGACAATATCTCCCCCTACATCAGCTTGATAGCTTGCTTTAGAATATACAATGATGTTGATACACTATGGGTTGGCAAATTAATCATTTGTTCTATGATTCTTTCTTGGATGCTTTTTTTGGATGGTATGATAAACATGGAATGGTGGAAGAAAATAGTCAACCCTTTTAGAATGATGAGATCCTCTTGGTGGTAATGATCATGTAAAGATTGAGGTAATACCATCTTTTCTTTCCTTCATAGGTCTTAAAGTCAGGTCCTGCAAGGTGGAATTTTATTTGAAGATTATTGTGAAGCACAGACCTAGGAAAGTCTTACCGTAAGCCCTGTAGATGTTGCCATAAGTTGTATGTTTTGTTTTATGTTGGTTCTTTTATGAAATTATGTGCTAGTCAGGCTTGTGATTATAATTGGTTAAGCACTGGGGCTTTTCTTTCTTTTTTTTTTTTCTTTTTCTTTTTTTAAATTTTAAATTTAAGACATTGAATATGACAGAATTATTTACTAAGAGGACAGTTTGCTTTGGCAAATAATAAATACAACTTTTAGCTTGAGAAATATGGGCTGTAGTAGGTATAAATGCATGGCAGAGAATGTCATGTCTGATAACCAAAAACATTTGACTTAGACACATAGATTATTGATAGTGCTCTTGTGCATACTTTTGGCATGTATTGGTATGATAAGGTTAGTATTGGTGTAAAGCTAGTGGTTATGGACCAGATACTTGCATAATCATTTCTTTATCCTTTTATCATTATGCATCAAAATTCTGTTTTCAAATTTAATATATATCTTGGGTTAGCGAATTTCTAAAGGTATCCAAACTAGATAATGGATTTCTAGGGTGTCACTGAACAGGTGCCTGATGTATTACAGAATTATAAGAAGGTTGGTTAGATGGAATAATAAAGTGTCATGAAATCCTCGTTGGACTGAGTTTTTTCATGTATTTATTTGCTTCTGCATGTATTGGCATACATAGATTTCTGGATCACTAGATTTTATTTTTGAATCCATATCTGCATCCTAATAAGGGAAATGCACAGTTGGATGAATTTAATCTGGGTATGTAATCAATGTTGTATTTTCTAAATATATATCAGGTATACTATTAAAGCAGTGGATGCATCATCTTTTTTATATTTAGATATTCTAGGAAAAAATCATGCATATGAAAATTATGTGGTGGCAGTGAGTGTGATATGTTGGAAACTATGATTGGTTAATCTTGTTAGTAAGAAAAAGAATCTGATTGAATTTTAAGGTGGTAATGGATCTATTTTGGTTGGATTTGGAGCAGGTTAGCCTTTTATATCTTGATCACCTGCTACATTCACTGGCTTCAACCTTCTGCAAGATTATGTGTTCAATGTGAAATTATAACAAGTTATCCTATTTCTGACATGTGATAGTAAAACTCTGACATAACAAAGTCATCCATATTTTGCTGGTCTGCATTCATGATTTGATTGGCAAAGATAGCTTTCTATTTAATATTTTAGTAGTGACATGATTGGTCATCCAGCTGCCTTGCCTCTTTAATCATTGGTTCATAGCGACTGCATGTAAGCATCTTTTTAGCGTGCTTGGCTCAGGATGCATTGGTAATTTCAATAAGAACAATAGATCAATATAATTTCCAGAGTTGGCTATTTGTACATGTTTGATATGTGATGGAAACAAACTCTTCTTAATGGGAAAAATACTGTTCCAATTTTTAAATTTCTTTTTCTACAGTTGGGACGAATGGGTTGGGACAGATCGCTTGATGAAATTTAGCCCTGAAAATGTCCGTATGCAGCAGGAACTTGCAAAGAACCAGAATGCTGACAAAATTCCGAAGTCAGGGCGATCAATACAAAATAAGCCAAAAGGCTCCAATGGTTTGTTTACTAATTCTAAAAGTTTATATTTAATTAGCCTTGTCACACTTATGTCCTTCAGGCAACTACCTGTTAAGTTCCATTGCAATGTTTGGTGGTTTTCTTTTTCGTGCTGTGCATTTTGGATTGTTGGTAGAATCTTTGTTTGATAAAATGGAAATTGAACAAATTAAACTATATTGCCATGTTTTTATTCACGGAACATTAAACCAAAGTGATGTGGGAGATACCTTAACGTGAGCTTTTTCAATAATTACCTCGCGATAACTAATCTAGCAAGAGACAATGCCACGATTGTAAGATTTGATCTAGCAACTTATTAGTGCTTTACTCTTTAAGATAAATTCACCATGTATTGTTTATGATGTTACTTGGTGAACAAGCTAACAAATTCAGTTAGTAAGCTTTTTGGACTTCCCTTTAGCATACATTAAGGGGCAACTGGACAGTCTATGACTGCATGAAGGCTCTATTCAACCACTCATGCACCCATATTCTATATATTTTTTAATGGATCTGTTTTGAATTCTGCATTGAGGATTCCTTGGCTACGTACTTGGAGCACCCTATTTTAGTTGATTACATGGCTTAAGAGAATCTTTTGGTGTACCATTATTTCTGCGTGCATAAGACAAGTATTTAATCTTGATAACACAGAATCGTTTGAGCAAATGAGCCTTGTTATTTGCTTGTGAATGCAAGTAAATACATATATGCAAACACACATATTAATTTACATATAAATATAATAAGTGTGTCCTTTTTTTTGGGGTGGGGTTGGGGGGGGGGTGCACATGCATGTAAATTTGTGAATGTGTGTTTGTGTGTGTGTGTGTGTTGGAATCATTTTTCAGTTTGGCCTTTTGTCATATAATCTGTTCCTCAGGGAGGAATGCAACAATTACATCTGATATTGTCTTCTTTCATTAGTAGGTAGTTTTTCTGTTGTAGAGGAATGTTTGACAGTTGCTTCGTGGTGAATGAACTGAAATCTTGTTTGTAATGTGGTGGCTTTTTCTTCTTTTTGTTTAGATATCATGATAGATGCCTCTCATGTCCTAAGTTATGTTAGCCATGAATACAGCACTGAGTTAAAGAGTGTCAACTTTATGCTGACAGCTTATTGAATGTGTGCTTTTGTATATACTACTAACTTAATTACATTCATGAGCCAACCTAAGACTCCTTTATATCTACTGATTAGACATACTTTGTGTATGCTAGTGTAATGTATGTGTTAACTCTGTTTTAACAGATGCAAAAGCAGATAAAGAAGATCTGAAGAACCATGGTGAGTTAATATTTCATTCCCATTTCTACTGATGATGCTTTCATTTGTCTTTAAATTTTTTTTCTGTCAACATTCCTATGATTTTTAAACTTTAGATCGGGTTTTCATGTGAGCCTTTCAAGCAAAGCAATATATGCTAATACTTTGGATTGATGAAATGATATATATTTTTTAAAAATTTACATGGGTCTAGCTTGGTGGTTCTGGACTTTTCTATTCATCACTGTAGCTATATGGTGAGAAAAATATAATTTTGGGAATTTGCTTGAACCCTGAAGATACTGAGTGACTAGTAAATGCCATTAGGGCATTTGCCAATAAAGATACATATAGTTAAATTAGTCACACCAATGAATTCTTACCATGATTGGGTTGCAAATATCATAAACACTATAAGAATTTGAGAATCTGACCATTTATTAGAATGATGTTTTCATGCACATTAGATGGTATGGAAAAAATAACTGAGGGACAAGTATCTAACGTCTATCTCAGGCTATGTTGGAAGATAACGTGGTCAACCCATGAAAGCTTTATTCCCACTATTACATTTTCAATCCAATTATTGGCCTGCTTTTCTGATGTTTATATATGATTGAGATATTTTATTGTTGGGAAATGCTGGAGAAACAGTCCTATGGGCTTTCATCTTGACATTGTGTAACGAAGCTGTGTGGTTGGCCCATTTGCGAGGTGTAATGGATCAAATATTTTTAATTGATTGCAATGAACCATATTAAGCCCCTTGTTTCAATAACAATGCTCTACATGCTACATGTATTGGAGATGAAGCACATGATTTAGTTCCTTCTGTGATTTTTTTTTCCCAATTATATGCAGCAAAATTAAAATGTTTATTGTGAATTTCATTTTCTATTATCGGTTCAATTTTTCTCTTTTGCATCTTATAACTAATGCTATTGGTTCTACCATCTATATTTGGATACAGTGTCCAAAGGCAAGAAGCGGAAGGCTCAATTTGGTAATGAGGTGTGCTTTGATTACTTTAATCTGGTGCACTGGATATTTTCCAATCATCTATAAGCTGAAACAACTTAAACATATCTAGTGATGCATGCACAACTTAAAGTAGACATTCACATGTGTTTGTTATTGGCAATTTTACTCAAACTCACATCCATTAAGGGCTCCCGATCTCCTCACCCCCCCCTAAAAAGAAAAAAGAAGAAAAACCCACCCCAATGCCCTTTGAAGACCTCTCTCTCTCTCTCTGTGTGTGTGTGTGTGTGTGTGTGTGTGTGTGTGTGTGTGTGTGTGTGTGTGTGTGTGTGTGTATCTATCTGTCTCTCCCTCCCCCCCCACACCCATTCCACCTTTAATTGGAGCTTTGAAGCTCCATTGCTCATGTTGCTTCCCCAAATGATATCGAATGTCCCCCTCCATTTGTTGTTGACTTCATTTGTCCCCCCCTTCAAAACTCTTATCCATCCTTGGTTGCCCTTGGCTGGACAGTAAGTCTCGCTCTCCCCTCTCTCCTTTGTCTCCCTCCCCCCTTGATGATGATGAGGGCAATTCAAGCCCCCCCTCTCTCCCTTCCTCTCTCACCTCTTGACGATGATGTGGAGAACTGTTTGAGCCCCCCCTCTCTCTCAGCCTCTCCCTCTCTCTTCCTCTGTCCTCTCTCTCTCTTCCTCTCTTTCTCACTCTCCCCCTCCCTCCTTGGCTCTCCGTGTTTCAGTATGACCAAGAACTGCATGGTACGGACCAGTACCGTGCCAAACCAGTCGTCCATAGGCATGCCTTCTAGTACCAGTTCGATGAACCTTGTTAAGCATGTTTAAAACTTTTGAGCATCATGATCCTAGTATAGGACTTCTTAGACATTCATATAATATTTACAGTACTCTCAAAAATTTGATGTGCTCTTAAATTATTTTTGTATCTTGCCTGATGTATGCAATTTTTCTGGGTTCTTAACTAGCTTAGTATGATACTAGTCTTCCTCTAAGAATAAGATTAAGTATCTCAAAGGTCCTGAATAGAAATGCATCTACTAATAGTGCTGATCTGTATCTGCACCATTATTGTGATAATTTGCATTTTTGACCATTGATAGGAGAAAGACACAAAATCAGCAGAAAAGCTTGTGATATTACAATTTCCTTTGACTCTTAAGAAACAGCTGGTTGATGATTGGGAGTTTGTAACTCAACTGGGTAAGGTAATAATCTTTACCATGTCCATTGCTTGTTCTTATAATGCTGTTGGGGAAATGTGGAGTCTATTTATGTAAGTTGCCACAAATGTCTTAATGTTTGCCTGTTTTTACTATTATGGAACATTTATTTATTGATAAGCATTATTGGAGGAGCTTTACATTGCAAAGAGATAAAATGAGATGCTTGTCTGTTTGGTCTTGCTATCAATGCCTCTTGCTGTCCCGAATCTGGTCAAACTCTATATATGATGAAAGAATTACGATGGGGCAATTAGATAATGGACATATAAATTTTTTGATGAGGAAAAAGGCTGGGCATTGAAGATGGCAGCCATTCAATGAAAAAAATTGGAATCAGATATTTTATTGAAAGAAACTTGAGATGAAAAAAATTGAAGTGTACTGAAATGGGTGCTCTCCTTGGAGGAGGTTGTGTTTGAGTCTTGGATGGTGCATCTCCAAGTATTTGAGCCCTAGTATTTACCTTGGGTGGGCACCCCACCATCACTCAAAAAAAAAGTGAAAAAAATGCTGAAATGTATCGTATCTTCTAAAATCAGAGGGCAGGCTTTGGCACTATGGTAAGGTTGCTTCATTTTAACCTGGGGGTTCGAAATATGGAAATAGTCTCTCCATGTGGGGGGTAAGGCTGCATATATTTGACCCTCCCTAGATCCTGCTTGTAGTGGTGGAAGGCTTGTGCACTGGGGCACTCTTTTATCATATCTTCTAAAATCGAGGATGCCATCGAACTTACCAGCATCACTTAATTTTGATTAATGAGAACTTACAATATATAAATTGGCATGTGTGAGCTTGATTATTCATCAGTGCATGCGTATGGTTCATAAAGAATCATTAATCACTTGAGCTTTTCGAAGAAATGAATTATGTATTACTTTGATGTTGTAGCACCGGAAGTGGTACATGTGCAAGCATGGAATTGCAGCAATATCCCCCTCAATATACATGAAAACATGGGACTAAATTATGTGAAGGTGCAAGTCTTAATATGTAATGAAATCTATGATGTATCATGAAAAAAGAAAAAACTTGTACAAACATGATGCTGTTCTACCACATGCACAGTCCTAATTCTGTAAGGACACTAGCATACAAGGTTTTAAATCTTGGTCCCAAACCTGATATCAGTTGAGGACTGTGTTGGATGGGCCATCCCGAACTTGGGATGGTACCACATCCCAATAACTCATTTGGATGCTGCTATTTTTCTTGGTTTTGTTTCTGTTGTTTGTTGTTTTCAATGGCTTCTTAAAGGTTTTTTATTTTCTTAACATCATAATTTAGGGTTAAGGGAGGTTTTTGAGGTAATACTTGGGTTTTTGGTGACAGTACTGGCACCGCATTCAGCTTCATGTTTCTTCTGGTTGTTTGCTTCCCATGTGACAGGAAGAAAATGCAAAGGGAGAAAGAGAGAAGCGAAGAAAGCAGGCGGATCCATCTTCTATTGCTTAAAATGTGTTTGGGCTCATCTGTTTTATGTTAATAATCTAACACATTGCAGTCTTAGTTTTTCACCCAGAATAATGACCTGTAGATGTATAATGTTAACATGCAGATTTCCAAGTAGTCCTATAGATCGGGAGCTGAGGTTCTCATTTGCACCCCTTAAATCTGAAAGTCAGGAGAGGGAGCTGCAATCTGACACCCATGTTTACCTGTTCCAGCTATTAGATGGATCCACTTCCATTTTGTTGGCACAACTCCTATGTAACTAGGAAACTACAGCAAAACTAAAGTAATTCTGTTTCATCCTCTGAAAAGCTAATTCTGCCATGTTGGGGAAGACTATATCAGAGGGGGTAACAGCTGCCATTCAGTCACTATGACCTGTTCTCCACTTTTCTTGACAAGGGAATACACCATCAATCTCAAATAGGAAAGGAAAGGACCTTCATCATTTAGAAGGAGAAAGAATCTACAAGTAATTGGATACCTATATAGAGGCCTAGCCCATGGTCGGCCATAGGTAATTGTATGTTGTCTTGAGGTGGTGCTCAGAATAAGAACTATGCTAGTATAAATCTGATTTTTAAGGGCAATCTTAGATTTCAATCTCAATTTATTTCTTTCTTCTCTTGATTTTAATATTCATTCTCACATCTGCCATCGGTTTTTCCTAAAAACTACGGTAGCAATCTTTCTAATTGATAGTTTACTTAAAAAGAAAAAATCATGTGGAAGTAAATCAATGTGTATGCATTGTTTATTAGCTTGCCACATCTGCAAAATAGCTACACCTGCCAGGAAAAAATTGTTATATAGATTTTATAGCTTATTTGGTTTTCCATTTTATAATTGCAATAATCCATTGCTTTTATGATCATCAGTATTTTATTTGGCATTTTTTGAATTGTACATCTCAATGTTGTTGCCTTCATTTTGTAATATTTGTCATGATTTACGGATCTTTTTCATTTTTACAAGAACTTGCATACTTTTCAAGTTTGGATTCATACTATCAGTAATTTTGGCCGATGGACAAAACATGCGCACTCCAAAATTGAAAGCAAATCTCAATGGCCAGTTTTATGTGTGACGTCATTTTATCTGATAATTTATATCACAGTATGAGTAGGGTGCTTGTCATATGGGTAATCTTCTTAGGTACATTTGCAGTGGCTGTAATGTGATGTAGTTGCTTGGTCATATATGTGGCTGTTGCAGAAAGCCAGCAAGGATCTGAAGGAACCTGCCATATAATCTTTGTTGTAGCTTTAATCTGATAGCACTTCATAGTTAGTTCAATAAAATACAAGCAGAGAAAAGTGAAGATCTTACTTTGCTGAGTCTTTTTTCTTTAACCCCCATATTTTTGGCCCATGATACTATATAACCATATACTTATGGTCTGGATCTCTGTGTGACTGTTCAGGGACAGAGATGAGATGCAAATATTGCATAGATTCCTCTAATGGTTAGTCTGAGGTCATTTATAAGTTATAAGATGATATGTCTTATTTTAAGATAAACAGATTTTTCATGCCAATTGCACTTAAACAATATGAATTCTCAAGATGTTTGTTTGTTTTTCTGCATTGTATTGATTTTTTTACTTATCATCTTCTTGATCATTACTCGATATCCTATACTATTTTCCTGAGTTTTTTACATTTAGATCGTCATGTGCTTGTTAGCTTTGTACTTCCATGTTCTATTTGTCTGATTATAATTAGTTTTTCTTCCACTATTCTGATCTTTTTATGTTTAATTTGTGAGAAATTCTTTCTACACCATGGGCGGGGTAGCTCCACAGACACCGCCCGCGGTGATTGGCTTTCGCGTGGGGCCGGAACGCAGCGCTTCCAATTTTTTTTTTTTTTGCGCCGGCTCCATGCGAGAGCCAATCACCGTGGGCGGTGTCTGCAGAGCTACACCGCCCGCGGTGTAGAAAGTATTTCCCTTAATTTGTTTGGTTCAAGTTTTTTCATGCCAATTGCACATCAACAATATGAATTCTCAAGATGTTTGTTTGTTTTTCTGCATTGTATTGATTTTTTGCTTATCATCTTCTTGATCATTACTCGATATCCTATGTTCTTTTCCTGAGTTTTTTACATTTAGATCATCATGTGCTTGTTAGCTTTGTACTTCCATGTTCTATTTGTCTGATTATAATCAGTTTTTCTTCCACTATTCTGATATTTTTATATTTAATTTGTTTAGTTCAAGTTGTTCAAATTTTTTCCTTCTAACCTGAGAATGCCAAATTGTCAGCTTGTCAAGCTTCCTCGTTCCCCAAATATTGATGATATCCTAAAGAAGTACCTTGATTACCGGACGAAGAAGGATGGCTTGTAAGTATAGGGCATTATAACTCTAATATCATATATATTGTCAGTTTGTCCTCATTGCATTTCTTTTTGTATCTGCCTGTGTGGAGTCATGGTCCTTCTTGCAGGATTGCATTTTACCTTTCTTTGAGAATTACTTTCTGTCTAATTGGTAAGATCTCTGTTACATCCAAGTTTTCTCATGTTTGGTTATCTGGTGGCATATCCAAGATTTCTAATGCTTGTATTTTAGAATGAGGTTTTTCCTCATGAATTTCAATTGGCAATTATTATTATGGTTGTTGGCTAATGTTTCCTGATGAAAATACTCAAGTGCACACCAGTCTATCTCCCACATCATGTCCCATTCCAATGTCTGGTGAGTGGTTCAACTGCCCTGTGATGCTGAGCTACCCCATATATTTCAGTATTGCACTGATCTCAACTGCCATATGGGACAGAACTGATTGGGAAACTTAGGGATCAGTAGCAATACTCATTTGGCATAATTACTAATAGATTCTCCTATGACATTATTGGTATGCAAATTTCTCTTTCATCACCATTATACTTGACGGTCATTAAAACCTATAACTTTCATTTCATTTAACTTTTTCATGAAGCTCAGAAGATACCTTTCCAATATTTATGGAAAATTCATGATATGAAATTTCTTTTTTTTCCCCCTAATTTTTGTTATGTCTTTTGCATGCCTCTCGATGTTGTGCAAACATTTTGTCCTGTGAAACCATTCAAAGTGTTCCATGTGGTTCTACCAAAAAAAAAGGTTGTTACATGTGGAATTTTTCCTCTATGCCATCCATGTTCCATAATTTATAATGTTTATTATATTTTCTTGCAGAAATTATTATCCACCAGTTATTAGATGATAGTATGTTAGCTTTTTATTATCATGTATATTGTGATCTATCAGTTTCTAATTGTGCATTATATAATGAATTTAAAATGTTTGTAGGATTGCTGAATCAGTTGGTGAGATACTAAAAGGGTTACGCTGTTACTTTGACAAGGCATTGCCAGCTATGCTTTTGTATAAAAAAGAGCGTCAACAATATCAAGAAGCAATTCGTGATAATCTCTCTCCTTCGACTATCTATGGCGCCGAACATCTACTGCGCCTTTTTGGTATCATATATATGTGCACTATTTTATTTCTTGGACACATGGCCTTTCTTCATCTTTTAAGATTTCTATTCTCCCATTCTTAGTTTTCCTCTGTGTCTCTTTCATGGTGATGTTGCTGCTCTTAAACTGCCTGTCATGTTCCCGAATTAGGCCTTCCAAAATTTATATTTGGACTTTTGTATAATGAATTATAAATTTACATGGTGCTGGTGTTTCCTTTTAATAGTAGAATAGATGTGTTTAGTTTTTCATTGCAAAATGGGTTTTAATTATTTGTCAGAGCAAATAGGTTTTGAGATAATTTGTAGAGAAATCAGCCTAAATCGTGGTTTGCAAGCTCGGTGCCAGACCCCATACCTATACCATATTGGTACACCTGCAATGTGGTCGGTTCAACATACCGATACTTGGTATGCTCCTCTGTATCGCATACCAGATCAGTGCTGGTGTGATAGGTGCCAATACAGACTGGCATGGCACACCATGGGCGATGTATAAAAAAAAGCTTGCCCATATAATAAAAAGTCCAAAGGGAGTTGCGCCCAGACCAATTAAACAGGTCAGTGGGTTTGCTGCGTCGGTTTTGGGTTAGGCATCTCTGACTTGCTAGAGGGGTGGGTTGGGTTTGGCTCAGACCCATTGTCCTTGGTGCGTAAGCTCAACCTTATTGAGATCCCTAAATATCATGATCTATTCCTTATCTAAGCTATGCCAGGTGCTCACTTATAAGGCCAAAGTAACACTCCTAAACCTTGCTAAATTCTAATTTAATTCTTGGGTTGTCAGTCACCTTTTTATGATTACATCTAGACCATCTGAGTGTTACTCTACTTTTACTCCTCTAGTACTCTAGATGATTATAGATTCTAACCATCATGATAAAAGTTGTCACACCTGTCACAGGATGTGACCCCTTGACTCCATATCTTTTGCTTCATAGACCAAGCCCTATGATCATGTTAAATCTTAATTTATTCTTGTTTTTTAAAAGCTTTAATTAAGTTTCTTAAGAATTGTGTTACATTCCAATTCCTTCTGTGAACCTTTTTGGTGCCTTATTTTGTTCTTTTCTGGAATGTCTATATTTGCTGTTCTGTCTTTAGATTTCTTTCATCTATTTTTTTGCATAAGAGTCAATTCACTAATTTCATCAGGAGTCAATAAGGGTTCTTAGGAGTCGATATATTGTAACAGAGCTACAGGCCAAAGCATGAATGAAACTTCTTAAGAGTT
This sequence comes from Cocos nucifera, assembly GCA_006176705.1. NCBI lineage: Eukaryota > Viridiplantae > Streptophyta > Magnoliopsida > Arecales > Arecaceae > Cocos > Cocos nucifera. Next base: position 707,609 of record QRFJ01000010.1, read on the forward strand.
TTTTCTTCTCTAAATTGGAGGTTTAAGCCCTTCAAAGAAATCAATATCCGCACCTGTCAAAGTGTCAAGAAGTGTTTCAGATCAGAATACTTATATTAGAAAACAAGTTGTGTGATTAGGGGTGGCAATCCATTGGATGGGATAGGAAGGGTCAAGATCATATATCAAAGCCAATAGGGCCTGACCTAAACCTGACACATAGGCAACCCACTGACCTGTTTTGCTTGGCCCAAGCCCATCTAATTTTGGGCTTTACATTGTAAGAGCAGTCCTTTTTCATAGTTTTTGGACTAAATCATGGCATAACAAAGTAAATAAACTAACAATATAAATCTTAAATCTCTAGACAAATGTTATGTCCAATAGCTCATGTCACCCCACAAATCCACCACTTAAAGAGATATATTTGCTTATATTAAAAAAATAAAATAATAGATAGCCATCTAACCCAACAGGTTGAGGGGCCTTGATCTGAACCTGACCCAACCTACTGGCAAGTTAGGATTGGCTGGCCTATACCCAACTTACGAACCCAAAGGGTCGGGTTAGGTGGGTCAGATTGGGTCAAAAATTGCCACTTCTAGCTCATATGTTCATTAAATCACTCTAGATGTCTAAGAAACTTGAAATTTGATGTTAGGGTTCACCCATTCACATTAATTCAATATTAATAGGGCTAACAACTTTTGAAGGACCATCATCAGCAAGGTATGCCATCTCGGTATCGGGTCCCATACCGGTGTCATCCTATTACTGTATCAGTATGGTGCCGATTTAGCATATCGAGTGTAGGGACACCCCTCATACCACAATATCGGTATGGAACCGATACGGTATGGTATGGAAAATCTTGATCATAATTTTAAGATCCGGTAATACTAAATAGCGAAGAACCCTAAGAATGGGTTTTATAACCCATGAATAATGCGATGAATTGCTTTGCATGTACTAGGTACTTATACGGATAGACTACATAGTTACTTATTTTTATTTTTTTTAATTTTTATATAAATTTTATTTTAAGTGCTCTTAAAGAAAATTATATTATTAATGATGCATGAGTCAAACCAAGGTTTGTTGTACTGCTTTGAACTGTACCAAGGGCAAACCAGCTCGAAAGCCCTTGTCTCCTTCACAGGTCGCACTCGTTTGCCGGCTTCACTTAAGAGCATTCAAAATAAAATTTAGGGCTTTGCTCCCATGTCATTTCGAAATATGGGTGACCCGTTGTGGCCTGCGGAGGAGATGAGGCTTTTGATCTCTCTTTTCCGCTCTCGGCCTCTCTTTCTCCCCCCCCCATCTTTTTCTCTCTCCTACTCCTCCCTCTCTAGCTCTTCCTTTGTGAGTATGGCCTAAAACAGCATCATACCGTACTATTGGGCAATCAGAACAGGTCCCAGGATTGGTACAACCAATCTTGAGCGAAACATTCTTAACATTTATATCAAACACATATACTTGTTAACATCAAATTGATAGATGAAGGCCCATTACTTTTACAAAAAAAGTTATTTTAGAGTCAAACAATGAGTCCTATAAATTGGTTATGAATGATGCATTCATGACCTGTTTATGCAATGCACCCTTGTGACTGATTGGAATATATTTTTGTTATTTTTTACACCTACAATGGTTAGAAAATCATTAAAATAAAATATCCACAAAATAGGTATTAAGAACTGATGAATTCATGGAGTCCTTATTATCTAGGTAATATATACGGACATCCAAATTCCATAATAGAAAAGATGTAACAAGCTAAATGGATGGAACATGGTTTAAAAGCGGCTGCAGTATACAAGAAATCAAGGGGACACAGTGCATATGCACTATGTGGCAATATATGCGGACGCACATGCAATTACTATTTTTACTTTTTAGTATTTAAAATAAATAAATTATATAAAATAAAATAATGCATAAAAATGATATTAGTTTTCTTGATAAGTAATAGTTTATAACAATAGTAAATAACAATTAGTACTTATTGCCAAATGGTAATAGTATTAACATAATTAACATATTGCAGCCCGAACAACTTCCCTGCTTTTTGGGGATAATATCTTTTCCAAGGTGATTTTCCTTACCCTTGAAAAACAGGGGTGGGTTATGCCTGCTTTCCTGGAGTGATCGGAACCACCTTCCTAACCATATATTGTGAAAGCATCAGCCTCCCACCAGAAGATCTTATCAGACTGGTAAGTTGATTTGGCATCCAAATAGCCCCCAAGGGACATCCTTATTTTCTAGCTCCAGATTATCTGAAGGTACATGAGAATTTTGATACATTGAATCTCATAGTTCTCAAATGTACTTACATAAAAGCATGAGGAGATTTGAGAGTTTTATAAGAAAAATTAGAGGAAGGTGAAGATACAGTGTTGTGTGGTCATCACAGGCTGGTTGGACTTGACAAATATGTTTTCAGACGGTAGGTTGATTATGCTATATGTTTTTAGATATTAATTATATGTGGACGTAATATATGGTAGTATAGCCATTTGTTTGATGAGGCTCTTGCTCCTATCCAATATTGCATTTGCTCTATCCTACCCCATGTTTCATTGTATCAATACTTGCGATTGTTAATCTGGCTTATCTTTTCAAAGACTTAAAAGATCATCAGATTGACTTATTAATTAGGTATGTTTGCGATTGGTATAAATTCCAATCATCATGTAGCTCTTAAATAAATCCTAAATCCTTGTGCCTTAATTAAATCTTGTCATTAAAAAAATTCCATCTGATGGAAATGAATTTATATCTGAATTGTATGATTCTGCTAAACCACTTGTAAAAAGTTTCTGGTGATAATTGCTTTTTTTTTTTTTTTTTTTTGCAAATAAGGAATATTTGGCCTACAATTATATTAGTTTAAAGCATTATAATTGCTATTGTTCATGAGCTTCTCGTATTTGGACTTTTAGCTCTTTCCTGTTGAATTCCAGAAAAAGGATAAGTTATCCTGCCACCTGTCTTTTCTCAGTGTACTCAATAGTTTGAAAATGTTTGGTTTCCAACACATTGTGATCAGCAGTAAGATATGTTTGCCATCTATATGTTTATGCATGATGTTAAACATAAGGTTGCAAGCTGTTCTAAGGATAGCTAAGCAATATTGGGAACATTCTGATTGATTCATTCTGCTTTTTACTGATACACAATTGAGGGCTATGTCTTGAATTTTGAACTTCACTGGTATGTGCAGTCAAGTTGCCTGAATTACTTGCTTATGTCAACATGGAAGAAGAAGCATTGGCAAAATTGCAGCAGAAGCTGGTGGACTTTCTCAAGTATGGCTTCCCTTCTTAATGACATTTTAGGAAGTTCGTGTATTTGATGTATATGCTTGTCTAGTTTTCATTATCATATATGGATTAAGAAACTTATGTCTGTTCATATCATGCTTCTCAGTGAGTTATTTTGTATTATTTTTACCTTCAGTTCTGGGTGCGGAGTAAACCATGTAGCATGTGGAAAACACATTTTCTTGATCTAGTTTTCATTGTGTTTCTTAATCACGCATGTAGGCTCATGTGTGTGCATGCATGCTCAAAGAAGTTAAAATAATAACCTTAAAAAAGCTTAATCCCATCTATGGGTTTGACTGTTTTGAAAGGAAGCCTCCTTAGTCACCTAGGCAGCTTCTCTTGAGGCCTGCCTTAACAATTTGCATCCTGTTCGAGTATGCTGGAAGAAATTTATTTATATTTTGGTATTTGATGTTCACAAGTCTATATCTTATTTGATATATTTTATTTTTTGAATTTGAACCAATTTCTTCATTTGTTCTTTAATTTATTTTATCTGTGCTGTCTTGACCTTTGGGCGCCTACTACCTAGGCTATAGCTGCCCCTGCCCCCATCAGTCACTGTTGTACTTCTAAAACATTCATATGGTGTTGGCATTTGGGGTTACAATAATTATTATTCTTCTAAAATTTTTGAATATTATATGACAAGCTGTCGACCTGAAGCCAACTCTCTACAATCTAACTCAAGGTAAGATAAACATTGGCATAAGAGACTCTTGCCTTTGGTGGATACTTTAAGGTTCGCTTAAATTTCAAAAAGTTCTGCCAAGGGAAGGATGTGAGACACGATGTAAGCCAAAGAATCCACTTGGAACCCACTTGTGAACAATAATAGAAGTTTAGATGCAGAATCTACAGATTCTTTTAGGACATTTGCAATCTTGAAAAGACTAGTTCTCTACCTCCTACCCCCACCTCAATTTTAATTATTGATATATTTTTTTGAACATTTTACAATAAGCTGTTGACTGACCCTCTAGTATGAAACTCAGCTAAGGACAATGTTGGCATGAGAGGTTCTTGCCTTTGGTGGGTACTTGGTTCTCCTGAATTTTTAATAAAAGTTCTGACAAAGGGAAGGAGTATTTGATTGAAGGAATTCTTTTATGCAAGACACATGATGTAATCCAAAGAAGTCTATGTACCGTACTGGATGTATATCGGTATGCTGAATTGCCAAATACCGAGATAGGCTTATCGTACTGTATTGCATACCGATACTTGAGTAGGATTTCATCGGTATGGGGTCCACAACCAAGATGACGAATCTTGTAAAGAAACCACTTATGAACAAAAATAGAAATTTAGATGCAGGATCCCATACACACACGACACCCCCCACCCCCCCACACCTGACTTCCTCTTTTTTTTTTTTGTTTAATGGTGGACGTGCCACCAATCATTCTTCTTAAGCAATGATGACCTGTGTCCTACCCCCTGGAAACACATCCCAAGGTTTACACCAGAACCTTCTCCATCTGGAGGGGTGAAACTACCAGGCTGTGTAGTCCACCCTGCAATTTTATCCTTTTTTTTGAAAAAAACTTGCAATAATAATTTTAATATTAATATGTGTCTGCTTTATACCAAACTTGTTTGATTGCTCTAGATACATAGTGTAGGATTATCTGTTTTAAGCTTGTAATAGTGCAAGTATGTTAGCAATAGTAAAATACCGCCTGTTATACCTGGTAATTATGTCATATTTAGTGGTTTTCAATGAATTTTATGAAGAACAAAAATTTAGATGTAAACCATTATGTTCTTACAGGATTTTTGGCATTGTTGATTTCCAAGAGGGGGCCTCATTTCACTTATGCTTGGAATTGGAGGCCTTAATTAGCATAACCTTGCTTTTGTACATACTGTCAAATTCCATGAAATATGTTATTCTTCTTACTGATGAAGAGCGGGATTTGATTTCTGTGGAAGATCTGAGAAGAATTTTTGCAAATATCTTTTTATATAATTCTTGATCATTGTACTTGCAGGTTCCTGCAGAAAAATCAGAGCTCCTTTTTCCTCTCTGCATATGATGCTTCCAAAGGCATAGCAGATGACACAGATACCAAATAGAACTTACCTGGCGGCATGTGTTTGCTGTTATGTACCAACCTGCAACAGAACATCCTAGTCCCATCCCCATTCTGTTCTTGTTGTATGATTTGATTTTGCTCACAACAAACAGACTGTGATCCTTCCATTTTGTGTCTAAGGTGGAACTCATATTTACAGCTCAGGTTTTCCAAGTTTGAATTATGAAGTGTGATCTTCCCTCTTGCTTTCAACTCTTGAAGTATGGACATTTAAGCATGTAGTGGTTTTACTGATCGTGCAGATACTGATCGACAGATATGGATGGAAGACCTATGGTACTGATCAGTGTAGCCGAATTTTGAGATGTTGCTAGCTTCGCTAGAGAAGGCTACATCTTTTCATGCTCGATTGGGGTTGCCAGAAATCCGATTGGAAGAGAGGCATATGATACAGTGAGCTACTTGCACTGTGGTGGCATCAGAAAATGCTCTAGTGATATTTGTGATTGAAGCTTCTTTACTCGGGACATCTGGCGCTGCTGAGTTTGGTGCGTGAGATGCTTTCAAGAGCACGTTTTCGGTCGTACCTGTTTTAATGACGGCCGTTAGAAGTGCGGAGGGTGGGCAAAAGAGGTTTAAGCATTCGCGTCTTTAGTGGTTGTCTCACTCAAGTGAGGTCCAGCACAAAAGTAACCTAATTAAATTATGAACAATTTACACCGTTTCTCAGAGGGATCAGCAAACAGAGAATTTTCTATGGGTTTCTGATTCAATTGATTCCTCAATATGATACTTTGACTCCGTTCCGTCAAAACAATCAGCGGACTTGGGAATCCCAGAATCCATTGAGTCTTCGTATATTTAGTTCGTTTGAACTCAACTTTGACAATCCCTTGTTACCACGGTTTGAAATCATAACCGTTGCAACTCAGTCGTTATATTGGCAGCCATCACGTTTTCAGAAACCCCAGTATGTTATACGCATTAAATGACTAAGTAGCTGTTGTTCTGTTATGAAGTGTACTATAAAAAGCATAGCAACCATCAATTATTTCTCTTCACTCTTTGCAGAATAATATGTTTTATATTAATATTTTGTATAAATGGCGAACAATGATGTAATATTAATTTTTCTTCACTCTTTACAGAGTAAAATCATTTTACATTAATATTCTTCTCAAATGCAGAAGATATGGAAAAATAATAATGTAATATGAGAACGGAGCATCTGTTGAGTACCATGAATGCGTGCATGCTTTCAAATTGTAGAGGCTAACAGCTATTTAACAGAAATTAAAAACTTAAGGGAAAAAAAGCTATTCAAATGGATAGGCTGTCCTAACCTGGGCAATATTTTCTCCGCAACCCCAAATCAGATCGCGGCCTTCTTCCCCATCTTTCTTCGTTACTCTTTCTCGAAGCTGTCTGATCTCTCTGTTTCTCTTCCTCGAAGCCACTGACAGAGCTTTTTTGTTTTTTTCTGAACGGAAGCTCTTTTGTTTTCTAGAAGCTTCAAAGTGTCCGTTAATTTATTTGATCGGAGTTTTGAAGCCGAGTGTGGAGACCATGGTCCCGTTGCTATTGCTCATCCCCCTGTGGTTCAACCATTTAACCAAAAGAAACAACAGTAAGATTAAAGTTTTTTATTTTTTAAATAGTTTTTATTTTTTAATAGGGGTTGGCTTTTATAGTGGGATTGGTTTTTATGGTGGGATTGTTTGTCAGTTGATTTGTGTTTGCCTAGAACATACAAATAGCATAAAAAGGTTTCTATGTTGTATGGTCAATTTTTTTGTATTTGTTTCTCAGAGATGTCATCTTCTATTGATGACTTGTTGGATGGTGTTCTATTTAATTCATTTGAGAACTCCTATAATGACAATGATGGTGTAGATAATTCTAATTTACTCGAAGACAGTATAGATTATGATGAAGCATGTTGTAATGAAGAGGATGCTCGGAGGGAAACAGATGGGGAGGGATCTAAGTTTGACAATCGGATTGGAAAAAAGGATTAGAAAGAAACGATCTGATGTGTGGAAGGATCATAAAGTGATAGAGTTACCTAGTAAGTCTTTGAAGGCATAGTGCTTGCATTGTAAATCAAAGCTTTCTCACTCTATTGGTTGACCTACCTCTCATTTGGGTAGATATTTGAAGAGGTGCACATAACGCGCCATTACAGATGGAGTTGGAAGTAAGAAGCAAACAATTTTGAACCTCTAGGCAGCTTCTTCTTCAATTGAGGTTTCAAGTGCATTTGGTTCATGCACGACGGATGGGAAGTATGACCATGCCAAAATGAGAGAAGCTATAGCCAAGTGGGTGATGATAAGCGAACATCCTTTTACCATTGTTGAGGAGGATGGCTTTAATTTGATGATGAAGGTTTTAAACCCACATTATTAGGCGATAAGTCGTCACACCGTGAAGAAGGATTGCATGCTAATATATGACAATGAGAAAATGAAATTGAAGAACTTGTTGAGGACCATCAACAAGATTCATTTGACAACAGACTTGTGGAAGTCTAAAGCCTAGAAGATTGAATATATGGTTGTCACTACTTTATAGATTAGAACTGAAAGTTGCAAAAAAGAGTTTTTAGCTTTGTTCACATACCTCTACCTCATCGTGGCATAAATATTGTAGATTGCTTATACAAGTGCATGAAGGATTGGGGAATTGAGAAAAAAATATTCTCAATGTCAGTTGACAATGCTTCTACTAATGGCACAGCGATTGGGTTGTTGAAGGATATGTTTTCTAGAGCTAGTCCTATGATAGCTAGGGGAAAGTTGTTTTATGTGCGAGGTTGCCCCCACATCTTTAATCTTTTGGTTCAAGATGGTCTTTTCTTGATACAAAAAGTCATGAAAATGTTCGTGATGGTGTGACTTATTGGATTCAAAGTGAAAGTAGACAAGTGACTTTTAGTAAGATAGCACAGTAGCTACAAATACCTAATCGAAAGCTCATTTTGGATTCTAAAACTCGTTGGACTTCCACATATGAGATGTTGTTAGTAGCTGTCGAGTTTAGGGATGTCTTCTCTAGATTTCAAGAGAGAGATTCTGGTTATTCATGTTGCCCAAGTGATGGTGATTGGGATGGAGTTGCAACTACTAGTAGCATTCTTGAACATGTTGCTGATGCCACCAAAACCATCTCAGGTAGTGACTATTTTGTAGCTAATTTATTTCTAACTAAAGTTTCTCAGGTGATAGAAGTACTGGATGGCAAAGTTGATAATAAAAATGATTTTGTTAGAAATATGGTCCATGCCATGAAAGAAAAGTTTGATAAATATTGGAGGAAGTATAATTTAGCGATAGCTATAGCTGCAATTTTAGATCCTAGAGTCAAAAAAAAATTTATGGAGTATTGGTTCCCTCAATTATTTTTCGGGGAAGAGATCAAACAAAAAATGGAGTTAGTGGAGGGAGTTTTGAAAGAAATTTTTAATGATATGCATAATAGTATGGTACTTCACCTTATTTGCAAATAAGTAGCGAAGTTAGTTCTCAAGATATATCTTCTTCCACCCATACGGCTTATGCAAAAGGTTTTCAATGAGTGATACAATTTGTTAAGTCACGTGTGTCCACTCAATCCAATAAATCTGAATTGGATGTATTTTTGGAGGAACTATTATATGTATGTAAAGGAGATTTTAGTTCATTTTGTGCATTAGACTGACGGAAGGCAAATTAGTTCAAACATTCTATATTGTCTAAAATGGCAGGAAATATTTTAGCGATTTCTGTCACTACCGTGGCTTCTAAAGCAATCTTCAGTGCTGGCACCAAAGTCATTGATACTTATAGGGCCTCATTAGCACCATCAACAGTAGAAGCATTGATTTGCAGGGGAGGTTGGCTTAAATATGCTCTTGGTTAAATAAGAAAACAAAGATTAGTTTTGATTTTGAATAAATAAAATTTAAATTTAGATTTTAAAAAAATTGATCTAATCTTTTTTTCTCTTTTTGCAGATTGAAAAGAAATCTATTGTCGTTAATCTTCCATAAAGACTGCATCGATATAATATTATTAGTATATGTGATTTTTTACTTTGATATTAAATTCTAATTACAGTTGTGGCAGTACATTATTGAACTAAACAAGTTTTTTTTTATTTTATTTTTTAATAATTTTGTAGATTGATAAGGAACGTGGAGGAATTAATCTTTCATGGAGACTGATGAAATAATGTGCATCTTGCTTTTTTTTTTTTATTTTTTTTTATTTTCTATCAAGCTAATGAAATAATGTGTATCTTATTTTTTTTATTATTATTTTCTATCAAATATTGATGTGCAATGAGCACTTTGTATTCAGGATTCTTTCCAATATAATTTATTTAAAATTTTTAATTTTTAACTATAATTTATAGTATTATTGTTCTTTCCTATATTATTTTTTATTTTAATTTTCTTAAAATATTAATTATTCTAAACAGGCTTGGCTTGATTTTTTGAACTAAGCCGAGCTCAAGCCATCCTATTATACTCTTGAACCAAGCTCGAGCCGGATCCCCGTCGAGCTTCAAGCTCGAGTCAAGCCGAGCTTTGACTGGCTCGGTCACGGTTACACCTCTAGTGCTTTTTCAGTACATTTAGCTATTTAAATGTTTGCATTTCAAGCAATCAGGTTGGCTCATGAGTAGGGCTGCACGCTTGCCATCACAACATTATAGCGGACTGCTGCTGAATAATGAATCTGTAGCCTGAGATATACCACGTGTGGATAAACACCAGTTCCATAACCAAGCTGTCCCGAATAGAAATCTGCAGCGATGGATTGACAAAAATGATGCCAGCAAAGAATAATACCCAACATATAGCACCTAAAGATTCCAAGTAACACCACTATAATCCTAATATTCTAATTTAAGTACCATTTCTCTGTTTTTAAATAAAATTCTATCAGCTTTTGGTCTTCCATCAGTGAATATCCAGAGAATTATAGTAATGTCTGCAATCCTAATGATAGTAATATTTGCAATCCTACCAAAAAGGAAAAATGATCGTATCATCAGCACATTGTTCGATCCTGAAGTTGACAAGGAACTGAGTTGACACAACTTTTCACCATGGAAGCTTAGCCAGGAGTTAAGAATGTCAACTGGATGCTTTTTCCTAATCAACAGTCCAGACTCTCACTTTAAACATGCATCTTAATGTGAAGTAAAGGCGGAATCTCACTGTTAGGTTTCACCACCTTCATCGGAATCCCCATTATCTGAAGACTCTTCATTGCGAGGCTCTTCCCCTCCATTATTCGGATAATTCTTCTTCTCTCTCTTCCTCTGTTTCTTCTTCTGGCGTTTCAAGCGTTTCTTTGCAGTCCGTTCCTCCGCAGCTTTCATTCTTTCCTCCCTTCTCATATTGAACTCCACCAACTCTTTCCTTCTCTGGTAGTCTACATCCATCCTGGCAAGTCGATCTTGCTCCTTCCGTCTCATTTGCCGATACTGCAATACATTTAGCATTTAGTTGAAAAAGAGAACCAAGCGGGCACTCAAAATTGAGCGAGCCGGGGGGAGGGGGAGTTGCATGCGTAACTAATTTGCAACATTTAAAATCTGAGTATAGTTTATGATTTAAAAATGAAACAAGAAAATAATATAATGCAATCTTCAACACATCAAGTTAATTATAAATGATTTAAAGTTCTGTCAGAATAAGCACTTCTAGAATCGGTAAAAAACTAAGATGCTTCTATGTCAAAAATATGCAAATATGAAATTTGATGATCAAATGCTTACATAGAAGAAAAGGTGGTACAAAAAACAGATGATCTCTAACCACTTGATGTCTGCATCAACAGCGAACATATCCTATCTGGCCCGATGCCCCTATCAGCAAGTGTGTTACTGCAAAATATTGGCACCTTCCCGCTGCTTCCATACAGTTTCTGGCTTCAATTTTTGGGAGCAAAGACTATCTTTCAAAGAGATAAGCACGACCATTAGATTTGATGTTCCGGCAGTTTTCATCAGCTTGAAGGTCAATTGGATCAAGACGCTTGTGATGGCACAGTTTTCTGTTATCCAGATTCCAGATGCAATGTCTGAGGTAAGTTGTTGTGCTTATCAAGCTCTTCTAGACAGGCTCAACAGAAGGCAACGAGTACAGGATCTGAGATTGCTGTTCGATTTCAGAGGTTGAGAACAAGGAAATCTTCTTTCAGTGTTTATAGGCTTCTTATGTATTTATGAAGTCAGCAAACTAAAGTAGGAACTTGGAATAAAAAGGCAATGTAAACAAATCAAAAAGTTTATGCATATCTAGACATATTGGTTATAGCCCTTATTTATTGATTGAAAAACTAAAAAAATTCTGCTACTAGGAGAAGAAGCCTGACATGGACTGAACATAGTCGGTTCCAAAAGTTACTGATTTTACTGGTTTACTAGAAATCATTATAGAAGGAATTCAAATTCCATCATATACCTTACCTGGGCCTTGGGACGAAAAGGCAATGTAAACAAATAAATAGTTTGTCCATCGAGACATATAGGGTATAGACCTTATTTATCGATCAAAAAGCTAAAAAAATTCTGCCTCTAGGAGAAGCCTGAAATAGACTAGAATATAGGCGATTCCAAAAGTTACTGATTTTACTACTTTGCCAGGAATTGTTAAAGAAGGAATTCAAATTCCTATATATATATATATTTCCTGAGCCTTGGGACATGAACAGCTTATTTATCTGATAGAGTGCTGAGGTGCGTTAGCTAGTATCAACTATCAAGCATGCTGCACAAATAGGGGGCATATGGTAAAGATGGACTATAAACTTGAACATGATTTAAATTCTGAGAGCCAGGGACCTTCTATGGATGCTGAAGCAGTATCATCTCAAAGATGGACAAGTGGATCTTGGAGAGAGGTTGGGTGTGCGTGTGGGGGGTTGGGGGAGGGGTGGGGGGTGTGGGGGTTGAAGGGGTGCTGATTACCAGAGAAAATTGTGATGGACAATCACTTTTCTGTATCCCCTTGTCCAACAAATTATTCCCCAGACCTTGATGGATCTCAATTACAAATCAAAATGACCCTGGGAATTAAAAAAGATGAGTGAGATAGAAAGATAGATAGATAGAGATAGATAGAGAGAGAGAGAGACTTCGCTTTCTAGTGCTCCATAAAACAGGACAAAATTGCCAACTCAAAAATGGTGCCCATAAACAGGAACACCGAACACGTCAACAGTATACTATCTGAACAAGTTAACTGAAAGAAACATTTGATCACTGTATGCTACATGACTGCAGCATTTTTGCTTTCAAAGAAACATGATGATGTAGTGTATATAAGTTGGATGCCAAAATTTCCAAAAATCTAGAAAGAGCATTTATGCATTGCAAAATCCAAAAAAAACAAGTATTTTGCAAAGATAAATGTCTAAAATAGGCATCCTAGTGCATGATGCTCCCACACTATAGGATCCAGGAAGGGTCAAATGATGCAACCTTCCCCATATGCAAAGAGGCTGTTTCTATGTTTCAAACGCGTGAAACCCAGGTCATAATGGAGCAGCCTTAGTATTGCACAAAGGCCTATCCTCCTTTATAGAGAGAAATTTCTCTAATTCTTTTTTTCTGATAAATGATGTGTAGTTACTTATGCTAAAATAATTCAAAGCAAATATCTAGTAATCAAAGAACATTTCTTGGGATGTGAAGCATATATTATAGGAAAAAATATTTGAGATCTAGCTGCCAAAAACTCGGACATAATTTAACCAAAGTGTTGTACCAATTCTTGTAGAGATGCTTCTCTTGTCTAATCAAAATGAAAATAAATCCAATTGTTCCTTATAATGATATAAATATTGATGGTCTTTGACCAAGGATTCAAATACTAGGTTGTACCGCACCATATCTTTAGGTTATGTTGCATCATCTCGAACCAGGTACTTTAGGGCATACTGAACCAAACCAACTAGGAATCGAGATGGTTCGACCGATAGAACTGATTTGGCTCATTATAACAAAACCCCTTATCTCTCCACTTCAATCTCCTTGCCCCCTCCTTCAAACCTTAGCCGACCCCTATATTCCTTCGAACCATTACACCTCCCCCCTAAGGTTCGTAGAATTGGTATTGAGATCCATGCTGGTCGGCTAGCGGTATGGGTTCGTATCAGACTGGACCGATACGAACCGACACATAAGCGAAGAAAGAAACCAAGGAAAAGAGAGGAGAGGGGGAGGGGGGGGAGGGAGGGAGAGGGTGGTTGGAGGAGATGCCGGTGGTGGCCTCGGGCGGGCCACGAGCGCACTCAGAGGGTTGCTAAGGTTTCCGCTTCCTCCACCAAATTGCGGCCAAAAGAGACAGATAGAGAGGGAGAGGAAAAGAAAAGGAGGGAAGAGAAGCTGACGGAGCTGGACAGCAAAATCATGGCCCACGGCTCCACGGACGTAAGATAGGGGCGATTGTTCCCATTTCATGAAAATTTTTGAAAAAAAATCCGACTACAAGCTTGCCAGCTTCATTATTCATCATTTTAAAAAAATGCGATGAATAGGAGTGATTACGGCTCCGCCTGGGCCTTTTTCGCCACTCGATAGCCACAACGGCCACTTGGCACCCTCACTGCTTGCGCCTCCCTCCAATACCCTTGCTTTCCCTCTCTCTCTGTCTCTCTTGATTAAATGTCTTATCAGGCAACATAGAGCCACGAAGGCCTCGACGGCCTCGGCAGGCCACTGTTGGCCCTCCAACAGTGTCGTCCTCTCTTTCTCTCTTCCTCATCCGGTGTTATAATTTGGAAGGCCAAACCATCCTGATTTGCAGTCGATACAGCTCGGAACGCCTAAAACCGTCTTGTTCAGGAAGGTTTGGTGAACCATGCCCTCTCTTTCTCCCTCCCCCTCTCCCTCTCCTTTTCCCCTTCGTCTTCTCTCTCCCCTAGTTTTGCTTCTAGGATCAAGGTTAGGGTTTCTCCCTTAATCCCCTCTTCTCCCGATCCTTCATCATAGGTACACCTTGGCTTGATATGGTATGTATCGGTCACACCATATCAAATCATAACCAGCCAGTACAATCCTAGATACTAATTCGGTGAATGTTGCATATCATACTGTAGAGACTAGGAACTAATGCCTTGCACAGCTTTTGAACCAAATCATGGACAAGCTAAATCATACCAATCCCATGCCACTAAGTACTACTTGTACCGAGATTTAAGTTAAATTTACACCCTTGTTTTTTTTTCAATACGACTTAGCACACTTGGTACAATGCCATACAATAATAAACAGCAAGGGATGCAACCATAAAGTTAGATATGCATATGTATGTTGCATGTGTTCACATAGATGAAGACTTACGAAAGTACCTACATATTTGCAACCCTAGAGATGGTTGAATAAAATGTGACTTATAAATATGGGGAACAAGATAACAAAATAAAATTAAATAGAAGACATATTTATTTGCAACCCTAGAGATGGTTGAATAAAATGTGCCTTATAAATATGGGGAACAAGATAACCAAATAAAATTAAATAGAAGACATATTTTGGTGACATTATATGGGATAAACTATAGAAAAGAAAGAAAAAAGAAGAGATAGAAGGATAGTGTAAACAGCTTGGAAAAGTTTTACGTCTTATGTAAAACCAATCTACTTCAGTCAGCACTAGTTGATTCTGGAACCAACTTCTGCATTCAAATTTTGGCCAATTTTGCTTCAAATCAAATAATTTTGGTTCTTTCAGGTGGATCTAACTACAATTGAACAAGGATGCCATATTTATTCATTAATTGTTATATTTTCTTCATTTCTTTATGTATTATATACGTTAGTGTTGATTTGGATCATTTTTATTTTTTGATTAAAATAAAAGATGCCAATGTGGATATCCTCTTCTATGAAAATTAATAGCACAAATAATTTTTTAGGCATTCCAAGTCTTATCAATCATAACATACATATCTATGAAAGTCTCTGCAAAATATAATTAAATGAAGAAAAAAGACTATTTCAGTACATGTTAATGCCAAATAAATAAAAGAAAAGTTCGAGAAATCCACAATTTTTATATAAAACTAATTTTATTCATAATATTAAGTATGAAATAGAAATTGAATACCTTTTCATACAAGAGTTGTGCAATCTATTGCATAGAATGATCTTATGAGAGATAAATCTAGCTTTCCAGAAGCATTCCTTTGGATCACAAGTAGTGTTTTGCAATTCTTTAGAACATTGGAAGCAATTGATAGGCTAGTTCAAAATAGTTTAAGAAGT
Organism: Cocos nucifera; assembly: GCA_006176705.1. Classification (NCBI taxonomy): domain Eukaryota; kingdom Viridiplantae; phylum Streptophyta; class Magnoliopsida; order Arecales; family Arecaceae; genus Cocos; species Cocos nucifera. The sequence goes on from QRFJ01000010.1 coordinate 723,221, forward strand.
TAACTTTCCTTTTAGATGTATGACTTTTCAAGGAGAGAATAAAATGGCTAATACACAGTAGATCAAAGTGGGAAGGCCTTGGCACAAGGGCAAGGTTATTCATTGTGGCATGGGTGTCATGGATTCGAAACAAAGAAGCAGCTCCTATGCAAGCGGGGGTAGGGTTACGTACATTAGGAACCTTGTGCACTAGCATGCCCTTTTATATACGGTTGATCAAGCTGCCACCACATTAGATTCACAAAATGTAAACTCAATTTGCAAAGTTCAAATCTTATAAACAGTTAGATAATATGATTCTAACTATAGTCCTATTTTCAACCGTTATATGATATAAACTATATGTTGTCAATACTTCATATGATGATAATCATCATACGAAATTCATATGTGCATTCAATTGTAAATTTGTAAACTTTACATAGTTATGTATTACATAATCCGACTATTATCACAAATGAATTTCATGTTACACTTTAGATCGATGATTATGGTAACTCTAACATTTCTATTAATTTCTAACACAAACTGAAAATTGTTTACAAATTCAGAGCTTAAGTCTGGTAACACCTAAGTCATACACCCAATGGTTCCAAATGGTATAAGAGAATCTTAAAATATTGTGATAATATTTCTTCATTATCTTGCTTTACTTTCTTTTATTTTCATCTTTTTTTTTAAAAAAAAATTATTTTAAGGAACAATACAAACCTCTGAGCAAGAGTGCCAAAATTGCTGAAAATAGAATTTAACAGATACCAATTGAATTTGAAACTAAAACTTAGTTTTTAACACCTTGCTACTCAACTTCGTCATGGCAATTATTAGCACATCCTTGCATTAAGCAGAACACCAAAATACATGTAACAGTTTTGCTAGCCTACAAAAACGTGTTTCAACACAAATATGGACCAAAACTCATTCATTTAAGGACCAGTTGCATATGTAAAGATGAACAAAAAAAAATGATTAGATATCATTGGACATGATCAAACTATTATATTGTCACTCTACTTCCATTTCAAATTAAGAGCGTAGATGATATATATGTTCGCATTCAATATCCTGCTTCAGCATTAAACCAGCCACAACATTCAGAGTTGCTCTTCCGGTGCTGAGATTTTCACCTACAATAGAATTTCAATCAAAAGGAAAAGCAACACAGTTTACAAGCTCTTAACACTCAATTTGAAGATAATCATTCTTCTCATCACAATAGCTTGACCAACTTACTGCATATAAATGTGCATTCCTAATGGCTTGCTTGAGCTCAATGACAAAAACTTGACCATGAATAAAATGTCAAGTTAGGTAACTATAGATAACTTAAGCTCCCAGCTAGCCTTCATATCTTCCAAAACCATTCTGCTATACTCCTTAATTATTATTACTATTTCAAATTTGTAACAATCAAACTATAAGAAGAATTTGGCTCCAAAACTAGCAGTCTCGTAAGGTAGAATGACATTCTGATACAGTTATTATTCCATGTTTTGACCATGAGCTTTTTATCCCAAGCAAATACATCAGCATTTCAATTTCCTTGAAAATGCAATATATGTCTTCAGTCTCTCAATCCATCAAACACTTCCTCAAGTTACTAAAGTGTCATCTATGAATACAGCTATGATGACATGACCAAGGAAACATATCAGACAAAAGCAAGGTGACACATTTATATTTTGTCCAAGTCCATACACGTACAAAAAATATGTTAAACTTATCAAACAGGGTTCTTGATGACTACCAGAGACAGTTTATTGACCTTCCCAGTCTGAATCCCTCATAATACAAGGTACATTAGAAATTGTTGCTTCTTACATCTAGAATTTCTTTAATCTTTATGAAGAGAAACATTCACAAAATTGAGTTCAAAAGGCTGCCAAATCAAATTACCAGCAAAAATGATTACTAGAAATAGGCTGGGTTTCTCAATCGAAAGAAAAGTTTGATATTATCAATACAGGGAGTTCATGGATCTGTTTTGGCCACTAATCTAGCTTTTAATCTGACCAGAACGATGATATTAATGCTCTACATGCCAATCTACACCTAACAACATGTTCCCTTGAGAAAGAGCAATAATTTCAGGGATTACACTCATAAAGTGCATTGACCTCCTCAAGCACAAAATGAGGGCAACCATCATAAAGGCCTCATAAATGGAAAGAAATGGAAAAAGAAGCAATGTGCACAAAAGTGCTAGCTAAACTCATGAATTTGATGATGTTTCAACCCACAGATTTGAATTTATAGAACACATTTTGTGGATCAGTTAACTCATTGAGTCATCTTGGATCAACTCAACATTCAGCTTGAAAGAACGATGCTGAGATACAATTACATTCTATATCGGTTAATTTCTTGGTCAGATTTAGCTTTGCTAAAGCTGATCTAATTTCAGATTTAATCTGAAATTAGTTTTTGGGTTAATCAAATGATACTTGGTCATGAAAGAGAATGAGAAAATAAGAGGAGCGAGGAGAAAAAGTTTTCCTCTTATTTCACGTACTCCATATTTTTTGGATTGACCCCATGCATGGGGAAGAATTCCCTGTGGGTCTCTTCAATGCTGATAGGTTTAGATTTGTTCTCATCTTGTTGTTTCAATACATTTACAATGTTTAGGTGTGACTGTATGAAAGCAGCAACCTGCTTCCTCTAGGAAATGACAAACACCTACCCGTTGGCTTGGAAGATTTGTGCCAGAAGTGTTATAGCAGCACTGTTATAGAGGATCTATCTAGATGTGTATAAAATGTTAGGAGCTTTAATATCATTGAAATCAAGTTACATAAAGCCAAGTAGAGTTTATGGGAAACATCATGATCAGCATCACAACAGGATTTTATGCAATCTAGCAGTCCTTCACATATTGGGGGTCCTTAGAGTGTGGCATGTCCTCAATCAGTGTGATAATAAAATGTCATAATTCACATCTTATTCTATCACTGTAGAAATTATTTCTTTTGGATCTTGGATGAGAAGAAGCAGAGGTCACAAGCCACTTGGCCTATGTATATGTTTCTTCAACTCATCAATCTTTTGTAGGTACTTCTCTTGCAAGAAACCTCTACATCAAATTATTAGGATCTCTTCCCCTATCCTGTGGCTGTAGTCTACTTATATGAAGCTAAAGCAAGGAAAAAAAACAAACTTGGTAGAATGCAAAAATTAGGAAGCAGCAATTTGGGAAAATGATAGAAAGCCGGATTGCCTAGAAGAAATTGAATAATATACCAATGTACTTAATATCATAACCAAAAGACAATATAATAGGGCAGTGTGTTCCTTAGTAATATTTTAAAATGATAATGTTACTGTTGTAGTATGATGGTCTTAGCCCATCTTGGAAGTGGCAAAATTGAAAAGATGAAGTAAGTGCAATTCAGACTTAGAGACTTGGAGATGTTGGTAGTTAGGAAGTGGGTTCAGAAATAAAGAATGGAAGAGCAGGAAATCTTACTCTCACATGGATGGAAGAGAAATAGCAGATGTGGAATCTTGACGGGAAAGGAGAATACATGTAAAGTCTCTTTGAATGACAAGTCTGACATCTAGTTTGTGATTTTGTAGTAACAGTTCTTTTGTAGTTTGTAATGGTAATGTCATTTCCATGTTTCAGCATGCTATGGTTATTGGCGCACAACACAAAAACTACACCCAAGACTACCTGGAATTATAGAAGAGGGGCCTTAGGTAAACAGGATAGGAGAAAGCAACGCTACTAAAGATGGAAGGTGGTGAAAAGGAAGAAGAGGGGCGTTCTTCTAGCAATTGCTGTTGCATATAAGGGTTTTCTCTATTACCATTTTTTTTAAAAAAAAAAACTGTTCCTTGTAATCTTTACAAGGGAAAAAGGTGTTTTCTTTTTCAGAAGAATGACCTTGTTTCATCTAGTGGTTTAAGATTATAATGGTCTGGGCATATCTGATATCCTGTGATCATAGATACAGCATGTATATGGGCAAATCATGTAAAAAAAATTGAGCTTGTTCCATGATAATTATTTTTTACCCGTTTACCTCATTTTTGCTCACTACTTTGTGGATTACTTTATACAAGATTTGGGTAACTTAGAAGTATCCAAAGTAGGCACAATGGCGGTACCAAGTTCACTGAGTCAGTTTAGCGCACTAGTTAGGTTCCTGCCACTGTAGCACCGTTATGGGGGGCAATATATCTAGAATTACACCCAGACAATGAGTGGAAAAGAGCATATTGACTTCAATCTCATGGTTTCCAACTTCTAATGAAACAATAAATACTATGAGATCCACCTCTCCTAAAGCTTGCATCCTTGACATGATAAGGAAAGAAAAATTTTCTCGGTGATAGAAAATTTTCTATTATGGATTGTTCCCCGTCACCTCACTATCAATTCACATTCACATGAAAACTAAGAACATCGGAAACATATGATTCCACTTCAAAGTTTGAACTTTTTCTTCCTTTCTAACGTTAGGGCATGGTGAGCGGATTCACTAAGAAGAAAAGATAAAATCCGGTCGAAAAAGAAAAAAATTCCGAAATAGGAATTAAAAACGTAATTTTGGGAAGAGGATCGTAAACGTAATTGAAAGGGGAGAAGAGGTGGCGGAAGAGGAACCTGGTGGAAGTCGCCGGAGCCGGAACCGGCGGAGCTGCCGGAGGTGTTGCTGACCCTGACTGGGACGTTCTCCATGATCCGGCGCAGCTTGACCTCGAGGTCCTCCTCCTCCTCTCGCAGTACGGCGCCGCCCTTGCCGTACTCCACGATCGCGCCGTCGCCGGCCCCCACCTTCGCGGGAGCGCCGGCCGCCGCGACCAGCTGTCGATCGCCGCCAGCATCTTTCGACTGGGCGGACATCACCGTGTTCTACAAGCCCTAGCCCGGTGATCCTAGGAGTTCGTCGGCGGGTAATTTTCGACTTATTTCGTCCTCCAGGTGCTTCTTGTTTCGTTCCTTTTCACCTTTTTTTTACCACGGTAAAATACTCCCCTCTGAACACGGTTTGACAAGAAAAAACGGACGTTATGACATTCTAACAAATTAGGCCTCCTATCTATGTCATGTATCACAAAACGGATTCATTATTTACATGTTGTTCCACGGCAAGAGCCGTTGTTTACTTGTTTATCTTCACGGCACAATAAAATAATTCTAAAGTTTAGATTTAAAAAATAAAAGATAAAAGATATTTTTATCTATTCTATTATTAAAGGTGGTGCATGAAGGCCTATTGAGGGCTTCACTCACTCCTGGTGAACTAACCAGTACCCTATATTGTACCAAGAATAACCAGCTGAAATCCAGTTCAATTTAAAAGTATGAGTCATTAAAATTTTGAATCTAATTATCTGTATCAATCCATGTACCTTTGTCTATAATAAAATTAAAATTCACGCATAATCCTCAAATATCATCTATCATAATAAAATTAAAGTTCAGCTAAATTTTAACAGCCTATTTGAATATTCTATAAAATCAAAGAAAAATTATATAGGATTTGTGCCTATTTAAGTATAGCTCTATATCAACCAAATACCATTCGGTTCAAATTTTATGGAAAAAAAGTAATCTTTTATTTTTCTTGCAGCCTAAAGAGTAGATTTGGGCTAGGTTTAGGTTTGAACAGGCTAAAATTCAAGCAAAATAGGTCAATATGCCTAATTTCTATATGATTTTAAGTCCAATTCTATAGCAATTAACAAAATTCTATGAAATTCATGAATTAGATTAATATAATTAACAAAATTATAAGACTACAAGTTGGGCTAAGGGTGATTTTGGAGTAGGCCTGTCCGAATATCATAGGAGTAATTTTGCTAGATTTTTTTTCTCCCCATGAGATTCGAATCTATCCACTACCAAATTACTTATGGGTATTTATAAATATAGGTCTAGTCTAGCTTATAATCTTATGATTTTACTAGTTATATTAATTCAATCTACGAATTTTATAGAATTTTTATAAGTATTAATTCAACCTATGAATTTCATAGAATTTTTAGCTTATGAATTTGATGTTGCGGGTTTGAACCTGACAATGATAAAGCAGTATGCCTTGGTTTCACGATATTGGTAACCCACGTCACGTCTATACAATTTTTTTTTTTTTTTTTGTGCGTGTTTGTTTTTTCTTATTGGCCCGTGTGCTGGTGTCTGGGCCTTGGATCTTCATGGCTTTGTTTTGCCCTCTTACATAATGGGCTGTGGTTGTATGGTTACCAGGCCTAACCCTCACTAGCTACTTGGAGAGAGGTGTTGGGAGATAGTCTATTAACTTGCACATGAAATACTTTTGCTCACTGTGAGCAGTGAGGCTCCATGCTCACTGTCGATGGTGATCGGCTCTTGCATAAGATTGAAAGGAATTTTTGTTTTTTTTGGACATCATATTTTTTTTTTTTCAGTCTCGTGCGTGAGCCAATCACCATGAGCGGTGAGCACGGAGCCTCATGGCTCGCAGTGAGCAAAAAATTTTTCTAGCTTGTTCCATACGAGGCTTCAATGATGTTTCGTTAAAAAATTCAACAGCATCACATCTAGAGTCCTTTTCCCTAGCAAGATCTAATAGGATTCGAATTGTATTAAGTTCTCTAAGCTCCATTGAAGGAATATAAATCTCCTCTAACACTAGCTCTAAAAGATTTTAGAACCTTGGTATTGTCTAAATTTTTAATTTTCTACCCAATTTGCAACTCCACCTTACAAACTTACTCAAGAACAAAAAAAAAAAAGAAAAGAAAATAGGACATACTTGACTGCTGCAAGCGACTGGCCTAGCATTGGAGCTAGTTAATCTATGATGGTTGGAGTTTGATCTAGCATCGATGTAGAAGAACTTGCAAATCAAGTCTCTTATTGGAATTATTTTCGATAAAAATCCTCCGACGCTTAAGTCAGCCATCAAAGATTAGCAGGAATGAGGAAGAAAGTTTTGGCCAGAGAACTTATCTGGAGGTTCCCTATGCTCCTTTATTTATAGGTGAGGGAACTCGTCATTTTTGGAAATATAGACACAAGTGATAAAGTGAATCACGTTGCTCCTATTTTATCCGACCAAGATGGACTGTTATCCATCATTTTTAAGGTATATTTAGAATATGAATAGATAAGGTAAATATTCGACATGTAACTACTGTCGTGAATCTTGGATAATCACCTTGAGTCAGTTTAGACTAAGCCAGCCAAGTCACTTGGTCGATGTTATGATATCATTAGTCTAAATTGAGATAAACTATCATCTCATATTAAATGCCCTCCATTCTCAAGTTTGAGCTACCAGTAGCTTGGATGAAGAGAGTAAAAGCATGAAATGAACTGAAAGTTATTTTGGTATGGTGTCTGTTATGCTCATTAATGTTTGGACATGTGGCAGCATCTCGCAGGTTGAAATAAACCGTTGCATGCCTTGGGCGTAGTGGTAGGGATCCATGGGAACATAGCTCAACCAATCTCGAGCTAATGTGTAGCAACCATCTAATGGATCAGCTGGTCCTAGTATCATATCTGAGCCATTTCCATAATCTATAAATAGTAGCTCATGTCAGTTGACCCCATTTTGTGCGGTTGCTGGGCTTTGGCGATTTTCAACGAGAGCTCAGCTATTTTCTGATGATCTTTCGGAGAAGGCTCCAATCTACGATTTGAAGTTGACTTCACTTCAGTTCAACCCCATCTTTTTTTTTGCCTTTTTCCTTTTGCTTTCCAAATTGTTTTTGAAAATTTCTAATGAGATGAGTGGTATTCTTGATTCAACTTGAAATGCTGGTTGCTCCAATTATATTTATGCAGCAAGAACAAACTATTATCGACCCTCGAGAGAAAGTTATTGTCAACAAAAAAAAGATTAAAAATTTACTTGAATTAGAACCAGCCCAATTTCGAGTATAATCCAAAATCTTTTTATGGTGAAACATATTCTTAACCAAAAATCTTAAATTTATTCAATGCTTTTCATGATATAAAATTTACGTGCAAACCTGAAATCAATTGATGCTTCTTATGGTTGGTGGTATAAAGCTTGCTTTAATTGTAAATTTATGGTGAAAACTTATTGTTGAAAGATGTTACTCCACCGCCCGACTCACCAGCATTGTGGCTAATTGATCACTGATTTTCGACGGACATCCACCGACACAACGACAGAAATGCCGACACATTACCATTCGATGGGTGGCAGCTCAATAAATTCGACTAACTATCGGCCAGAAATCATTTGGATAGCTGTCAACTGCCCTTCCTCGAGCCATCCGATCGATCATTGCTCGGTCTCAAGTCTTCTGATCGATCGATAATCGACTGTCCTAATCAATTGACCAACAGCCGATCAGCACAGAATCAGCCAATCGATCGATGATCGATCGATCCCAAATCAGCTGACTGACCAATGGAAGCTCTTCAAATAATCCATCCGACTTCCGATTGACCCTACAAAACTGCCCCTGAGAAGAGAGAAAAATGATAATTAGTGGATAGTTTTAATCATTTATCCACGATCACACTATACCAGAAAAAAAGGATCCACGTGCTCAGCGGTTATCACTCCAACATTTATAAAAGGAAGGTAACCAGATCAGTTTAAGCAATCTAATATCTTTGATAGCAATTTTTGTTATTTTGCTCTTTGATTTCTATTCGACCAGTCCACTCTACTAACTTAAGCATCGAAAGGTCCCCACCAGAGCCAACTACAATCAGTGCGGACTTATTTTACAGATTTTTTGGTGTTCAATTGCCGGTGCAGGTGGATTGGCTGCAACAGATTGGCGCACTAGAAAGAAAAAAAAAATCAGGAATCAAATATTATAAATAACAAAGACTCGTGCTCGAAACTCATCCAGCTCCACCGACCAGTCATCTCGATGAGGAGCACTTTTTTCTCCACCATCGTCAGTGGCGGAACCAAGTTCTTTGCATCCAGCAGTTACGGTGGATGCGCAAACTCAGCAACTGGCTGCATTGACGCAGCAGGTTCGAATGCTGATGGAAGCTATTCATAGCCTCCAACAGCAACCGCATGCGGTGGCAGAAGGCCTAATGATGCAAGCTGTACCATCTAGGCATAGCCACCGCATCTTGAGGTGCTTTGCCACCCTCTCACCGGAACAACCATCTCGACGTTTCCATCGGATGGAAACCCCATCTCCCCGCCATTCGCAAAGAGACACCCGCCAATCATGATGCTCCATTTCTTCGTCCGTTAATCAGAGTTTGCATAAGGGAAAGTGGCCTTGGAACTCGACCACCTCCTCCTCCACTAGTTCTTTAGGAGGATCGATGCCTGGGATATCTCGCCGACGATGGTTCGATGACTATGAGCAAAAGCTCAAAGAAATCAACCATCGATTGGCCCGAATCTAGGAGGATGCAATAGGAGGGTCCTCCAATGATCTCTATGTCCAGACCGCTCCTCCTTTCTCCTTGCGCATCTTGAATGAACCAATTTTGTTATGGTTCAAGATTACGTAAGTAGAGCCATATGACGGCTCCACCGATCCAGTCGATCATCTCTAGAGTTATAAGACTCTCATGATGATCCAGAGAGCGAATGATGCCCTCATGTGCATTGGCTTCCCGACCATCCTTTGAAAAACTACTTGAGCTTGGTACTCTGGGCTTCAACCGAAAAGCATCAATTCCTTTGGACAGCTTGAGGACTCCTTCGTGGCTCACTTCAGTACTAGCAGGAGGATGCCATAAACTTCAGACACCCTCTTCTCGATCAAACAAGGAGAGGAAGAGACTCTTCGGACCTTCGTGGTATGTTTTAACACCGCCATGCTTGAGGTCCAAAATCTCAACGAGGATGTGGCTATCTCGGCCATGAAGCAGCATCTGCAGGGCTTTCGGTTCACTTATTCGCTAGATAAGAACCACCCCCGGACCTATCCTAAGCTCTTAGAGCGTGCGGATAAGTATATTCGCATTGAAGAAGGTGCTTCTGGCCAGCGCCAATCAAACGAAAAGAATCAAAAGAAGAAAAAACAGCGGAAGAATGACGTTCCTACTAGACTGAGCCAATCGGCTCCAAACAGAGAAAGTCTTCTCTCGACTGAATCTAGTACTAAGTAATATGAAAAGTCGGTACGATACTTATACTCCCCTTTCCACACTACGTGTACAAATCTTGATGGAGATCGAAGAAAAGAATTATCTTTGTCGACCATCATCGATGAAAAATCGAGGAAAAGACAAGAAGAAATACTATCGGTTCCATCGCGATTATGATCATGACACCGAACAGTGCTTCCAATTAAAGGATGAGATCGATGCTCTCATCCAACAGGAATTTCTTGCCAAATACCGACTTGATCGTCCAACTCAGCTCCATGCCGATCAACCACCAGCATCAGAGGAGATTCAGCAAAATCGATCGATAATTGGGGTGATCAATATGATTTCTGGATGATTAAGAGTCGGGGGGGCAACATCCGAAGAAGGATTGATCAAGAAATGATGATCCGATAAACCTATCTCTTTTTCGAATGATGATATAAGGAGAATTCAAACTCCCCATGATGATGCTGTCGTCGTCTCGACGACGATAGCAAACTATGATGTAAAGAAAATCCTTGTCGATAATGAAAGTTCGACTAATATTTTATTTTACTCTACTTTCTTTCGAATGAAATTATCGATGGAATACCTCCAAAGAGTTCCTATCCTTTTAATTGGATTTACAGAAGATACCATCGATGTTGAGAGAAAAATAGATCTTCCATTGATCGCGGGGATAGAACCTCGACAAAACACTATCATCTTAACTTTCATGGTCGTTAGAATTTCGTCGGCATACAACGCCATACTTGAAAGATCAGGACTGAATGCCCTCAAAGCGATAGCATTGACATACCATTTATGATCCCATTCCCGACCAAGGCAGGAGTTGGAGAGATGCGAGGTGATCAACAAATCGCTCGATGTTGCCTCGCAATTACTACAAAGAAGAATAAGCCAAAAGGCTCTTCACCATTGGAAAGACTTGATCAGTGGGAAGATGAAAAGTGAGGTGAATCAGCCGAACAGTTGGTCTCCATCCTGTTGCAAGAGAATGACCCGACTAAGGTTATTCAAATCGGATCGCACCTTCAGGCGATGGAGTGTGAATAGCTGGTTCGATTGCTAAGGGCCAACATCGATGTGTTCGCCTGATCAGCAACCGACATGCCAAGCATACCTTCAAAAATAATTACTCACCGACTGAATGTTAATCCGAACGTCAAGCCGGTGAGATAGAAGAAGCGACCATTCACTCCCAAGCGATAAAAGATCATCGATGAAGAGGTAGATAAACTCTTCATGGTAGACTTTATTAGAGAGGCCCATTACCCCGATTGGCTTGCCAATGTTGTCATGGTAAGAAAAGCCAATGAAAAATGATGTATCTGCATCGACTATACCAACCTGAATGAGGCATGCTCGAAGGATAGTTTTTCACTTCCAAAGATCGATCAGCTGATCGATGCGACATCGGGACATCGGCTCTTGAGCTTCATGGATGCTTTTTGTGGGCTATGGCATCCAAAGATGAAGAACATACTTTCTTCATCATAGATAAAAGAATTTATTGCTATAAAATGCCATTCAGACTAAAAAATGTAGGAGCAACTTACCAACGGTTGGTAAATAAGGTTTTGAAGCTGCAAATTGGATGAAATATGGAAGTATATGTCGACGATATGCTAATAAAAAGTACTTAAAGTCAGGACTTTGTTCGAAATTTAGAAGAGGCTTTCGACATACTCCAACGATATCGGATGAAGCTAAATACGACCAAATATGCCTTCGGAGTGACAACCGAAAAGTTTCTTGATTTTCTTATTTCACATCGAGAATTTGAGGTAAATCTTGAGAAGATAAAGGTGATCATTGGCATGAAACATCCAACTTTGAAGAAGGAGGTGCAACAGCTCAACAAAAAAATTATCGTGCTCAATCGATTTATCTCTAAGTCTGTCGAAAGATGTCTTTCTTTCTTCAAAACTCTACGGTAGATTAAAGATTTTTTATGGACTGACGAATGCCAAAGATCCTTCGAAGAGTTGATGAAATACCTGATGACTCCTTCATTGCTCATAAAGCCGATGGAAGGAGAACCCCTATACTTATACCTGGCCACATCCGATGAAGTTGTTAGTTCAATTTTGATCAAAAGAGATGAAAGTCGGATACAGCACCTTATATACTATGCAAGTAAGGTGCTTCATAATGTTGAAACCCGATACTCAAAGACGAAGAAGATGATCTACTTCTTGATTATTTTAATGCAATGGCTTCGGCCCTACTTCCAAGCCCGATCAAGAAGAAATAACTCACAAGTCAGTAGGAAACATCCTTGAAATTGATCATAAGTCGGCTTGGGTGTTACACGTTGACGGGACATCAAATGCTCTCGAAAGCAGCGCGGGACTCATCTTAGCAAGTGCCGATGGAATAGTCACCGAGTACGTCCTTCAATTTAATTTTAAAGCTTTGAACAATCAAGCCGAATATAAAGCTCTTCTAGTCGATTTGAAAATCTCCAGGAAGCTTGGTATCGAAGAACTAAAAATATTCATTAACTCTCAACTCATCGTGGGACAAGTTAAAGACAACTTCAAAGTTTGCAATCCAATAATGCAAAAGTACTTGGAGAAGGTCAAAGATCAAACTTCTACCTTCAAATACTTAGATGTTACACGTATTCCTAGAGTAGAGAATGCTCGGGCCGACGTACTCTTCCGACTCACCATCATCACCCCTAACGAACTTGGCCGAACCTATATCGAATACCTCGATGTGCTAAGTATCAAAAGGGTGGAAGAAGTATTACATATCAATGATGAGCTAAGTTGGATGGATCCAATTATCAGATACTTGATCGAAGGAATCCTACTTGACAATCCATCTGAAGCAAAATATTTAAGATGGACGGTCTCGCAATATGTCATGATGGATGGACGACTCTACAAGCGATCTTTCTTTCTTCCGTTGTTAAAGTGCCTAGAACCTTATGATGCTGACTATGTACTTCGTGAAGTCCAAAAAGAAATCTATAGAAACCATTTAGGGGGCAAGTCTCTCGCCTATAAGATCCTTCGACAAGGATATTATTGGCCAACAATTCAAAATGATGCGGTCGAATTCATCCAAAAATATGAGCCATACCAAAGATACGTAAATATCCAACATTAGCCAACGATACAACTGACATCGATCATAGTACTATGGCCATTTGCATAATGGGGGATCGACATACTTGATCCTTTTCCCCCATCATCTGGCTAGAGAAAATTTTTGGTTATCACCATCGATTATTTCATGAAATGGGTAGAAGCTGAACCTTTGGCGTAAATTATGGAAAGTAAAATGAAAGATTTTATTCAAAAATTTATCATTTATAGATTCGAACTCCCACATACGATCATAATCAATAATAGCCAATAATTCGATAATCAAAATTTTAAAGACTTTTGCGCGATGTACCACATCACGCACAAACTAACATCCGTCGATCATCCACAGTGAAATGGAAAAGCAAAAGTTATGAATCGAACAATCCTCCATGGTTTGAAAACCCGGCTCAATGAGGTCAAAGGTCTCTGGATGGAAGAATTATTTTCGATATTATGGGCATACCGAACCACTCTGCGAGTCCCGATGGGTGAATCTTTCTTTAACCTATCGTATGGGACTGAAGTAGTGATACCTATGGAAGTCAGACTACCATCAATGAGAGTGAAAAAGTATGATGAATCAAGTAATTCAGATTATTGAAGGACTGACCTAGATCTGTTACTTGAAGTTTGGCAACAGGCATAACTCAGAATGACTGCTTATTAACAGCGAGTCGCAAGATACTATAATAGGAGAGTTAAATCAAAAGAGATTCATCCGGAAGACTTAGTCTTATAGAAGATGGAAGTATCTAAGCCGTTGGACCAAGAAAAGCTATCCCCAAATTGGGAAGGGCCCTATCGGATGATAGAAATCCTTCGATCTGAAGCATATCGACTCGAAATACTTGATGGAGTTGAAATCCTCCGAATGTGGAATGCTGATAATCTTAAAGTATAATATCTATTGGTGCAGAATCTGGTTGATACCAGATCAAGCTAGAGTTGGAGAAGAAGAGGTCATCATCGGTGACCTGCAAAATAAAGTTTCGTCCGAAGTCGGTGGTGGTGACTTCGGTAGGATCCTCCGACGATCAAGTCAGTTCTTCTGACCAACAGAAATGGAGTACTTAGGCAAAATTTAGTAGAATTTTTAAAAGGAGAAGAGAGCTTAGAGAAAACATATATGGAGGGTCCCTTTTATAGATGGAGTTCGGAGCAGATTGATATGACAATCATAACCATCCAGTCATGGGCCGCTTGGAATCACATAAAATTTATTACGAAGAGAGATATCATTCGTAATAGACTTATTGATGATAAATCCCGCTTCCACTGAAGTTCAGTCTGGTACTTAGCCTAATGCTGCTGGTAATCATGAAAAAGCTTCGATCGAGAATTCTCTCCCCAGTAGTCAAACTTTTCCAATGGTCGAACTCATTCAGTGGCCGAACTCCTCCAACTGAACTTCGAACCCCATCGAACTTTTCCAATGGCCGAACTTCTTTTGGATTCCTCATTCAGTCGGAATTCTATGGGAGCCAAACTTCTTCTGGATTTCTCCTTCGATCGGGCTTCTATGCGAGCCAAACTCCTTCCGGACTCCTTCAGCAGTCGGACTTCTACGGGAGTCAAACTCCTTCCGAATTTCTCCTTCAGTCGAGCTTCTTCGGAAGTCGAGAGCCGAACTCCTTCCGAATTTCTTCTTCAGTCAAACTTCTATGGGAGTCAAACTCCTTCCAAATTTTTCCTTCAGTCGGGCTACTACAAGAGCTAAACTTCTCTAGTAGTCGGGCTTTTATGGAAGCCGAACTTCTTCTGAATTTTTTCTTTAGTCGAGCTTCTATGGGAGCCGAACTCCTTCCGAATTTCTTCTTCAGTTGGGCTTCTATGGAAGCCGAACTCCTCCAACAGTCAGACTTCTATGGGAGTCGAACTTCTTTCAAATTTCTCCTTCAGTCGGACTTCTATGGAAGCCAAACTCCTTTCGGACTCCTCCAGTAGTCGGGCTTCTATGGGAGCCAATCTTTTTTTGAATTTTTTCTTCAGTCGGGCTTCAATGAGAGTCGAACTTCTTTCAGACTCCTCCAGCAGTCGGACTTCTATGAAAGCCAAACTTCTTCTGAATTTCTCCTTCAGTCGGACTTCTATGGGAGCCAAACTTCTTCCGAATTCCTCCTTTAGTCCGGCTTCTATAGAAGTCGAACTTCTTTCGGATTCCTCCAGTAGTTGGATTCCTACAAGAGCCAAACTCCTTCTGGATCGTTCGTTCAGACGAATTCCTACAGGCGATCCCACTATTGAATGGTTATAATTATCATTTATCAGAATAATTATGATTGTCATTTATTAATATGGTTACGATGGTCATTTATCAGGACAGTTACAATAAGCTCTGTTTATAAAAAGAGACCCTCCAGATATATTTTCTCTAATCTTTCTTTTTCTTTTCAAAACTCGGCCAAATTTCTCTCTAAGCACTCCATTTTTGTTGGTCAGAAAAGCTAACTTGACCGTCGGAGGATCCTACTAGAGCCACCACCACCAACTCTGGATGAAACTTTATTTTGCAGGTCACCAATGGTGACCTCATCTTTCTTGACTCCAACTCGATTCGGTGTCAACCAAATTCTGTACCAAAAGAATTGATGCTAGAAGGAGGGCCTCTATTTCTTAGGTTCCTTTGATCTTAAAGGAGTGCTCAGCAGTGATCTCTCTTCTTTCTCTCTAAAATTTTTTTCAAAAGAAATGCCTTCCAAGTAAGCTTCGACCCGATGATCAACGGCCTCTATAGCCAGATCCCATTCAGATACATTTGTTCTAGCTCCGATAACTCAAGCTCCATCTATAGCCATGGTGGATGTAGAGCAGTTTAGCCTGCTGGTTCAGTAGGTTCGTGGCCTCATGAAGGTGATGCAGGCTATACATCGGTAGGCCCTGGTATCAGTTCGATCAGAGCAAGCTTCTTCAGAGCTCCATGGTTCGATCTGAGAACGGTCGATCTTGGCTATCCAACCTTTAATCTTCAAAAAGGGAAAGCAGAGGATAGAAGATCCATGCTCGGACCATGACTCAACCCAGGGGAAAGCTTCGCGTCCGTTCCTCCAAAAAACTCTAGAGATCAATGATCATGAAGATCTTCTGAATCAAAGGCTCTTAGAAATAAGTCGATGAATCGAAGAGCTCCATCATACTCCCTCCTCATATGGTAATGATATTCATACTGACCCTCCTTTTTCTCAAAGGATCATGAGGAATCAATCTTGCTGAACTTCAAGCTCTCATAGTTTGAGAGTTACGACAAAACCTCCGATCCGATCGATCACCTGAAGGCATTCCGAATAATGATGTTGCTCCATAGTGCATCAGATGCTATTTTATGTCGGACTTTTCCATCCATCCTCAAGGAAGCCATCAGAAACTAGTACTCAGTACTTAAATCGGATACCATCTTTTTCTTTGATCAGATGAGCCATCAGTTCGTGGCTCACTTCGTCAGCAGCCGACGTCCGCACCGAGATTCGAATTTCTTGATGAACATCAAGTAGAAGGAGGGAGAATCCATCTGGGCTTATGTCATCGGGTTTAATGCCACTGCATTGAAGGTTCAAAATCTGGACCAATCAGTTGCAATGGCTGCACTCAAGGGTGGCCTCCAAAAGAATGATTTGCTATTCTTCCTGGAGAAGAAGTATCCTAGAAACTTTGTCAATCTACTGGCTCGGGCTGAAGGTTACGCTCGAGCTGAAGAGGCCTTTAAGGTCAGGGACGATGAAGCCTTTGGTAAGTGGCGAATCAATGAGCCGGGTGAACCCGCTAAGGAAGGAAAGTCGAGCGAAGCTAGGCTACACTCTCAAACTTTCTTTGAGTGAAAGCAAGTCCAAACTCCCCCCCGGGCTTGGAGGCAGGGAAGCCCAGATAGAAGGACGCGGCGATGTTCTTTTCAACGAAGATTTTACAACTACGCCTTCCTCAATGCTCCAAAATTTTAAGTACTGATGAAAATCAAGGAGCAACTGCCGAGGCTGGAAAGGATGCGCTCTCATCCCAGTAAGCGCAATCCTAATAAGTTCTATCTTTATCATCATGATCATGGTCATGATACTGAGGAGTATATCCAACTCTAGGATGAGATCAAGGAGCTTATCAAGCGAGGTAGATTAGGCTGATTCCTATAGCGACGACCTGAAGGATGAGAAGATCGGTCGAGGGCATTGCCGCAGCCTGAGCCATCAAGGATGGATGATCAACAAGAAGATCAGCCGCCTCTCGGCATCATCAATACAATCTCGGAGGAACTTCGGTAAGGAGAGGCCAACAGATCCGAGGGATCGATGAAGAGATGGAGGACTGAAGAACCCATAATCTTCACTGAGGTAGATGCTCAGGGGGTCCAATTCTCCCATAATGATGCAGTTGTAATATCTTTAAACATTGCCAATTATAATGTACGCTACTTTTTAGTAGATAATGGAAGCTCGATCGACGTATTATTTTAGATGCCTTCCCAAAAATATTCTTACTCAATAACCACTTGGGGCCTATGAACTTTCTGTTGATAGGCTTCACTAGCGATGCCGTACTAGTTAAGAACATAATAACTTTGGTCGTGACTGTGGTGTAACGCTCGAAACTAGCTAAGACATAGGTTGACTTTTTAGTCGTAAGGACTCCGTCTACCTATAATGCTATTCTCAGCCAACCTGATCTAAATGCACTTCGGATAGTGGTATCAACTTATTATTTGAAGATGAAGTTTTCAATGAGTTACGAAATCGGAGAGATCAGAAAAGATCAAGCTCTGGCAAGGCATTACTATTCAATCATCCTATATAAGGAAGAACAGTCCGATTCTTATCTTATTGATGGGTTGGATGTCCACGATGATCTTACCGAAGAGTGGGATGAGCCTATGGAGGACCTCGTATCTATGCCCTTGAATGATGGAAATGCGGAGCACACTATATAGATCAGCTCCAACTTAGGGGATGAGGTTTGGGAGCAACTCATCACCTTCCTCAGGAAGAATGCGGACGTGTTCGCCTGGGTCTCAATGGATATGTCAAAAATTAATGCCGAAGTTATGAAACATCGACTGACCATTGATCCAAAGTATCGATCGATAAAAGAGAAAATGCGCAGCCACGTCCTAGAGAGGCAGAAAGCAATTACGGAAGAAGTAGGTAAGTTTCTCAAAGCTGGGTTCATCCAAAAAGTCAACTATCCGACCTAGATCTCAAATATGGTCCTCGTCAAAAAGATAAACAACAAGTGGAGGATGTGTATAGACTTCAAAAAGCTGAACAAAATCTACCCAAAGGACAGATACCCTCTTCCTAGGATTGATCAACTGATAGATGCAACCTCGGGCCATGAGCTCCTTACCTTTATGGACACCTTCTCCAGCTATAATCAGATATGGATGGCATCAGAGGATGAGAAGAAAACTACTTTTGTTACTGATCGTTGTCTTTATTGTTATAGGGTTATGTCCTTTGGGCTCAAGAATGTAGGGATAATGTACCAGCATCTGATCAATAAAATCTTCAAGAAGTAGATCGATCGTAATATGTAGGTATATGTGGATGACATGCTCGTCAAAAGTCGAGCTTCTATAAACCACCTTGTTGATCTTGAAGAGACCTTCAGTGCACTCAGAAAGCAAGAGATGAAGTTGAATCCGACCAAGTGCGTCTTTGGTGTGACCTCTGAAAAGTTTCTGGGGTTTATGATGTTGAGGCGCAGGATTGAAGCAAATTCAAAGAAAATCCAAGCCATTCAAGAGATGACCACTCCAAAGATAATCAAAGAAGTTCAGCGTTTGACTAAAAAAATGGCATCCCTAAATCACTTTATCTCGAGATCGATCAAGCGATGCATGCCCTTCTTCTAAGTTCTCAAGCAATCAAAGAATTTCTGTTGGACGATGAAGTACCAACGGATGTTTGAGAAGCTAAAAAACTACCTCAGCTCATCCCTACTGCTGACAAAGCTTGAACCTAGAGAAGAATTATTCTTGTATCTAGCGGTCTCCTCGACGACCTTGGCAGCAGTCCTAGTCAAGAAGGAAGCGAAGATACTACGATTGATCTACTACATAAGCCAGATTCTAAGAGATGTAGAGATCAGATATTCTAAGCTAGAGAAATCGGCTTACTCTATTTTAATTATTGCCAGGAGGCTCCGACCTTACTTCCAGGGGCACACCATAATAGTCCTCATGGATCAACCAATAAAGGCAGTCCTTCAGCAAATGGACGCTTTCGAGAGAATCACAAAATGAACAATCGAGCTCATAAAATTTGATATCAATTATCGACCCCATCCATCAATCAAAGCCCAGATATTAGCATATTTTATAGTAGAGTGTACCATTTTTGATGATGCCAAGCTTGAGCAGAATGAGATCGATACTCTGCTATCACAACCGAACCTCTCTGAAGAGACAACTGACCTTTCCAAAAGTTTTTGGGCTCTGTACGTGGATGGTTCGTCCAACTCTGCTAGAACGGGTGCAGAGTTGATCTTAGTCAGCTTCGAGGGAGTCGTCGTTGAGTATGCACCGCGCTTCGAATTCTCTGCAACTAATAATAGGGCCAAGTATGAAGCGCTGATCGTCAGATTAAAAATTATAAGAGAATTAAGAGTAAATCAGCTTCAAGTCTACAGTAATTCTCAATTAGTGGTCGGCCAAGTTAATGGCAGCTATGAAGCACGAGAGAAAAGTATGATGAAATACCTTGAGAAAATAAAGAATTTGACTTCGGCCTTCAGCTATTTCGGCATTCGATAGATTTCGAGAGCAGAAAATATAAGAGCCGACCTTCTCTCTAAGTTGGCCACTTCAGCTCCAACCGAACTGCCCAAAGAAGTATTTTTTGAGACCTTGAAGTGCCCAAGCTCAGAAGAATCACAGGTCGTTTTACAGATAGAACTCGAGCCGAGCTGGATCGACCCATTGGTTGCCTACCTCAAGGAGGGAGTCCTTCCTCATGATCCGAAAGAAGCTCGAAAACTCAAGAATCAAGCCTTTCGGTATGTTTTATATGAGGGCAAGTTGTATAAGAGATCATATTCGCTGCTGTTGTTGAGATGTCTTCGACCTTTAGAAGTCAACTTTTCATTATGAAAAGTGCATGAGAAAATCTGTGGAAGTCATGTAGGAGCCAGGTCCCTATCGCAAAAGCTACTTCGACAAGGATACTATTGGCCGATCTTATACCATGATTCTATGGAGTACGTCAGAAAATATGACCGCTGTTAGAAGAATGCAAGCATACAAAGATGGTCGGCCTTCGAGCTTACTCCGCTAAGTGCATTCTGACCATTTGTGCAGTGGAGAATGGACATACTTGGCCTTTTCCGACGGCATTCGGGCAACAAAAGTTCCTCCTGATTGCGATCGACTACTTCACTAAATGGATCGAAGCCAAATCTCTAGCCAAAATTATTGAGATCAAGGTACAAAACTTCATCTAAAAGTTAATAGTCTGTCAATTCGGTCTGCCCCGAACCCTCGTAATCGATAACGGACGATAATTCATCAGGACGAGGTTCGTTAAATTCTACGAAGACCTAAACATATCCCACCACTTCACATCGGTAGTTCACCCACAGGCAAATGAAAAAGCTGAAGTGACCAACCGGACTCTACTGTAAGGCATCAAGATAAGGCTCGATAGAGCAAAGAAGGCCTGGGTGGACGAACTCTATCACATCCTCTGGGCATACCGAACTACTCAAAGACTGTCAACTAGGGAAACATCATTAATCTTGGCCTTTAGAATAGAGGCAGTCATCCCGGTTGAACTTAAGCTTCTGTTAGCATGGGTCGTGGCCTTCAACGAGCAGCATAATCCATAGGATCTCAGAGTCAATCTCGACCTGCTGAAAGAAAAAAGAAAGAAAGTTCAGGTTCAGATGGTGGCTTACAGATGAAAGGTGGCTCAGTACTATAACTCCAGAGTCAGAAGTAAAATAATCAGAGCGGAGGATTTAGTGCTTCGATGAGTCACCGTCTCTCAGCCTCAGAGCCAAAGAATGCTTGTCCTAAATTGGGAAGGTCCGTATGAGATGGTGGAGGTCGTCCGGTCTGAAACTTATCGTCTGAAGGAGTTCGAAGGAACAATGCTCCCACAATCTTGAAACTCAAAAAATCTGAGGATGTACTACCAGTAATTTTTTCATAATAAATTTTTTTTATTTTAACATTAATATTTCTTGGTGCAAAAATTATGTGATGACAGAAAAGAAGCAATTAGAAGTGGTCGTGTTAGGAACAGAAGGAGGACCTCATCCTAATGTGAGTAAAGTCGAAGGCCTCGTTTATTTTAGATGAGATGGGGAGAGAGGCTCTGACAATGATTCTTATGTGCCCACACAGTCCGTTAGGAATAGGAGGAGGATCTCATTCTAATACGAGCAAAGTCGAAGATCTCGTTCATTAGATGAGATAAAGGGAGAGGCCCTAACAATGGCCCTTATGTGCCTCCATAGCCCATTAGAAATAGGAGGAGGAGCTCATCCTAATGTGAGCAAAGTCGAAGACCTCGTTCATTTTAGATGAGATGGAAGGAAAGGTCCTAATAACGATCCTTATGTGTCTCTATAGCCTATTAGGAACATAAGGAGAACCTCATCCTAACATGAGCAAAGTCGAAGACCTCATTCATTTTAGACGAGATGGAGGGAGAAGCCCTGACAGTGGCCCTTATGTGCCGCCACAGTCTGTTGAGAATAGAAGAAGAACCTCATCCTAACGTGAGCAAAGTCGAAGGTCTCGTTCAGTTTAGACGAGGCGAGAGGAGAGATCCCAACAATGGTCCTATTGTGCTTGAGCCTCAACTTCGACGTCAACCTTAGCTGGAGATAAGATCTCTCCCAAACTTCAATCTAAACTAGCGTAGAGTCCTGAAGATGACTTCGACAGTCGTTCTTTTTGTACTTCTTTTCTTCGAGTTTCGAACTCAAAAGTAGGAGGACTATTGTTGGAGATAAATTTCACTCTCGTCGAAGTTCAGTCTGGTACTTAGCCTAATACAGCTGATAATCATGAAAAAAATTTGATCAAAATTTTTTTTTCCAGCAGTCAAACTTCTCCAGCGATCGAACTCATTCAGTGGCTGAACTCCTTCAGTTGGACTTTGAATCCAATCGAACTTCTCCAGCGGTCAAACTTTTTTCGGACTCCTCTAGCAGTCGAGCTTCTATGAAAGCTAAATTTCTTCCAAATTTCTTTTTTAGTCGGACTTCTATGGAAGCCAAACTCCTTCTGAATTCCTCCAGCAGTCGGACTTCTACGGAAGCCGAACTCCTTCGGAATTCCTCCTTCAGTCAGGCTTCTATGGGAGCCGAACTCCTTTTGAATTTCTCCTTCAGTCGGGCTTCTATGAAAGTCGAACTTCTTCTAGATTCCTCCTTCAATCGGGCTTCTATGAAAGCTGAACTCCTTTCGGATTTCTCCTTTAGTCGAGCTTCTATGAGAGCCGAACTCCTTCCGGACTCCTTCAATAGTCGGACTTCTACGGGAGTCGAACTTCTTTCGAATTTTTCCTTCAGTCGAACTTCTATGGGAGCCAAACTTCTTCCAAGTTTCTCCTTCAGTCAGGCTTCTACGGGAGCCGAACTTCTTTCGAACTCTTCCAGCAGTCGGGCTTCTACAAGAGCCAAACTTCTTCTGAATTCCTCCTTCAGTCGGACTTCTATGGGAGCTAAACTTCTTTCAAATTTCTTCTTCAGTCGGGCTTCTAAAGGAGCCAAACTCCTTCAGTAGTCGGGCTTCTATGGGAGCCAAATTCTTTCTGGATTTCTCCTTCAGTTGGGCTTCTATGGGAGCCGAACTCCTTCCGAACTCCTCCAGCAGTCAGACTTCTACGAAAGCCAAACTTCTTTCGGATTTTTTCTTCAGTCGGACTTCTATGAGAGTCGAACTTCTTTCAAATTTCTACAGCAATCAGATTCCTACAAGAGTCGAACTTCTTTCGGACTATTCCTTCAGACGGATTCCTACAGACGATCCCACTACTGAATGATTATAATTATCATTTATCAGGATAATTATGATTATCATTTATCAGGATGATTACGATTGGCATTTATCAGGACGATTACGATGATCATTTATCAGGACAGTTACAATAAGCTTCATTTATAAAAAGGGACCCTCCAGATACATTTTCTCTAAGCTTTCCTTTTTTTTTCGAAACTCTACTGAATTTTTCTCTAAGCACTCCATTTCTGTTGGTCAGAAGAGCTAACTTGACCATCGAAGGGTCCTATCGGAGCCACCACCATCAACTTTGGATGAAACTTTATTTTGCAGATCACCAACGGTGACCTCATCTTCCTCGACTCCAGCTCGATCCAGCGTCAATCAAATTTTATACTAACAAGACTGACAATGACAATCATAATCATCCGATCATGGGCCACTCGGAGCCACATAAAATTTATTATGGAGAGAGATGTTGCTCGTAATAGACTGATAATGATAGTCATAACCGTCCGATAGTGGGGTCTCCTATTCGTTGAGATTTAATAGTCGAAGTTTGGAGGAGGCAGGCATTGGTTGGTGAAGAGCTTAGACATATATCAATTCTAGAGGAGTTTGAACTTCTAAAAAAAATATGGCTAGAGGAAATCATCTGGAAGGAATACTACTTGAAATCTGAAAGTAATCCACTGAGAGAATTCGGATGGAGTTCGATTGATGGAGAAGTCTAGCAGTTCGACTGATGAAAAAATTTGACTGAAGAAAAAGTTTGAAAGAAGTTCGACTCCTAGAAAAATCTGACTGAAGAAAAGTTCAGAAGGAGTTCGACTCCTATAGCAATCCAACTGAAGGAGAAGTCTGAAAGGAGTTCAATATTCGGAAGAAGTTCGACTCTTGAAGAAATTCGACTGAATGAGACGTTCGAAAGGAGTTCGGCTTCTAGAAAAATTTGACAAAAAAAAAATTCAGAAGAAATTTGGCTGCTGTAGGAATTCGACTGAAAGAGAAGTCCAGAAGGAGTTCGGCTCCTATAGAAATCCGACTGAAGAAGAAATTCAGACTGAAGAAGAATTTTTGATCGAAGCTCTTCTATGATTATCAGTTACATTAGGCTAAGCATCAGACTAGACTTCGGAGGGAGTGGGGTTTATCCTCAATAATAGTTCTCCTACTTTCAAGTTCGAAATTAAATTTGAAATTTGAAGAAAGGAAGCAAAAAAAAAAAAATGACGGTCGAAGTCCCCGAGCTCGACCTCAGCTTTCTGGAGGAGGAGGAAGATGACGTGGATGCGGGACCGTCTAGTGCTGTAGTCGACTTTTTCTTTGATGAGCTCGCTTCTGGCCCGTCTGAATCTGCCATAGAGGTGCTTGAACTAGTTCAAAAATCTGAGGCTCATTTTTCTCTCTATCGTCTTTTTATGAAATGCTTGTTATGGATGCCAAGCTCATTATGGATGCCGGGCTTATTGTGGATGTCGAACTAGGACATCTTCTGCAAATCAGGATAAGATTTTGCCTTTCGCATTTGACGTAGTTAGGTTATCATGAAAAAATATGTGTAAGAATTCTCCACCGAGTTTCTTTCTTCTCCATATTTTTGATCTACGAGATTTCGACTTTTACTCATATTAGGATGAGACTTTTCTTCTGTTCTTATCATGGCTTATAGGGGTGCATTAGGAGCGTTGGTAGATCTCTCTCTATCCTATCTTATATCGACGAGGTCGTCGACTTTGCTCATGTTAGGATGAGATTTTTCTTCTATTCCTAACATGGCTTGTGGGGGCAAATTTGGGCCGTTGATAGGGCCTCTTCTCTCATCTCATCTAAAATGAACGAGGTCTTCGACTTTGCTCTCATTAGAATGAAGTTTTTCTCCTATTCCTAATAAGCTGTAAGAGCATCTTAGGACCGTTGTCAGGACCTCTCCTCTCATCTCGTCTAAAATGGATGAGGCCTTCGACTTTGCTCTCGTTAGGATGAGGTTCTC
Source organism: Cocos nucifera (assembly GCA_006176705.1). Taxonomy (NCBI): domain Eukaryota; kingdom Viridiplantae; phylum Streptophyta; class Magnoliopsida; order Arecales; family Arecaceae; genus Cocos; species Cocos nucifera. The sequence continues at coordinate 748,285 of QRFJ01000010.1, forward strand.
ATCCTATTTCCAACGGATTATAGGGGCACCTTAGGGCCATTGTCAGGGCTTCTCCCCTCATCTCATCTAAAATGAATGAGGCCTTCGATTTTGCTCTCGTTAGGATGAGGTTCTCCTCATGTTCTTAACGAGCTGTAGGAGCACATTAGGGCCATTGTCAGGGCCTTTCTCCTCATATCATCTAAAATGAATGAGGTCTTTGACTTTGCTCTCGTCAGGAGGAGATTCTTCTTCTGTTCCTAATGGACTGTAGGGGCACCTTAGGGCCATTGTCAGGGCCTCTTTCCTCATCTCGTCTAAAATGAATGAGGCCTTTGACTTTGCTCTCATTAGGATGAGGTTCTTCTTCTATTCTTAATGGGCCGTAGGGGCACCTTAGTGCCATTGTCGGGGCTCTCCTCATCTCATCTAAAATGAATGAGGCCTTCGACTTTGCTCTCGTTAGGATGAGATTCTCCTCCTATTCCTAATGGACTGTAGGGGCACATTAGGATCATTGTCAGGGTCTCTCTCCTCATCTCATCTAAAATGAACGAGGTCTTCGACTTTGCTCTCGTTAGGATGAGGTTCTCCTCCTGTTCCTAATGGACTGTAGGGACATCTTAGGGCCATTGTCAGAGCCTCTTTCCTCATCTCATCTAAAATGAATGAGATCTTCGATTTTGCTCATGCTAGGATGAGGTTCTTCTCCTATTCCCAATGGATTGTATTTATCATGAAATTAAGTTCATGGGATAATTCTTCTTTATCACCGGTACACAATAAAGATTAGGATATTGGAGTAGAAAAATTTTATTATAATCAAATTATCGATAATACATTCATAGATTTTCTAAATTTCATGGTCGAGGTAGGTCTGCCCCTTTCGAGTTTCTTCAAGTAGTACATCCTGGGTCGAACGACTTTCGTGACCTCATAGGATCCTTTTCAATTTGGGACAAGCTTCTCCTGGCTCTGAGATTGAGAGATAGCAGCTCGCTGAAGTATTAAGTCTTTGATAGTGTTGATGATGCCAAGAGGCAGTTGATCTTCTTGTTGTTCCTTCCTTCTTGATGGTTTTGGCTATGGTAGTGCACTCGATCGATTTTCTCTTGCTTCAGGTCAGTATCTATGGAGCATGGAGGGGGACGTAGTTGTAAAACCTTCTGGGGGAGAACTTTGTTGTGCCTTTTTGTTGGAGCTTTTTTGATGACGAGCTCGAGGAAAAGTTTGGGCTCACTTGCACTCTGGGGGAGTCCGTGAGTATGGCCGAACTTCATTTGATCCTCCATCAGCTGCGAATTTATTAGACTCGCTCGTCTGCCGCTCTCATGTGGCTTTCTCATTCTTTAACTTGAAGGCTTCTTCCGCTCGGACATATCCTTCAGCCTGAGCTAGCAAATTGGTAAATTTCCTGGAGTACTTCTTCTTTAGAAAGAACAATAAATTATTCTTCTGAAGGCCATCCTTGAGCGCGGCCTTTGCAATAGACTGGTTTAGATTCTAGACCTCCAATGCAGCAGCATTAAATCGGATGACATAAGTTCGGATAGATTCTCCCTCATTCTGCTTGATATTCATCAGAAAATTTGAACCTCGACGTGGATGTTGGCTGTTGACGAAATGAGCCATAAATTGATGGCTCATCTGGTCAAAGAAGAAGATCGTATCCAGCTTTAATATCAAGTATCAGTTTCTTGCTGCTTCCTTTAAGGTAGATTGAAAAGTTTGACATAAAATAGCATCTGATGTGCCATGAAGCAGCATCATGATCCAGAAGGCCTCCAGATGATCATCAAATTAGAGGTTCCATCGTAGTTTTTAAATTGGGGAAGCTTGAAGTTCGATGGAACAGGCTCTTGCATAATTCGAAAAGAGAAAGAAGGATCGATGCGGACGTTGTCATGGTGAGTCGAGGCAATGTGGCGGAGTTTCTCAATCCATCGATCCATTTTTCATAGTTTTTGATCGAGAATATCATCTCGATCGCAGATCTTGGAAGGCTTCCAACTGTAGATGGAAAAGGTCTCTTCTGGAGAAGAATCATGATCCAAATAAGGATTCTTTGCTCTCTATTTCTTTTTTTCAGGGATGATGGGTATGCTAGCCCAAGTGCTCCTTCTTGGGATCGATTTCTGACATTCCAATGATGGATTTTCTGACAAAATTGCCACTGGAGGTGCCGCATGGCTTGCATATTTTGGTGAGATCCTGAATTCGCTGCATCAGCAGGTTAAACTACTTTGGATCTACCATAGCCATCGATGGAGGAGGTTGAAGCACCGATGATGGAGCAGGAGCGGATGGATTTGGCTCAGATCTGATGGTAGAAGCGATAGATCTCTAGATAATCATCTTCTTTGGAGGCATTTTTTGGGATTGAGGGAGAGGATGGAGATGAACCTTGAAGAAGAAGATCCACAGGATTGATTGAGCACTCCTTTAAGAATAAGAGTACCTCAGGAATAGAGGGTCCTTCCTCTAGTGCCAATCCTGTTGGTGTAGAATCTGGTTGACGTCGGATCAAGCTGGAGTTGGAAAAGAAGAGGTCACTGTCGGTGACCTGTAAAATAAAGTTCCATCCGGAGTCGGTGGTGGTGGCTCCGGTAGGATCCTCCGACGATCAAGTCAGTTCTTCTAGCTAATAGAAATAAAGTGTTCAGGTAAGAATTTAGTAGAATTTTTGAAAGAAGAAGAGAGCTTAAAGAAAATATATCTAAAAGATTCCTTTTATAGATGGAGTCCAGAGCAGATTGATAGTGATAATCGTAACCATCCGGTCATGGGCTGCTCGGGGCCATGTGAAATTTATTATGGAGAGAGATGTCGCTCGTAATAGACTGATAATGACAGTCGTAACCATCCGATAGTGGGATCACCTGTTCGTTGAGATTTAATAGTCAAAGTTCAGAGGAGATAGGCATTGGTTGGTGAAGAGCTTTGATATATAGCAATTTCAGAGGAGTTCGAACTTCTAAAGAAAATACGATTAGAGGGGATCATCTGAAAGGAATACTACTTAAAATCTAGAAGTAATCCACTGAGAAAATTTGGATGGAGTTTGACTGATGGAGAAGTCCAAAAGGAGTCCGATTGATGGAGAAATCCAACTGAAGAAGAAGTCCGGATGGAGTTCGATTTTTAAAGAAATTCGATTGAAGAAAAAGTTTGAAAGGAGTTTGGCTCCTACAGGAATTCGACTGAAGAAGATATCCAAAAAAAGTTCGGCTCTTGAAGAAATCCAACTAAAGGAGAAGTTCAGAAGGAGTTTGGCTACCGTAGAAATTCGACTGAAGGAGAAGTCCCTCTGAAAGAAGTTTAGCTCCTGCAGAAATTTGGCTGATGAAGAAATTCAGATTGAAAAAGAATTCTCAATCGAAGCTCTTCTATGATTACTAGTTACATTAGGCTAAACATCAGACTGAATTTCAATGGAAGCGGGGTTTATCCCCAACACTATCAATGAAAACAGCATCATATACTTTGAACAAACATAAAGAGTAAAATTTTTATGAAGTCATCTATGAAGATGATTTCCTCATGATCAATGATCGGTTGACCGACGTATTGGTCGGTTGAAAACCAGATGAATTGATTGGATGAGAACTGGCACAAACTCAAAAGCAATGAAAAAAATCCGATCAATCATCTATCAGTTAAACAATATAATCAATGGACTATCGGCAATCTTCCATTCAGCAATGTACAACAACCGATCGATAAAGGATGATCGATGATCGATGTTTTAGTAACCTCCGATCGGATATCTCAAATCGATCGTGTGATCGGCTTCCTATGGCTAAACTACCGACTGGTTGACCAACGAATGATGTTGATGCATAACTTCTTTATAAATGATGAAGAAAGAAAAGCATCAAACTTTTGATTGTGAACTAGTTGGTTTGCCCCGACTAGTAAAGAACACAACCCTAATCAATTTGGCCATGGCCGAATCGAAGGACATTTGGCTCGCACCCAACCGTCATGCACTTCTGCAAATTGATCAAGTATCGGACGATAAAAAATCGACCAAAGGTCGGTTAGAAATCGATCCATGGTCGGCTTATATCCGATCATCAAGCACTTCGATTCAATATGAGTTGATAAAAAATTAACTAAAAGTTGGTTAAAAACCGACTCAGGGTTGGCTTGTCCCCGACCTATGAGTATCTCAATGAATGACTATAAGTATTGGCTAGTTAAAAAATCTGACTCTAAGTTGGTTTAAAATCTAGCCGATGGTTGGTTAAATAAAATCGACAGAAGAACTGATAACAATTACTCAATTAAAGTATTTGCAGTTATGATGGAAGACAAATTTGCACAATAAAAGATAAATGCAAACAAAGCTTTCATTACTCTGAAAGAGAAGTTACAAAACAGACTGTTGGTCCTTACAAAATTTGAACTATCAGTTTCAAAAGAAAGCAATATACAAATCTACTCGACGACTGGCTGCTTCGAAGGTTGATCGGGAATGATCACAACTTCGATCGTCGGCGCAGCATCCATTGGCGGAACGAGTTCGGTCGGAGCAGTTCCTTGGCCCATCGATGGAGCTTCAGTAGCCGACGGGGGAGTCGAACCCGTCAGTGCAGAAAGACCCGATGTACCCTCGATCGAAGCCATGGAAGCTGTGGGAACAGCTGACTTAGTTAGAACAAAGGCAATGGCAGGGGCACCATCGTCCGTCGGGCTTGCAGGTGATCCGTCATTGCCTCCCTCTTCCTCTTCTTCAACGCTTGGGATGACAATGCTGTTGAGTCAAGGTTAGGAAAGAGTTGCAGAATAGCATCTCGACCATCACCGAATTCGATCCAATAAGAAGCTTCATTTTCTTGAAGGATCAAGATTTTCAAGTCGGACGAGGCCTTGAATTCCTCAATGTCCACCTCTTTTGCCCGATCGATATCCTGCCATAAAACTTGGATCTCCATCTTGGTCGAAGATGCCTCTCCATGATAGACCGCCATTTTCGATGATAATCCTCCACCTTTTTGGCCCAATTGTCACGGTCCTTCTTCAATTTTTCCACCACGTGTTTCTTCTTTTTAGCGCAGCTTTTCTGGGCCTTCACCTCCTTTTGAGCTGACTTAAGGTTGGACAGAACCAACTCAAGTTTGGACTTGACCGACCTAAGCTCGACCCTGAGATGGGAGACTTTTTAAGATAGTGTGTTCTCCCAAGCAGCGACATTCCTTTGCAACTGCTCCAACTGACAAACCGTCGAATCACGTTCAGCATTTACGGTCGATATAGAGTCGGAACACACATGCCGAAGAGTAGCCATTTTACGACAGGCCGACTCAAGTTTGGCCATATCGTGAGCTCACTGTTCAAAGAAAACAAAATGAATTAGTCAAAAAAAAGAGGAGGAGAGGCAAAATAGATGACCGACTTATCCCAATGAAAGTCGGATAGAATGAGTTGAACAATTTGGCAAAAATCCAACTCCTTCTAGACTCCTGATCAGTTGGGAGAAGAATGGCGCAGACCAAGTTCCTCGCCAACTGAGGGTCAGAAAGTGTTGACGCACCTTCTAGGATCCGAACGTTGATTCATTCAGAATCCATATATCCTCAGCTAGAAGCATCACTTCTAGTTGGTGTAGAAGAAATCGGCGCCTTTCCTTTCCTTTCGGCGGATGACTTCTCGAGAGGTGCCGACATCCACTCGGGTGTGGATAGAGTTGATGAATGCCCCCAACAAACTGGAGTGGATCATGGGACGGACACAGTAACGATCGACTGAGCTTCCGACATAGGAGCGATAGTCGGTGCATCGATGATGATGATGTCCTCCTCCAACCGTGTAATGGTTGGAGGAGCTTCAGAAGATGCAACAGCTATCACGGTTGGAGGAGCTTCAGAAGATGCAACAGCTATCGGAGCATGCAGAGCAACGACAGGAGGTGCTATCGGTAGAACATTAGCAGAATCGAGGATGATCAAAGGGCCAGCTGCCCAACTCTTCTTCGGCGCGTGCGATGAATCGGCGTCGGGCGCTACTCTCTTCCGAGTAGCAAATTGGCAAACTTCTTCCATGAAAATCCCGACAGGAAGATGCATTCCTACAAAGCAAGAAAGTTAGATCAATGTCGGAAACCAATTGAATAATAGAAAAGATAAAATCGTAGACACTATATATACCTACGAACGGTGCCGGACCAAGTTTGGCGTCGTATAGAGAGTCTTTGGTAATCAGCTCCTTCTGCGGGGGAACCCTCATATCCTTCAGTCGAAGAAAATCCTCTCGATCGACTGGATCCACCCGACCATTCTTGTTTGAAAGGGTATTTGGCTCTCCCCACACAGATGGAAAGGCCCAGAAAGAAGGAGAAGAAACAAAAAAAAAAAAAGAATCTTCCAATCGTGGATGGACGATGAAAGATCAGTGATGAAAGAAAGCCCCTTCCTTAGGATGAAATACCACCATCCATCGACTTTCGGATGGGGTCGAAGGGCAAAGAAAGGTCTGAACAAAGAAAGCCAAAGGATTGTCAGAATTAACCAACACAATAAAGCAAAAGAAACCAAAAGCCGAATGAAGTTCGGTGCTAGCTGGGCTGGACAAACCCTGTAATAGTCAAAAATATTACGTAGAAACTCCGGAACTGAGAACCTAAGGCCCGACCTAAGGTTTTCTAAATAAAAGGCTATAAAACCCGATGAAGGTTAGTCTACCCGATCGTCGGGACTGGAAGCCAACAACCAAAAGTTCTCTAGGATCTGATACTGATCCCGAAGTCGCTCCATAATTGACGTTGTTAGTGTGGAAGCTTCGACTGCCGGACCTCGTGACGAGCTACCACGACCAGCCATGCTTATAACTCAACAAAATAAATAGAAAGAAGTAAAAAGATGTCAAGAAAAAAGGTTCGAACCTCAAACCTGAGAACTAAAAGATGAGAGAACAACCAGACTTTTCAAAAGTTACTACTGTTGAAAGCGATAGAAGAAAAATCTTCAAGAGGGATCCAGTATATATAGGATCCATCGACAGTTGAGATGCACAGAAGCCTCACCAGATGCTGACACGTATCAACCGAGAATCGATCGAACATCAAATCCCTCAAGCCCTGAGACTGCTGATGGCATCTATTAAGATGACCATTGAGACCCCTGAAGCACCAGACAATAAATTTATTGAAGATCGTGGTGATTATTAATGATAGGCGGTAGAACAAAATTCAAAGTGACGCCACGTGTTAACCCCCTGCGTTTGATGCATTAAGAACAAATGTCAAATTATCGCACCAAACTTGGACATGGGGGGCAACTGTTGAAAGATGTTACTCCGCCACCCGACTCATCAGCATTTTGGCCAACTGATCATCAGTTTTTGATGGACATCCGCCAACACAATGATAGAAATGCCGATGCATTACCATCCGATGGACGTGCAGCTCAACAAAATCGACTAACCATCGATCAAAAATCATTTGGACAGCTATCAACTGCCCTTCCTCGAGCCATCTGATCGATCATTATTCGATCTCAAGTCTTTTGACCGATCGATAATCGATCAATCCTAATCAACTGACTGACAGTCGATCGATATAGAATCAGCCGATGGATCGATGATCGATCGACCCTAAATCAACCGACTGACTAACGAAAGTTCTCCAAACAATCCATCCAGCTCTCGATTGGCCTTACAAAACTGCCCCCGAGAAGAGAGGGCAATGTTAATTAGTGGATAGTTTTAATCATTTATCCATGATCACACTATACCAGAAAAAAAAGACCCACGTGCTCAGCGGTTATCACTCCGACACCTATAAAAGAAAGGTAACCTGATCAGTTTAAGTAATCTAATCTCTTTGAGAGCAACTTTTGCCATTTTGCTCTCTGATTTCTTTTTGATTAGTCCACTCTACTAGCTTAAGCATCGGAGAGTCCCCACCGGAGCCAACTTCGATCAGTGTGGACTTATCTTGTAGATTTTTTGACATTCAATCGTAGGCGCAGGTGGATTGACCGCAATAGAACTATTGGAAGATGTTACTCTGCTGCTCGACTCACTAGCATTATAGCTAACTGATCATCGATTTTCGACAGACATCCATCGATACAACGATGGAAATGCCAATGCATTACCATTCGATGGGTGTGCAGCTCAATAAAACAGACTAACCATCAGCCAGAAATTATTTAGACAGCTGTCAACTGCCCTTCCTCGAGCCATCCGATCGAAATGTCACTTTTTGGTATAATCAGTACGACAGCAATGACTAACCTACGGTACCATGATAAAATCATGACTTTTTAAGTTTACTTTGCCTTCTTAATGAATTACCTTTTTTTTTTTTATAAAATGAATCTCACAAGGTTCTAATATCCATAGTAAGGTATAAGTTAAATACTACTATCCAAGATGATACATGTGTCATAACTTTCATTATATTTGAAAAATTAGCTCAGCAGCTAATGGTATACTATCCATTAATCTTACATTGGATTCAAGATTTGACAGATTCACTCTTTTACGAGTTACAAAGAAGATTCTTGATCGCACCTATATTTTTCAAATCATGTTTGGTTCATAAAACTTTAATGATAATTTCTTAAATTTTAAAGTACCAAAAAATTATGATAAAAATGGCTCAGGATTGGTAGATCCTCATCATATATAATTTCGATGCTAGATCTTTATTGATTCTATTGGGGATAAATTCCGCTTCCGCTTCCATCGAAGTCCAGTCTAATGCTTGGCCTAATGCAACTGGCAATTACAAAAGAGCTTCGATCAAAAATTCTCCTCCAACGGTCGGACCCTAACAGAACTCCTCCAGCGACCAAACCTTAGCCGAACTCCTTCAGCAGATCGAACTCCTCAGCGGTCGAGCCCCAGCCGAACTTCTCTCTCAGTCGGACTCCTACAGGAGCCGAACTTCTTTCGAATCTCTTCTTCAGTCGAATTTCTATAGGAGGTGAACTCCTTCCGAACTTCTGCTTCAGTCAAATTTCTATAGGAGCCAAACTCTTTCCAGACTTCTTTTTCAGTCAAGTTTCTACAAGAGTCGAACTTCTTTTGGATCTCTTCTTCAGTTGAATTTCTACAGGAGCTGAACTCCTTCGGGACTTCTTCTTCAGTCAGACTTCTATAGGAGCCGAATTTCTTTCGGATCTCTCCTTCAGTCGGACTCCTCTAGGAGTCGAACTTCTTTCGGATCTTTTCTTCAGTCGAACTTCTACAGGAGCCAAACTTTTTTTGGATCTCTCCTTCAGTCGAACTCCTCTAGGAGCTGAACTCCTTCCGGATCTCTCATTCAGTCAGATTTCTACAGGAGCCGAACTCCTTCCGAACTTCTTTTTTAGTCGAATTTCTACAGAAGCCAAACTTCTTTCAGACTTCTCCTTCAGTTGGACTTCTACAGGAGCCGAACTTCTTTCGGATCTCTCCTTCAGTCGAACTCCTCTAAGAGCCAAACTCTTTTCAAATTTTTTCATCAGTCAAATTCCTCCAGAAGTTGAACTCCTTCCGGACTCCTCCTTCATCCGGACTCTTCTAGGAGTCAAACTCCTTCCGGATCTCTTCTTCAGTTGAATTTCTATAGGAGCCAAACTTCTTTCGGACTCCTCCTTCAATCGAATTTCTACAGGAGCCAAACTTCTCCTTCAGTTAAATTTTTATAGGAGCCAAATTCCTTCCAAATCTCTCCTTCAATCGAACTTCTACAGGAGCCGAACTTCTTTTGAATCTCTCATTCAATCAAATTTCTACAGGAGCCAAACTTCTCATTCAATCAAATTTCTATAGGAGCCGAACTCCTTCCGGACTGCTTCTTCAGTCAAATTTATACAGGAGCCGAACTTCTTTTAGATCTCTTCTTCAGTCGGATTTCTATAGGAGTCGAACTCCTTTCAAACTCCTTCTTCAGTCAGATTTCTACAGGAGCTAAACTCCTTCTGGACTTCTCCTTCAATCGAACTTCTAAAGAAGCCGAACTTCTTTCGAATCTCTCCTTCAATCGGACTCTTTCAGGAGCCGAACTCCTTTCGAATTTTTTCTTCAGTCAAATTTCTCTAGGAGCCGAAGTCCTTCCAGACTCCTCCTTCATCTAGACTCTTTTAGGTGCTGAACTTCTTTCGGATCTCTCCTTTAGTCAGATTTCTATAGGAGCCGAACTCCTTCTGGACTCCTCCTTCAGTCGAATTTCTATAAGAGTTGAACTCCTTCTGGATCTCTTCTTTAGTCGAATTTCTACAGAAGCCAAACTCCTTCCGGACTCCTCCTTCAGTCGAATTTCTATAGGAGCCGAACTCCTTTCGAACTTCTCCTTCAGTCTAATTCCTTCAGGAGCCAAACTCTTTTCGAATTTTTTTTTCAGTCAAGTTCCTTCAGGAGTCGAACTTCTTTCAAATTTTTTCTTCAGTCGAATTCCTCCAGGAGCCAAACTCCTTCCAAATTCTTCTTCAGTTGAATTTCTTCAGCGGATTGCTTCCAGATTTCAGCTAGCATTCCTCCCTGATGATTTCCTCCAGACGTATTTTTTTTAGGAGTCCAAACTTTTTTGGAATTGATATATGTTGAAGTTCTTCACCAACCAATGCCTGCTTTCTCCGAACTACGGCTATTAAATCTTGACGAACGATTGCTATCAATCTGATGACACATTTCTCTCCGTAGCAAACCTCATGCGGCCCCAAACGGTCCACTATCGGACGGTTATGGCCATCACTATTAGTCTGATGATATCTTCCTCTCCGTACCGAATCCCATGCGACTCCGAGCGGCCCACTATCGAACGGTATGGCCGTCACTATCAATCAAGCTCCGTCTATAAAAAGAGATCCTCCAGATACGTTTTTTCTAAGCTCTCTTCTCCTTTTCGAAATTCTATGGAACTCTTTCCTGAGCACTCTATTTTTATTGACAAGAAGAGCTGACTTGATCGTTGGAGGATCCCACCAGAGCCAGAGCCATCACTACCAACTTCGGACGGAACTTTATTTTATAGGTCACCGACGGCGACCTCGTCTTCTTCGGCTTCAGCTCGATCCGGCATCAAACAGATTCTGTAACATGTTCAAAATATGAAATAAGTTGCTATTTCAACTCCCGACAAAGAAGTTTAAATTGAACTTTTTAAGAAAAATCCTACTACAAAAGCACCATCATCCATGGCTCAATAATATTTTATATATTTTAAATTATTATTTTATTACTCTCTAAATAATGAATTAAATAAATTTTTTGATGTCCTAGATCCATCTTCACCACCAGCCACTAAGAAACATTGCCCTGGATAATTTATCAATAATTTTTATTTCATTATTTTTTAAAATTTTTTATAAGTTTAAGAAAATGGGCAATTTCATAATCTAATATTTATTTTTTTCTATTTTATAGCTCAAGCAAAAAAAATTGAAGGATAAAGATGCTATTATTTATTATAAATATTTATATATTTTAAAATATTTTGCTTAAAATATTTTTGAATACATTTTATTTAAAATTATTATTTATTTTAAATATTTATATATTTTAAAATTCCATCATGAAGTACGGATTGCCTACTAATATAGACATTAAAATTGCCGACAGATTTCTTCCTCGCTTTAAAAACCTCATGCTCAAATATCCGATCCATCTGATATCACTCTCATGAGATGATCCCCATTTTTAATGCATGGCGTCGATATTTCCGTTTCTACCATCAAAGGAAAATGATACGTCCGGGAAGAGGAAGCGCGAGGCAGATTGAATGCCCCTTCTCCCTTTTTCCTTCTCCAAACCTTGGCCACGCAAAAGCAAATAGATATAAATAAACGGCGCTCATCATCGAGCTTACCGTACAGCGTGGGCGGCCCTCCAAACCAGGCCCTTTTTTGACCTTCCCATTTCAAATGCTCATGTAAACAAGCAAACAATTGGAAAACGTGCGCGCCCTCATCCCAGCCCACCCCGAGACAACGACGTCGTAACCCCTGCCCTCATCCCAGCCCACCCCGAGACAACGACGTCGTAACCCCTAATTACCCTCCTCTCTTTTTCTCTTTATCCGCTCCCCCTCGGTCCTCTGCCTCCACGGTCATCATTGCAGCCTCTCCTTTCGCTTTCGTTTTTGGCCCTTCGGGTCCTTTTCACATTCGTCTTCTAGGCGTCGTGCGTGCGCGCCAGCTATCCCGCAGGCACGGCCAGAGCGGCCGGCGGCGCGGCGCGGAGCTTTTTGGGAATGCCGACAAAAGTGAAGGACGTTTCGGAATTTATAATTGGCCCTCGTGGGAGGACTTTCCGGGAGTGGGCTGGAACGAGGGCGTTATTTTGCCGTAGAAATAGCCTGGCCTTCATTGCGCCCAATGTAGTGCAGCTGCTGCTTGGTCTGGATAATTTTGGGATGAGATGGTGAGTCGCTACGTCCGCCAATAGCCGTATTTCAACCATGAACTGTCTCTATGTTGTGTCAGGATTCATGGTGAATAAGAGCAGAAGGGCATAGGACTAAGACATGTACGTTAGCCACCACAATCAATCACACAACAACATATGATGTATATGTGTCTTGATGAGAAATGATTGAGAACCAGACATCCCTGATCTAATCAACAAACTAAAAAGAATCCCAACTCGATAAAAACATGACCATCCTGAATTGGTAAACCATCAACGATACACATTTGTTAATAAAAAACACCCCCTAACATCGCATGTTGCTTACATGATCAATTTAGCACCAAAATGATCTCAATAAATTTTTCGATGCTGATTAAGAGTTGGTAGAAAGATATAGCACCATGGCAACACACAATACCAAAACTGTTGCAACCTATCTTCGATGAATTGGTTGGTCGGAAGACGAATTATTGCATTTGAACGATGGATGGTAGGATACCTATGAAAAAAATTCTCTTTATAAAAGTTATTTGATGAAGGATCCCTATGTTAACTAAAAAAAAAGAACAGCCAAAGAAAGTTAAAAGCGAAAGCAAAAGTGAAAGCTTATAATATGATCTTCTGTTGCTTACCAATATTTATAGGATAGATAATGTCGTTACTATATAACTCTTATTCCTGAATATTCAGAGTATGAAAGTTATGGCATTTAGTGGATTATTATCTTATTAATTATCATTAAGATTGAATAATGGACCACTTGTGGGCAATTATTGCACTTTACATTTATATGTAGTTGGTGCTTATATTGGATAACTATTGTTGATTTAGATAGTCGGTATGACTCTGAGGATGTAGTCGATTAAATACCGAATATCATTAAAAAGTAGTCGGTTAGATATTGAATATCGTCAGAAAGTCATAGGTTATGAGTTGAACTAAGCCGATTAGACGTTGACTTGATTAGACTTATCGCATTTAGTCGGTGGAGTTTCATCGATCTCAGCCGATCAAATACTGGTTAGATCAAGACTCATTGATCCAAGTCGGATTGAATCATAACAACTCACTCGGTATGGAGACGAGAAAGAATAATTATCATGAAATTACTTGGTTGGAAGGTCGACTAAACGATTTTATTTATCATGCTTATCTTGACTATTGGTCCATACTAAATAGAGGAGATGATTGATATAGTATATGATCATGATGATGCATGCAGCATGAGGCATAATTTTTTCATGCATGATATTGTGCTATAACTGTCGTTGTCCAAAGTCCAGCTCTTGATGCGGATTTAGAGAAAAGGGTGGAGCTACGTTTGAAATTTTCAGCCCTCGTGGGAGGGTCTTGGTGTGACATAGAGGCGGATATATGATTTTGTGGATGTGGAAGAGAACACACCACGCCTCCCGTACGCCTCCAACCACTTCTCCCAAGCAGACAGAGGAGCGGTCAAAAGGCCGTTCTTGTGCATCTTTCGGGCCACACCAGGCCTCATCTACTCTTTTAATAATGAGAAGGAATAATATCCATTTTCATGCTGTCAGTGTCGTAACACGTGAAGTGCGTTTGGGACCTCAGGGGACGGCTAGATTTTTTAGGACCATGAAACCGTTTATAATGCACGGTGGGTCGTGTAGGGATTTCAAGAGATACGTCGGCAAGCGGACGGCAGTAGATGACAGGATGGGAAAGTGGATGGACGAACAACGACCATTTTATTGTATAAAATATATTATTTTATTCCGTTAGGTGTAGGGTTGTTGCGTTAGTGTAATAGCATTTGGGGAAGGCGTATTTGGATTTAGATGTAATATTCTAATATTAGCGCGCGACAATGAATCTGTGGGATAGTTCGAGTCGAAATTGTTATAACAGAAAGCTTGTTTTGCCCACATGGAAAAAGTACTGTCGTCTTTTCTTTTCTTTTCTTTTTTTTTTGGGTGGGGCGGAGGGGGATGTATGCTTGTTTCTTGTGAAACATTGCAAGGTTCTCCTCCCTTCGGTGGTTTCAATGCCACATTAAATAAATGTGATGCAATTAAAAGAATGCGAAACATGGAAATCACTGAGGACCAAACTTAAGCATTAGTAGTAATATAGTTACTTAAATAGCTTATCGTTTTGTTTTACATTTTAGATGGAATAAATTAATTCACAAGTTAACTTGACTTTTGACAATATGTTGGTCATATAGTCTATTATTTTCATGAGAAGGATGGTTATGAATAATTTTATTAGCTTATCAGCATGGAGGAAAAAGGTCCATGAAATGATTCCCTATCAACATATACTAATTAATTGTTGTTGATAGAAAAAAAAAGCTTATTAAATTTTATACACTAGGTTAAAGGGTGCCGATTATGTATTGTTAGTTTAATGCTTGATGACTTTGGTTCGAATTTCATTATTACCAGATTTATAATACCTTTTTACCATCATAACACCAACAAAGAAAAAACTATCACTAATATTATTAGCGATAAAATTTTAATTATTAGCAATGAGAGATGACATCACTAAAAATATAATTTTTTTAAATATTTAAATATTAAAAAAATATTAGTAATTAAAAATTTGGCTTATTAGCGACGAAAAAGTTATCGTCACTAATAATAAACTATTAGCTATGGTTTTATTATTATTGGTGATGGCTTAAGCCATCACTAAAATTATTTATTTTTTTATAATATTTAAATATAAAATAATTATTAATGATGGCGGATTTTGCTTATTAGCCCAAAAATCCTTCCATCGCTAATAATTTTTTAAAAAAATCTTAATAATAAACTAAAAAATATTTAAAAATATTATTAATGATAAAATTAATGATAGAAAATTTATCATCGCTAATAATTCAAGACACATCCCAACTCCAATTCGAATTCAATTCAAAATTCTATCAAACCTAATTTAATTAGGCTTTGAATTCAAGTCTTATTTAGATTATAAAATTTAATTAATCTTAAATTAAATTAAAATTAATTAAATTAAATTAAATTTAAGTTAATTAAAAAATTAATTTTTAATTTAAATTCAATTCAAATCCAAATCGAATATAATTTGAATCTAATTCGAAATCCTGTCAATTCTAATTCAATTAGACTTTTAATCTAAGTCTTACTTGGATAGTAAAACTCAATTATTCTCAAATTAAGTCAAGCTTAATTAAATTTAATCTAATTTAAATTAATTATAAAAAAATAATTTTTAATTTAGATTTGATTCGAATCTATTTTGAATTCGATTCGAATCTAATTCAAAATTCTATCAAACATAATTCAATTAGACTTTGAATCCAAGTTCTTTTTAGATTATAAAATTTAATTAATCTTAAATTAAATCAAGTTTACTTAAATTTAATTTAATTTAAATTAATTAAAACTTAATCCATAATTACATTCAAATCTAATTCTAACCTGATGTAAATCCCATTCGAAATCCTATCAAACTTAATTCAATTAGACTTTGAATCCAAGCCCTACATGGGTTATAAAATTTAATTAATCTCAAATTAAGTCAAGATTAATTAAATTTAATTTAATTTAAATTAATTAAAAAAATAATTTTTAATTTGGATTCAATTCGAATCTAATTCGAATATGATTTCAATCTAATTCGAAAATCTATTAATCCTAATTCATTTAGACTTTGAATCTAAGTCCTACTTAGATAATAAAATCTAATTATCTTCAAATTAAATCAAGCCTAATTTAATTTAATTTAATTTAAATTAATTAAAAAAAATAGTTTTAAATTTGAGCTCGATTTGAATCCAATTAGAATCCAATTCAAATCCAATTTGAAATCCTGTAAAACCTAATTTAATTAGACTTTAAATCTAAGTTTTAATTAAATTATAAAATCTAAATACATTCAAATTAAGTCAAATCAAATTAAATTAAATTTAATTTAAATTAATTATAAGAAAATAGTTTTTAATTTGGGTTCAATTTGAATTTAATTCAAATCTGATTCGAATCTAATTCCAAAAATCTGTCAACCCTAATTCAATTAGATTTTGAATCTAAGTCCTACATAAATAGTAAAATTCAATTATTTTCAAATTAAGTCAAGCTTAATTAAATTTAATCTAATTTAAATTAATTAAAAAAATAATTTTTTATTTAGATTTTAATTAAATTTAGTTTAAATCTAATTCGAAATCCTGTTAAATCTAATTCAATTATACTTTGAATTCAAGTTTTATTTGAAATATTAAAATCCAATTAACCTCAAATTAAGTCAAGCTTAATTAAATTAAATCTAATTTAAATTAATTAAAATTTAATCCATAAATTAATTAAATTTAAAAATTTAATAAATTTTAGTATTAATTTTAACCATCCAAAAAATGATCTAGGAGAAAAAAATTAATACTAAAAAAATTATTATTAGCGATGGCAAACTACCATCATAAATAATTTAAAAAATATATTATTTTAAAAATATAATTTTTAGCAATGAAAAATTTATTATGGTCAGCATTTTGCCATTGCTAATAATATTTTTCATATTAGTGATGAAAAAATATTATTTATGATAGGAACTGCCATCGCTAATAATCTTTCTATCCTTATTTTTTTCACCTCACTACGCACTCTCATTTTCTCCCATACCATCGCCCACTGCCCCCTCTTTTTTCGTATGCCACCATCTACTGCCTCTTCATTTTTCCACCATCTCTTTTCCTACATTTTTATCCCCCACCATCACTAGTCTCTCCCCGTCCTTCGATCCCCCCGCCATCCCTCTTTCCCTTGGTTGATGGTCTCCCTCGACTGCCTTCCCTGGTCGCCTCCCTTCGACTACACCTAGCCCATCTTTCCTGAGCCTCCAACCGCCTTCCGTCTCCCCAAGCCATCGATCATAAGCTCCCAGCCTCCTTCCGTCTTTCCAAAACCTCAGCCTGCTATCCTCCTCTCCTCTACCTTTTGGTTCCCTTGGCACCCCCTCTCTCTCCTGATTGCCTCCCCCTAGTTGCACTAGCTCGCCTTCCTGAGCCCCATGCTGCCTCCCACCTTCTCGAATCCTTGGTTGCAAGCTCCCGGCCTCCCCAAAATCTCAGCCCGCCCCCTTTCTACCTCGCCCTTCGGTCCCCTCATCGCCCCTCTCTCCTTCGACCTCCTCTCGCCTTTCCAAAACTCTGGCCCGCCACCCCCCCTCTCCCTAGCCTTCAGTCCACCTGCCATCCTCTCTCTCCCTCGACTGGTGGCTTCCCCCTCGATTGCACTCAATTTGCCTCCCGAGCCCTCAACCACAAGCTCTTGGCCTTCTTTCTCCTATTTCGAAATTCTGGCTTGCCATCCCCTCTCTTCTGCCCTTCGATCCCCCTACCACTCCCTCTCTCTCTTGGCTAGCAACCTCCCCCAGCTGCCTCCTCCCTGTTGCACTCGGCCCCCTTGAGCCCCTAGCTGTCTTTCGCCTCCCTGAGCTTCTATCCACGACCGCATCCTTGAGCCTTAGTCTTTGCTCATCGGTGCCTCCTTGCACCTCAATTCCTACGTGCCAACCTGTGCCTTAGTCTTGTACGGTACACTACTGTAGAAATGAGCTACAACAGCGGTTTGTAATCATTATCGTAGTCCAAAAATCACTGCTATAGGATATAGCAGCGGTTAGCTAACCATTGCTATTACAGCCCTCGCTGTAGGTCTATAATAGCGGTTATGAAAATCGTTGCCATATACACCTATTGTAGCATTTTTCAAACCACTGCCATAGGCTTGTCTATGGCAGCGATTGTAGAACCACTATAATAGACCGATCTATGACAGTGGTTATGGAATCGCTGCCATAGGCTTGTCTATGAAAGCAGTTATATAATCGCTACCGTAGGTCTAATACAGCGATTAACACATTGCCTACGACAGCGTTTGGCACGTCTATGATAGTGGTTATAAAACTGCTGCCGTAGCTTTTAAATAATTAAAAAAATATAAAATTTTTATTTTTTTATATATTTATCTAACAAATATAGAGATATATAACACAAAAAATATTATAAATATAAAAATATTTCTAAAAAGCTAAAATTTTATTATTGAATAAAATTTATTATAATATTTAAAAAAAATATTAAAAGTCTCCTAAATCTACATCATCATCGTCTCTGAGAGATGGAGCATGAGCATGAGCACGAGATGGAGTTGAAGCCAAAGCTGGTGGAGCTGGAGTTGGAATGCGTGCCAACATATCCTCAAAGTCTGTGAAGACACCTTCAAAATGCATGCTGAGCGTTGACACCATGTCTCTCACGATGCCCTCCAGATGAGATGCGCGCTCCTCAGCCTGATTTACCTACATCGTAGCATGATCTACCCATGCCAATGCCGCCTCAAGCTCCTCCTGACTGACGACACTAGAAGCCTATGAAGAGATGCTCACCTCTGATTAATAGCTAGTCGGCGTATGTCCGGGTTTGCATCGAATTCTCCTAGAGTGCTCAGGCCCCAAGACCTGAGATGGATGGTCATGGGGGCCAGAGATATTCGAGCTCTTGCTCGCAAGCATATCTAACTGATCCTGTAATTATAAATACAAATAAAATTTTATAAGAAATGCTATAATAGTAATCATATATACTAATATATTTAATACTTATAAAAATCTTTTCGATCGTGGCATTCATCGATCTGCCCTTTTTGTCCGTACGATTAGATCGAAAGATCTCACTATGGCTGGGCATTACTCCATCTCTTATCAGCTATAACAATGGATTAGTTTATCAGAAATATAAAAAGATATTAATTTAATTTATCCAGTAAAATTTAGAATTTATTACCTTTTTATGTACATGACTAGCCATAGACTCACGGTCGAGAGTGTGCGTATACTTCTGGGCTATCCGATTCTGACGGAAGGTAGCCTAATAAGTATTCAAATAAATAATAAATATTTAAAAAAATTTAAATATAACTTTAAGTATATTAAAAAATTTAAAAATTAGTAATTTTACCTCGAACTCCTATTTCCTCCAATGTATAACCATCCTCTCCCATTGACTTGGAGGATAGTCCTATATCCAAGGAACAAGCTCCTCTGGAGTGTCTCGTCGGTGCTCAAGCCATCCTCTATGGAGCTTAATCTTGTAGCCCTGGTACAACTTTTCGATCTTCTTCAGTCGGACATCTCGAGCCCTCTCATGATCAGAAAAGTCGAATCTCCTCTGCACAAAGTTATCAAAAGTTAGTTACAAATTTATTTTAATTAAATATAGTGTAAACATGTAAAATGCATAAATATAATTAAGATGCACTTACCCATATCTCCTCTCACATCCGATCTCTGACAGTATCATTCATCAATTGTCAGTCTCTCGACTTTATGGGAATAATGTCTGACCGCCTCATAAGCACTCCAAAAAAGAAATGCATCTCCTGCATGATCGTCTTTACTGGCCTCTCCTTTGAATCATACTGTACCATCATCTGATGCTGACGATTCCACACATGCGCCATACGTGTGGGACTGCGAAATATCTTACTGGATGATGCACCTATAATGAAAATATGTTATGCAAATATATAAGTATACAAATACTATATAAAAAATAAACAAATAATATAATAAAAAATATACTCAGATATCGATGGAGTAGCATGTGTCGGAGATGTGGATGATGGTAGAGACTCAGATATCGATGGAGTACTAAATGTTGGCGGTGGTGTAGATGCTGGCAGTGAAGGTCCCTGAGTAGCTAATGCGAAGGTGGATGGAGTATGCTTTGACCGCTCCTCAGATGCTGAACTTCACGTAACCCATCGAGAGGCAGGGTTGAAAGCTAGATAGCATTTCGGTGCTATCGTGACCTGCAATATTAATGAATATTAACGAATATAACATATTGAACAATAATCAAAGATATGCCTAGGTACCATCTGGATAATTACATATAAATATACGTATGCGAAAGATTATGTATACTAATCAATTGACGAATCTATCGCTATGCAATACAATAAATAAAAGCAACAAGATGGAGATTTTCTTAGCGACTGGCACGACCCACGATATGACATACCGATATGACACGATCCAAGATACGAACCATCGATATGACATGGCACATCATGACCTACGGACATGGCACGGTACAGCCTACCGACACGGCATGGCCCAAAGCATGGCACGGCATGGCACAACATGGCTCAAGGCACGGCATGGTCTATCAGCACGGCATGGCCCATGGCATGGCTTAGATGCGGAGCTCCGTGTAGTCATTCGAGGGATGGGGGTTGCAACCTCTGGACAATAAATTTAACATTTTGAATAATAATATTAGCAACACATCAATAAATAGACTCTAATAATTTATACCAGAATGTTGAAGTTATCGCCTAGTGGTATGACATCACTATTGCTCCTGACAAATGTGTCTAGGACCTCGATAGTACTAGATAAGTTTTATCCTAGAGAAGTGATAGAAATGCGATGTTGTCGTTAAGACATCATGTTTATCAGTTTAATCCGACTTCTTAAAATCATTAAAAATGCGTAGATAGTAGTGAGTCGGGTTGAATCCACAGGAAAGATAGTATTTTTAGATTTAAAATCTTTGATTTTTGAAAAAAAAAAGAGAAGAGTTTTAGGATCAAAAAATGAAGTCGAAAAATAAAAAATTAAAATTAAAAGGTGCAGAAATTTAAACTTGGTACTAAGATCTACTAGTTAGATCTTAGCATCTACTTGCAAAGTAATAATTTAAAGTACAGAAATTAAATTATAATAAAAATAAAAAGTAAGAAATTAAAGTACAAAAATAAAATTTTTATTAATTAAAATTTTAAAATTTAAATACATATAATTTAAAAAAAATAAAATAGCCTGATCTCTGATCTTGGATTGGCATTGGCAGAAAGATGGTGTAGAAGTCTGACTCTTTTTCTCGACATCCGTTGCTTCGAAGCAGCCTTTAACTCATAGCCTGCTTCGTCCTGTACCAAAGCTTCATCTTGATTGGAGATGTTGATTTATGAAGGCCTGGGGTCCTTTTTATAGAGCTAGGAGGGCTGAATATTTTTTTTTCTAAAGGCAATGTGGGACTAATAGCCTTTGTAATCATCAAAATACAAAGAAATTTAAATAAATTTGAATCAAAATAGCTCTGATACGACTCTGATAAGCCTAGTAAAATCTGGCCATTCAATAGAAATCCAACGGTCCAAAAATCATCAAAATCGGATGCATATCAGCCCAGATCAGGTTGGATTAAATTCTGGCCATCCGATCGTGCGTTGATGGAGGAAATCTGACCGCAAATCATGCGTCGGGAGTCTTGATCACCATCGAGAGCATTCTGGACCATTGGATCTTCATCTCTAGATTTTTTGGCCGTCGGATCGTGCTAGATCGCTGATAGAATTTGAATCAAACATGAAAATCATTACCGTTGTCCGATCTTGACCGCAATCAACCGCAGCTGTTCGATCATGCAATTACTGTTCCCATGGACCGCGTGGACCGACCGCACTGCACACCATAGCCAATCAACGCTCTTGTCGCTAGGTGAAAAGACCAAAATACCCTATGAGCCGTGATAAATTTCTTTGGACCTTTTAAGGGTCTCGGTCTACCACGTGGCAATCTCTGATTCGTCGGTTTCTGCTGAGCTGACGGTCCATGCCTGAATCGTGGATCGGCTGATGGCTTAAATGGCTGAGTCAACTTTGATGGCTTGGCTTGGCTTGGTGGCTCGGCTTACGGAGCCGACTGAGCCATTTTCTTTTTTTATTTAATTTTTATTTATTTTATTTCTTTAAAAATTTATATCTTTTCTCGTTTAGCTCTGTTTTACTTAAAATTTATTTCATTATGATAAAAAAAATGAGCTCTTTCTATTGATAATAAAATTTTATTTTTTTATTTTTATTATTTTTTAATTAATTTTTTAATTAATAAAAATATGAATTTTTTAAAAATTATATATAAATTGATTAATAGTTTTTAAAAATTAATATAAATTAATTAATAAATTAATACTTTTATTGATGAATTTATGATGCTTATTAAGGAGCACTTTGCATGCATGATCCAACATCGTCATCAACTTCGGTATCATCAAAAATATGCCTAGGCACCATCTTCACAATAACATCCCATTAAGGCTCCAAGGGATCACTAACATAGAAGACTTGACTAGCTTGAGAGGCAAGTATATATAGTTCTTTAGTGCGGAGATGGTGTTGCATGTTAACGAGAGTAAAACCATACTTATCAGTCTTCATCCCAGATTGTGACAAGTTGTCAAACCAACAACACTTCATCAATGCTATCCTCCCTTTAGAATGATAGTCCAAGATGACTATCTTCTCCACCATGCCATAATAGTTCAAATCCTCTATACGAGGCTGTGAATTTCTCGAGCTAGCATAACACCTAGTGGTGGTGCTTAACATGACACCACTATTTTATATTACTATATTTATGGACATGCTATGAATATTAAATCTGTAGTCATTAATGACGAGCTGTTTATACTCACGCACGGTATGATTAGGATCCATTGAAAGAGCACGTACTTCAGAGCTTACATCATTGAGCGGCAATCTCTATACTTAATTAAGAAGATGACACCTAATTAGTATACATGTTTAAATAAGTTGTACAAGATAAGAATATATAATCTCTTACACGATCTTTAATCCATTCAAAAAATTTTTTGCTGTGCATTTTTTCTTTTTTTCACATACTTAAAGCGCCATATTTTACTCTTATAACCTTCTTGTGTTTGCTTGTTGCCTGCATAAAGAACAAATTTAGATATAATTGGATATTTTTTTCTAATTATTATAAAATAAATAAGGGTGACTCATCTTATGTACGGCTTATTGACATCACAGTTGAAGAGCACGTAGTGATGTGCCTTATCCCTTTCCTCAATATTTAAATCAGTGAGATGGTATGAAGTAAAAAATCCATCTGACTATGGAATGGACTCAAATGCAGGCTCAATTGGCTCAAACTGATCATCCTGATTCCTCATTGGCCGATTACGACATGTCTCGAGCTTGTTTAAATACATGGTACAAAAATCTATACACTCTTGCTATGGATTTCTTCGGGCGATTCATATTTCTTACATAAGATTTCAAAGTTTGAATATTTCTCTCAGTAGGATACATCCATCGACAGAACACTGGGCCTCCAAGTGCAACTTTTTCTGCAAGGTGCATGGTAAGATGCATTATAACCATGAAAAATGATGGTGAAAATATCTTTTCCAGATCACATAATATAGTCACCGCCCCTGCCTTCATTTTCTTCTTGTCTTTTTTAAGCAACCTCTTTGCATAAATATCTTTGTAAAAATTATAAAGATGAATAATAGCTATTTTGATATTTTTTGACAACACATGGTGAATAGCTATTGGGATCAATTTCTGTATCAGCATATGATAATCATGAGTCTTCAATCCCTCAAGTTTGACATCCTTACTATTTACATGCTTTGATATGTTATTTGAGTATCCATTAGGGATCTTTACCTTCTCCAACACACAAAGAAATGTGGATCATTCGGAGACATTCATAACATAGCATAAATGAGGGAGCCTCCACTGTTCTCCTCCTGCCGGCTTTGGATGGAGTGATCTCCTAATATCCCATTCTTTCAAGTCAAATCGAGAATTCAAGTCATTCTTAGTCTTATCTTTGATATTTAAGATTGTTGCCAATAGAAGCTCACACACATTCTTTTCAATATGCATTACATCTAAGTAATGACGCAATAAGTTTATCTCCCAATATGGCAAGTCAAAGAAGATGCTCTTTCTCCTCCAATTAAAGTATGTGTCATCTTTTTTTGATCGATGCTTCTTCTTTTTACCACCAATCGGATCATTTTTTTCAAATTCAACATTGAGACCATCCAACTCTCTAAGTACATCACTTTCAGACATTCGACTAGGTGCCTCACCTTCTTCAACAGTGCCATCGAAGGAGCGTGCATCCCTTTTGTATGGATAATTTTGATGAAGAAAACATCGATGCCTTATATAGCTAAAGCTCCTCCGATGTGTCAACCTTTTAGATTGGATATTTTTTTCACAAACTGGACATGCTAGCTCACTTTTGGTGCTCCAACCTGACATTAGGGCATAGGCTGGAAAGTCATTTATTATCCATAAAAGCATTGCGCACATGGAGAATGACTCATTCAACAAAGTATCAAAAATTGGAACACCATGAATGCTCTATAACTATTTCAGCTCGGTAATAAGAGGCTGCAAATAAACATCAATATCATTACCTACCTTCATCAGTCCAGGGATGAGCATTATCATGAAAGCAAAGAATTTTTTCATATACATTCATGGTGGAAGGTTGTAAATATGACTAAATACTGGCCATATACTATGGACGGTATTCATATGCTTGAACGGATTGAAACCATCGCATGACAAGCCCAACCTCACATTACATATGTCATACGCTAAGTCAGGATGTAATTTATTAAACATCTACCATGCCTCTCCATCGGCTGGATACCTCAATGCATCATCTTTTATTCGGTCCTCTTCATGCCATCTTATATCCTTCTATGTCCTTGCTGACATAAATAACTATTATAATCTCAAAATTAAAGAAAAATGCCACATCAATTTTTGAGGTACACGAGTCAATATGCCACCACACCTCATGCACTCATTTTGGTTGACATCTCTCTCCCAATAGAGCATGCAATCATTGGAACATACATGTATCTTGGTGTAAGTAAAGTCCAGCTGTTCAATAATCTTTGATGCCTTATAATTATTCATCAAAATTTATGCATCATCCAAAAGAATGTCCTCCAAAAGCTCTAATATGTAGTTCACTCCATTATTACCGAATCCATTAAAATATTTTGCATGATACAACCAGATTAAGAACTCCAGCTTCACCATCTTTTCACTTATGAGATACAACGAAATATTAGCATCCTTCATCAACTTATGAACCTTCTCTATATCCTCATTATTTGTCATTCCACCAACCACAGGATCAAGCATGGACGTAGATGCGCCATCATTATGGCCAACAAATGAAAAAAATATCATAAATCATTTATTCCACTCTCCCATCATGTTGATCGCCTCCTCGCATTCTGCCCTCACCATCATGTTGATCGCCTCCTTGCATTCTGCCCTCACCATGTTGGTCCCAACAAATTTAATAACCAACTTTAAAGCCGTAAATAATGAGGTGATCATTTACATCTTGACGAGGTAGCCATGATCCACCCATATACCTTTTGCAAGGACATTAGATCAGTCCATGGTTCCCAAATTTTTTTATAGCAAAATCAAAAAATTTTTGAAGTCCAATCTTATATTCTGGCGAGAGCCTACTAAACTTCATCCACCCCTTATCTATTTTAAAAATGATGATACCATAATTAAATCATTTGTGAAACTTAAATTATATACTAATGCATTATAAATAAATATGCAATAAATGTATCCTATCAACAACTAATAGGTAAAGATAGGTCCTATCCCATTCAAAAATTACATTAATTCTATAGGTTCAATACAATAATCAAACAATATGCAACAAAGATCGAATAAAATTTTGATAGCATTTCTTCTTAGTTCTCCTATGTAGGGAGAATAAAAAAGAAATATTGTCCAAAATTTCATTCAAAATTCTTAGCATACCGTTTGATTACTGCAACTATCTATAGAATTATCTATAATTTTTAAATCATCTAAATTAGATAATCAATTGATTATTATACATAATTCTCTCATCCGTATAATTACATATAATTATATGAATGTCGAAGATTATATACACTAATCAATTGATGGGTCTATCGTTATGCAATGCAATAAACAAAAGCAACAAGATATAAACATTCAAAAAATATTATCCAATAAATTCTACAACATAAATTACATTCATAAATAATTAAGGATGAGCAACAGTCGTAGATCCAATCTCTTGCGCAAACTTGGATGTTAATCCAAAAATCTGAAAGAAGAACGAAGTAGATGATGGCGGCACCTTAAGGCTTAAAGTTGGAATCTTAGAGAGACATATCAAATTCTGTTCATACCCATTAAGCCGGCTCGCTCAGAAGTTGAGCCGGCTCCATGCTTGAGATAGCTGGCTCCATGCCTGAGATATTTGACTCGGGTCCTCCTCCAACCGGTTCGATCTTGAGTCGAGTCGACTTGAGTACGTATCTAAGCCAGCTCAACTGTGTGCCATCCTCTATTCTTGGCTATCTCTGCCCTCTCCTCATCTTTTCGACTGCCCATCTCCCACTCAATCTCCATCACCGATGAGGTCGGACCTCCTCCCTGATCCCTCTTTCCCTCTCTCGATCTCATCCCTTGTCGGTGAGGCCGAACCCCCTCCCTTCCTCTCTCCCTCTCTTGATCTTCCACGCCGATGATGGCGGCAAGGCCGAACCCTTCCCTCCCTCTCTCACTCACTACTACAAAAAAGGGCTATGACAGTGGTTCGTACCCACTATCATAGCCCAAAAAATTACTGTCATAGGCTATGACAGCGATTTTCTAACCACTGCCACTGCGATCATCGCCGTAGCTCTATGACAGCGGTTGTTTAAACTACTGCCATAGATGGCCTATTGCAGCGGTTTATAAACTATTGCAATATATCGACCTATAGCAGCGGTTATATAATTGCTGCCATAGATTATTTATGGCAGCGGTTACATAATCACTACCGTAGGTAATCTATAGCAGCGGTTTCTTAACCACTGTCATAGATCTAACGCAGTGGTTGGTACTATTAGCACCACAGACCTATGACAGCGGTTGGCACGGATATGGTAGCGATTATAAAATCAATGTCGTAGATCTTTTTATAATTAAAAAAATTAAAATTTTTATTTTTTTATATATTTTATCTGATAAATATAAATATATAACACAAAAAAATAATAAATATAAAAATTATTCTAAAATATTAAAATTTTATTATCGAATAAAATTTATTATAATATATTTTTTTAAAAATAAAATACATCAAAAATCTCCTAAATCTACATCATCGAAGCTGGAGCTGAAATGCGGACCAACATATCCTCGAAGTTCGTGACTTTAAAACATGTGCTAAGATGAACGGAGTATGCTCCGACTGCTCCTCAGATGCTGAACTGTGCGTAACCTATCGAGGGGCAAGGGTGAAAGCTAGTTGGCATTTTGGTGCCATCATGACCTACAACATTAATGAACATTAATCAATATAACATATTGAATAATAATATTAGTATAGCATCAATAAATAGTCTCTAATATTTATACCAGATGGAGATTCTCTTAGTGGTCGGCACGGCATGGCCTACCGGCACGGTATGGTATGGTATGGCATGGCACGACCTACTGACATGACATGGCCTATCGGCACAGCACGGTCTATCGGCATAGCACACATTTTTCTTATGCTTCCAAAGATCAGAAGAAAGAGAGCTTTTTGACCAAAATAAGAAAAAAATAAAAGAAAATTCAAACAAAAATTAATAATTAGACTCTAATAATTTATACCAGAATGTTGAAGTTATTGTCTAGTGGCATCTACAATATGGATATCACCATCACTCCTGACAAATGTGTTTGGGACCTTGACAGTATCAGATAAATTTTGTCCTAGAGGAGCACTTTGCATGCATGGTTCAACATCATCATTAACTTCAGTATCATAAAAAATATGCCTAAGCACCATCCTCATAACAACACCCCATTGAGGCTCTAAGGAATCACTAACGTAGAAGACTTGACTAGCTTAGGAGGCAAGTATATACGATTCTTTAGTGTGGAGATGGCATTGCATGTTAACGAGAGTAAAACCACACTCATCAATCTTCATCTCAGACTGTGATAAGGTGTCAAACCAATTGCACTTCATCAACGCGATCCTCTTTTTAGAATAATAGTTCAAGATGACTATCTTCTCCACCATGCCATAATAGTTCAAATCCTCCATACGAGGCTGTGAATCCTTCGAGCTAGCATAACACCCACTGGTGGTGCTTAACATGACGCCATTATTTTATGTTGCCATATTTACGAACCTACTGTAAATATTAAACATGTAGCTGTTAATGATGAGCTATTTATACTCACGCACGGTATGATTAGGGCCTATTGAAAGAGCATGCACTTCAGGGCTCACATCACTGAGCGACAATATCTACACCTAATTAAGAAGATGACACCTAATTAATAAACATGTTCCAATAAGTTATACCAGACAAGAATATATAATCACCTACATGATCTTTGAACCATCAAAAAATTCATTGCTATGCATTTTCTCTTTCTCCCACATACTTAGAGCACCATATTTTACTCTTATGACCTCCTTGTATTTGCTGCATGCATAAAGAACAAATTTAGATATAATTAAATATTTTTTTTAATTATTATAAAATAAATAATGCTGAGTAACTCACCTTATATATGGCTCAATGACATCATAGTTGAAGAGCACGTAGTGGTGTGCCTTATCTCTTTCCTAAATGCTCAAATTAGTGAGACGGTATGAAGTGGAACGTCCACCTGGCTATGGAATGGACTCAAATACAGGCTCAATTGGCTCATACTGATCATCCTGATTCCTCATTGATCGATTACGACATGTCTCGAGCTTGTTTAAGTATATGGTACAAAAATCCATATACTCTTGACCCAAATAATCTTTTACTATAGATCCCTCTGGATGATTCATATTTCTTACATAAGATTTCAGAGTTTGAATATTTCTCTCGGTAGGATACATTCATCGATAGAACACTGAGCCTCCAAATGCAATTTTTTTGCAAGGTGCATGATGAGATGCATCATAACCATGAAAAATGATGGTGAAAATATCTTCTCTAGATCATATAATATAGTCACCGTCCTTGCCTTCATTTTCTTTACGTCTTTTTTAAGCAACCTCTTTGTATAAATATCTCTGTAAAAGTTGCAAAAAAGAATAACTGCTATTCTAACATTTTTTGGCAATACATAATGAATAGCTGTTGGGATCAATTCCTACATCAATACATGATAATCATGAGTCTTCAATCCTCCAAGTTTGACATCCTTACTATTCACATGCTTTGATATGTTGCTTGAGTATCCATCTGGAACCTTTATGTTCTCCAACACATGAAAAAATGTGGACCGTTTGGAGGTATTCATAACATAGCATGCATAAGGAAGCCTCCACTATTCTCTCTCCATCGGCTCTGGATGGAGTGATCTTCTAATACCCCATTCTTTTAAGTCAAGTCGAGAATTCAAGTCATCCTTGGTCTTATCCTTGATATTTAAGATTGTTGCCAAAAGGAGCTCACACATTTTTTTTTAAATATGTATTACATCAAAGCAGTGGTGCAATAAGTTTGTCTTCCAATATGGCAAGTCAAAGAAGATGCTCTTTTTCCTTCAATTAAAGTGTGTCATCTTTCTTTGATCAATGCTTCTTCTTTTTTTATCATCAATCGGATCATCTTTTCTAAATTCAACACTGAGACCATTCAACTCTCTAAGTACTTCACTCTCAGACATTCGATCAAGTGCCTCACCTTCTTCAGCAGTGCCATCAAAGGAGCATGCATTCCTTCTATATGGATGATTTTGATGGAGAAAATCTCGATGCCCCATATAGCTAAAACTCCTCCGATGTATCAACCTTCTAGATCGAATATTTCTTCCACAGACCAGGCATGCTAGCTCACCTTTGGTGCTCCAACCCGACATTAAGGCATAGGCTGAAAAGTCATTTATTGTCCATAAAAGTGCTGCATGCATGGAGAATGACTCATTCAGCAAAGCATCAAAAGTTAGAATACCTTGAATGCTTCATAACTATTTTAGCTCGATAATAAGAGGCTGCAAATAAACATCAATGTCATTACCTACCTCCATCGGTCTAGGGATGAGCACTGTCATGAAAGCAAAGAATTTTTTCATACACATCAATGGTGGAAGATTGTAAACATGAATAAATACTGCCTATACACTATGGACAGTATTCATATGCTTGAATGGGTTGAAATCGTCACACGGCAAGCCCAACCTCATATTATATATCTCTTATGCAAAGTTGAGATGTAATTCATTAAACTTTTGCCATGCCTCTCCATCGGTTGGATGCCTCAATGCATCATCTTTTGTTCGGTCCTCTTCATGCCATCTCATGTCCTTCGATGTCTTTGCCGACATAAACAACTTTTGTAGTCTCAAAATCAAAGAAAAATGTCACATCAACTTTTAAGGTACACGAGTCGATGTACCATCTTTATTATATTTTTATCTTGATACACCACACCTCGTACACTCGTTGCGATTGACATCCTCCTCCCAATAGAGCATGCAATCATTGGGACATGCATGTATCTTGGTATAAGTAAAGCTCAGCTGTTCAATAATCTTCGATGCCTCATAATTATTCTTCAAAATTCATACATCATCCGAAAGAATGTCCTCCAAAAGCTCTAGTATGTAGTTCACTCAATTATTACTAAATCTGTTGGAGCATTTCGCATGATACAACCAAATTAAGAACTCAAGCTTCGCCATCTTTTCATATCCGAAATACAACGAAATATTAGTATCCTTCATCAACTTGCGGACCTCTCCACATCCTCATTATTTATCATTCGATCAATCACAGGATCAGACATGGCGTAGATGCACCATCATTATGGCCAATAAATAGAAAAATATCACGAACCATTTGTTCCACTCCCCCTTCAGGTTGATCGTCTTCTTGCGACTTGCCCTCACTGTGTTGGTCCTAACAAATTTCATAATCGACTTTAAAGCTATAAATAATGAGGTGATCATTGACATCTTGACAAGGTAGCCACCGTCCATCCATACACTTTTTATAAGGACATTGGATCAGTCCATGATCCTTAAATTTCTCTATAGCATAATCAAAAAATTTTTGAAGTCCAGCCTCATATTCTGGCGAGTGCCACTAAACTTCATCCATCCCTTATCTATTTTAAAAATGATGATACTGCAAGTAAATCATGTGTGAAATTCAGATTAAATATTATTTTTAGATATGCAATAAATGCATCCTATCACCAACTAATAGATAAAGATAGGTCCTATCCCATTTAGAAATTATATTAATTTTATAGATTTATTACAATAATCAAATGATATGCAACAGGGATCGAATGTAATTTCGACAGTATTTTCTCTTAGTTCTTCCATGTAGGAAGAACAAAAGGAAAATACTATCCAAAATTTTATTTGAAATCCTTAGCATACCATTTGATTACTGCAATTACCTATAGAATTATCTATATTTTTCAAACTATCCATATTGGATAATTAATTGATCATTGCACATAATTCTCTAATCTATATAATTACATATAATTGTATGGATACCGAAGATTATGTACACTAATCAATTGACGAGTCTATCATTATATAATACAATAAATAAAAGCAACAAGATATAAACATCCAAAAAATATTATGCAATAAATTCTACAACATGAATTATATTCATAAATAATTAAGGATGAGCAACAGTCGTAGATCCGATCTCTTATGCAAACCTTGGTGTTAATCCAGAAATCTGAAAGAAGAATAAAGTAGATGATGGTGGCACCTTAAGACTTAAAGTTGGAATCTTAGAGAGATATATAAAATTCTATTTGCTCAGAAGTTGAGCCGGCTCTGTGCCTAAGACAATCGGCTCCGTGCCTAAGACATCCGACTCAGGTCCTCTCCTAGTCGGCTCGATCATAGCTCGAGCCAATTCGACTGCATATCCAAGTTGGCTAGGCTATGTGCCATCCCCTCAATCACTCCCTCTCTTTCTCTCTCGATCTCTCTCATCGACGACGGCAGCGAGGCCGAACCCCTCCCTTCCAGCTTTTCCATCTCTCGATCTTCCTCTCTCCCTCTCTCGATCTCTCTGGCCGACGAGGTCGGACCCCATCCCTCCCTCTCTCACTCTCTCGATCTCCCTCGTCGGCAAGGCTGGACCCCATCCCTTCCAGTGATGCCAACAAGGCCGGACCCCTCCCTCCCTCTCTCTTCTCTCTCGATATTCCACTCTCTCTCTCCCTCTCTCGATCTCCCTCGTCGACGAGGCCGGACTCCCTCCCTCCCAATGATGGCGACGAGGTCGGATCCCTCTCTTCCTCTCTCAAGTACTGACCTATCGGGTATTCGAATTCAGATCTGATACCAGTAATTAAAATTAGATTCAGATTTGAATATCTAGGTTTCAATTTAAATCCAATCCGTTGATAGATCTAGTTCACAACCGTCAACATGGCACAGCCCAAGGCTACCGCCACGGCACGACCCAAAAACTATGGTATGCAGATAATTATAATATTTATAATAAATATTTATAATATTTATTATAAATATTATTATAAATTATTATAAATATACATGATTAATAAATAATACTATAAAATTAAAAAAAAAATTATACCTATGCGGCTATAGAGAGTGGATCGCATCAAAAGCTCCGAGGATCGCCGGTGACGATGCTAGAGGAGGATGACGATACTAGAGATAACCTACGAAATAAAAGCAAGATAGTGAGATAGAGAAGAGAGAAAAAAAAAGAGAGAGAGAATAGGGGCGGTCGAGGATGGGAGGCCAGGTGGGGGGCACAGTGATGAGGAGGCCGAAGGAGGCTTCGCACTCGACCGGGGGGGTCAGAATGGTGGTGGTGGTGGGGGGTGGGATTTCGTGGGGGCGAAGGAGGGTGGAGGGGGGCTCATCGGAATAGGGATTTGGTTTTGCATTGGGTCCAGAGGAGGATAGAGTGTGGGGAAGGAGTTTCATAGAAGGCCGGCGGAGGATCGAGGGTGGATGGGGGGTTCGTCGGAGGGAGAATTTTATAGGGCCGAGGGAGGGTCGAATGGAGATTCGCCAGAGGGGGGATTCACTGGTGGCCGAGGAAGGGTCGGATGGGGGTTCGCTGGGGTCGAAGGAGGATCGGATGGAGGGCTGGGGGTGGTGGTGGGGTTTTGCGGGGTCCGAGCGACGATGGAGGGAGGTTTGCCGAATGAGGGTTTTGTGGGGGGCCAAGGGAGGGTCGGATGGATGTTCGCCAGAGGAGGGTTTCGTTGGGGGCCGAGGGAGGGTCAAATGGAGGGGTGGGAGGCGGATGGGGGGTGGCAGGTGGTGGGGAGGGCGACCGGGATGGGGGGCCATAGGGGAGGGGGAAGGGGGCGGCGTCGATCGAGGGGGAAGGAGGGACGGTGCCGGTCGGAGGAGAAGGAGGGGCGATGCCGGTTGGGAGGGTGGAGGGATGATACCGATCGAGGGGAAAGGAGCCTCATCGACGACAAAGAGGAGGGGGGATAGAGAGAGAGAGAGATCGAGTGCACATGTGAGGAAAGAAAAACTTAGAAATTTTTAACCGAACCTACGGCAGTGGTTATCGAATCGCTACCATAGATCTACAGCAGCGATTATCGAACCACTACCATAGATCTATAGCAGCGGTTATCCAAAATTACTGTCATTGATTTACGATAGCGATTATCCAAAATCGCTATCATAGATCTACGGCAGCGGTTCTATAACCGCTACTGTAGATCTATAGTAGCAATTTTTGATAACCGCTGCCATAGGTTGAAAATAATTTTTTTTATTTTTTTTAAAATATTATATAATTTTAAAATTTAATTTTTATCTTCATCGTTCATTATTTAAATAATTATCATTAGAGTATCGTCGCAAAAGATCGTCTCGATTCGATGGCCCTAGCTTCATCGATCAAAAAAATTTGATTTTGACGATCATGAATGACGATGTGATGATCTAATAGATAAAAATTTTCGATAAGTCCAAAAACTTATAATAATGATCTTGATGATATTTGTAGCATACTATCAAAGTTTCACTTCAATTGAATATCGTTATCATGGTCAATTTACTATGGAATGATTTTGGCCGTTAAATTAGAAACAAAGGATCAAAGGGTTAAACGACGTTCAATTATGAGATAATTTTTTAGTTAAATAATTTTTATTATAATTTTAAATATTTTATATTATGATGATAGTAAAATTTAAATTATGTCATATAAACTGTTCATGTTAAGCAGATATTGCGAAAGCACGAGCATAATAACCAGTGAAGTTTTAGAATAGTTATCAGAAGACGTATAGTTTTAGATCATTCTTCATCTCATGAGTTGAATTTTATAATCACCACTATAAAAAATAATTAAAGTAGTAGCCAAGATCATTTATAAAAAAAATATCTCATAATCGGACATCGTTTGGTCCTTTGATCATTCGTTTATCATTTAATGGCCGAAACTAACCTATACTAAATTGACCAAGATAATGATATTCAATTGAAGTAAAACTTTGATAGTACGCTATAAACATCATCAAGATCATCATTGTAGATTTTCGAATCCATCGAAGATCTTCATCTATCAGATCATCGCATTGTCATTCATGATCGTCAAAATCAAATTTTTTTAATCGACGAAGCTAGGGCCATCGGATCGAGGTGATCTTTTGTGACGACACTCTAATGATAATTATTTAGATAATGAACGATGAATATGAATATTAAATTTTAAAATTATATAATATTTAAAAAGATATATATATGGCAGCGGTTAAAATTAACTGCCATCATAAATCAGCTTATAGCAGCGGTTCCTAATAATCGTTGCTATATGTCCGACTTATGATAGTGGTTTTTCAGAATCACTACTATAGGTCGACCTATAGCAGCGATTTTCGAAACCGCTGCTATAGATCCAACCTACGATAGCGATTTTTAATAATCGCTGCTATATGTCGGATCTATGACAGCGGTTAACAAAAATCGCTGTCGTAGAAGCTATGGCAATGGTTTTGAAAATCGTTGTCATAGTAAGCACTGCCATAGACCATTTTTATAGTAGTGACTCTCTCGATCTTCCTCGCCAGCAAGGTCGAACCCCCTCTCTCCCTCTTTCTCTCTTTTGGTCTCCCTCGCCAATGATAGAGGCAAGGCCGAACCCCCTTCCTCCTTCTCTTCCTCTTTTTTTCTTAGTTTCGAGTCCTAAAATCGGGTTCGGATCTAGTACCAGTAATTAAAATCAGATCTGGATTTGAATATCCAAGTTTCGATCCGAACCCGACCCATTGATAGTTCTAGTCCAATGTTTAATAAATAATACTATAAAATTAAAATAAAATTATACCTACGACTATAGAGAGGGGGTCGCACTGAAAGATCTGAGGGTCACCAGCGATGGTGCTGGAGGAAGATGACAGTGCTAGAGGTAACCTGCGAAATAATAGCAACATAGTGAGATAAAGAGAGAAGAGAGAGAAAGAGAAAGAGAGAGGGAGAGGGGGCCCAGAGGGCACCATGACGGAAAGGCTAGGAAATGGGGAGGGCAGGGGGTGGATGGTCGAGGATAGGGAGGGTAGGGGTGGTGGCGGTTGAGGATGGGAGGGCAGAGGGTGAGCGACCGGGGATGGGGAGGGCAAGGGGCGGTGGGCCGCCGGGGATGGGAGGGCGGCAGGGGTGGCGGTCCAAGATGGGGAGGCAGGGGCGGTGGCGACCGGGGATGGGGAGGGCAGGGGGAGAGTGGTCGGGGATGGGGAGGGCAAGGGGTGGCAGCGGCCGAGGATGGGTAGGGTGGGGGGTGGGCAGCGGCGGTCGGGGATGTGGAGGGCGGGGGGTGGGCGGTCGGGGAGGGCAAGGGTGGGTGATCGGGGATGGGGAGGGTGGGTGGCCACGGTCGGGGATGGGGAGGGCAGGAGGTGGGCGACTGCGTCCGGGGATAGATGGAGTCTCACCAGCGATGGAGAGGAGGAGAGAGAAAGCACGCGCACGGAAGGAAAGAAAAATTAAAAATTTTTAACCTAACCTACGACAGCGATTTTTGAACTGCCGTTGTAGATATATGGAAACGGTTATGATAAACCACTGTAATAGATCTACGATAGTGGTTTGTAACCGCTGTCATAGTCTATAGCAACGATTTTTAGCAACCACTGTTGTAAGTTGAAAATAATTTTTTTTCTAAATATTATATAATTTTAAAATTTAATGTCCATCTTCATCGTTCATTATCTAAATAATTATCATTAGAGTGTCGTCACAAAAGATCATCTCGAATCGATGGTCCTAGCTTCATCGATAAAAAAAATTTGATTTCGACGATCACGAACGATGATGCGATGACTGATAGATGGAGACCTCTGATCAGTCCAAAAATTTATAATGATGATCTCGATGATATTTATAGTATATTATCAAAATTTTACTTCAATTGGATATCGTTATCATGGTCAATTTAGTATGGAATGATTTCAGTCGTTAAATTAGAAATAGACGATCAAAGGGCTAAATGGCATGCAATTATGAGATAATTTTTTAGTTAAATAATTTTTTTATAATTTTAATCATTTTATATGATGATGATAGTAAAATTTAAATT
This sequence comes from Cocos nucifera, assembly GCA_006176705.1. Lineage (NCBI taxonomy): Eukaryota > Viridiplantae > Streptophyta > Magnoliopsida > Arecales > Arecaceae > Cocos > Cocos nucifera. Next base: position 785,002 of record QRFJ01000010.1, read on the forward strand.
ATTTTTATATGAACTATTCATGTTAAGTAGATATTGCAAAAGTATGAGCATATATATGTAATAACCAATGGAGTTTAAGAATGGTTATTAGGCGACGTATAGTTTTAGATCGTTCTTAGTCTCACCAATTGAATTTTATAATCACCATCCTAAAAAATGATTAAAGTAGTAGTTAAGGTTATTTATAAAAAAATTATCTCATAATCGAACACTATATGGTCCTTTGATCACTTATTTTTTCATTTAACGATCGAAATTAATCTATACTAAATTGACTAAGATAACGATATTCGATTGAAGTAAAACTTTGATAGTATACTACAAATATAACTGAGATCATCATTGTAGATTTTTGGATCTATCAAAGGTCTTCATCTATCAGACCATCGCATTATCGTTTGTAATCATCGAAATCAAATTTTTTTGATCGATGAAGCTAGGACCATCAGATTGAGGTGATCTTTTTCTATGATACTCTAATGATAATTATGAATGATGAAGATGGACAATAAATTTTAAAATTATGTATTATTCAGAGAAAAAATAAAAAAAAAATATTATAGTGGTTATAAATAATCGCTTCCATAGATCGACGTATATCGGCGGTTATAAGAAACTACCACTGTAGATTCGACATATGACAGTAGTTATAAAAAATCATTGTAATAGATCGAACAATGACAGCATTTATTGTAACTGCTGTTATAGGTCGAACCTATAGCAGTGGTTTCTTGTAACCACTGTCGTAAACTCTATTGCAGTGGTTTCCAAAATAGCTGCTATAGTATGCACTACCATAGTCTCTTTTTGTAGTAGTGATAGCCTCCTATTGTGAGTATTAGCGATAGCTAATATCATCACTAAAAATTAATTTTTTATTTAAATTATATTAATTAAGTATAATTAGATATTAAAAAATTAATTAATTAAATATTAATTTATATGAGACTGGATCTTGGCATGCAAAGTGCTCAAATCAAGAAAAGATTCGGATAGTATTGCAAACACGAAACTGAGATGTGCCCTGCGTGCTCTGGTCTTGGCATGTAGAGCACTCAAATTGAAGAAAGGTTTAGGCAGCATTGCAAATACGGAGCCAAGATGTGTTCTGTGCGCTCCGATCTCAGCATGCAGAGCACTCGAACTAAGAAAAAGTTTGAACAGCATTACAAACACGAAGCCGGGGCATGCCCTGCATGCTCGAGCATTGGGTCCCAGCTGGCATGCAAGACATCCAACCCTCGTGCATCCTATGTGTTTAGGTCGATGGTGTTAACTTTTAAAAAATTAATTTTAAATTAATAATATTTAAATTCATTAATTTTAAATTTTAGGGTCAGACTTCAGGATGGTATTTGCCTGGATGCCATTCTGGCGTGCTCGTCTGGCCTACTTGTCTGGCATGCTCTAAGTCTGCATGTGTGGGATGCACATCCTGACTGTCCTCATTTGCAATGATGTCCTATACTTTTATGATTATGCTTTTGAAAATACTACACTCTTAGTTCAAGAACGGACTCGTTCTTGTAAGAAATATGTCAATAAAGAAATATTTAATAGGGATAGAATAGTTGCCCACTTATATAAAAGTGGATTTATGCCAAACTACAAGCATTAGTACCTATATGGGGTTCGAGATATAGGAGACAATTACAAGAGCTTCGGAGACTCTACTTATCCAAGACCTTGCTGATATGCAAGAGCTTAATAGTGATAGGCTTGAGCAGATGATTAACATATTTGGTATTTGATCTAGTTATTAGTGGATGTTCATGTAATAATCTTTTAGTTTGCAATCGTTACAGTCATAATGGACTATAGGATTGCTATGGTTATAGTCATGCTTATCCTTTATAGGATTTTTATCCTCTAGAGGCTAAGCAAGGCTATAACTATAGTAACCCTTATAGTCCATCATGACTATGGTGGTTGCTATCTGAAAGAGTATTACATGGGTTTTCACTGATAACCATATCAAATCTACTAAATATGCTAATCATATGCTCAAGCCTGTCATCATTAAGCTCTTGCACATCAGTAAATGTATTGGACAAGTAGAATTTTTTATCTGCATATATTGTCTCCTATATCTTCCTATGCAGGTACCAACGCTTGTAGTTTAGCATAAATCCACTTCTATATGAATAGACAACTATTATATCATGATCAAGCATTTCTCTATTGACTCATCTTTTATAAGGACAATGAGCCCATCCTTTAACTAAGAGTGTAGCATTTTTAAAAGCATAATGATAGAAGTAAAGAACATCATTGCAAATGGGGACAGTCAAGATACGCATCCCACGTATGCGGACTTAGAGCTTGCCAGATGACTAAGCTACATAAGCATATGAATTTTATTTTTAAGTTATTATTTTACTTTTTAATAAAATTTATACTTTTAGTTTGTAGCTCGAGGAGACGGTCAGGGGCTTGGAGAAGCTATGATGATTGCCTATACGAGATGCGCCTAAATGGAGGTGATGCATTGTGTTCTTGTTATTGTATGGTCAAGCTTGGATGATTTGTTACATTGCAGACAACTACTTGCAGCCATCTCATGGTTAAAGATGCAGAGAAACTTGCAATGTAAGGCAAGCTTGGATGGTCTGTTACATCGCAGACAATCACTTGCAGCCATCTCATGGTCAAAGGTGCAGACAAACTTGCAATGCCTTATTTTTCAATAGCAGATCTGAGCCTTCTTCATATTTTCATGTACTGAGATTATCATGTATTGCTGGATGAAAATCAGACAATGCCTAAATTAGGGGATCAGCAGACCAACATATTATCATGTATTGCTGGATGAGAATTATTTTTCTGCTAATACATTATAGATGCTAACTAACAATTTTTGTTATATGTGAGTTAAATTTTGATCATCTTGTTATATTTTGATAAATATTTTATTTGAATCAATTTTTAGATTATCTACTTATTTTAATTTTTATTTTTAATTTTAAAAATTATACATCATATCTTCTAGAGATCGGAGCCATTTCAGCCAAGGATAGAGCTCTCGAGGAGAGAGCAATCATGCGGCCAACTTGCATGATTTTGCACATCTCATACCGAATGGTAATTAAACTCTAACACTTTAGATATTACTATTTTCTTCTTTGCTAACTAATATAACATTCATTATATCAGATATTTTATGCTAAGATTTAGATGACAGGGGTCATCGGTGACTCCACAGTCACATACAATAGCGACCAGCTCACAAACATAGAATCATGATTGAGGATCCACCCAGCTTGTGGATTTGGGCTTAAATCCAGTCAGATCAAAATTCTATAATAATGGTCCTACATAAATGATCCAAACTATTGAATATGATCTACTACCTCAAAACTGCTTGCACATAAAAAAATTATATGATTTTGAGACCCCTAGCCTATGCATCAGGTAGTCAAAAATTAGACAGCTTAAATAAAATTGAATTAGATATATTTTTTAACCACTTGATGCATAGGCTAGAGGTCTTTAAATCATATGATTTTTGGTATGCAAGTAGTTTTGAGAAGTAAATCATATCCAATAGTTTGGATCATCTATATACGATCCTCATTGGCTTTGTTAATGAACTTGATCAAACCAAATTTAATTTAGATGATATGAAAGCCAAGCAGGATGTTTCGGTGACCTAGAGAAATAAGTTCACCAAAATGTTGTTGAATTCAATGTGTTTGACTAAAGTCAGAAGCTAAGTTTATAGAACTGAATCCCATTTTCTTGGAGTGACTCAGAGGTTTTTTCCCTGGATGGAAGAGTTAGAGGATATATGCATCTTATTTAGTGGCAGCAGTGTTGGATTTGACTCCAAATATGACCTAGTTATCACTTAATCAGGTTTAACTTACTAGATCAAGTCTTGAATTAATTATAGTAAGCCTAATTAATTAAAGAGTTCTATTTCTGATAAAATTTAGACTAAAATTTCTACTCTAATTAGAAATAAATTTTTTGATGGGATAAGACAAATGTATGTATAAATAGAGGTGGTCTGGTCGGGTTTCTCTAACTTGCAGAAGTGTGTGATGATTTTCATCGATTGTTCGCATTAAGATAGAGGATGAGGAGAGAGAAGATCAGCCACCTATAGAAAAAAAATCAAACGTTCTGTAGGCTACGTGATCATTATGATAGTGAGATGATACCGTAAGATATATTTTATTTCAATTTTGCATGAATACTAAAGCACGATCCATGTATAAATGATAAAATTATATTATATGTGGTATTAAAGTCCACGATCTATGCTTCGTTTTCATGTAAAATATTTTGATTTATTTTTAAAATATTAAATTAAATTTTTTGAATTAAATCAATAGCAAAAAATTAAAATAAAGTTTTTCTTAATTTCCTTTGATTAAATAAAGTTTTTTTAAAAAATTTTGGGGCCAGCCATGCTGGTCGACCCATGTTGTCCGACGAATGGGGTAGCAGCCATGGTTGTTGCCATGCCGGTGGCAGATTGGAGTTGCAGCCGCCGCTGCCTTGCAGTGGTGGTGGCGACAGCGGCTATTGGCTATTCGTGTCGCCTACTGCTTCTGCGGTCGTGAGAACCATGGCTTTTACGATAGCATAGGGAGGTGGTGAGGTGGAAGCAAAGGGCGGTGGAAGGTGGATTATGGCAGTGGGTTGTGTGCAGAAGGAAAGCTCCTGCTCCTTGATGGCAGTAGCGATGGTGATAGCACCGCCGCACATAGGCACCACATAAACAACATTTTCAACCATGGTAGTAGGGGCTGGTGCCTAATCTGCCACCCTCCCTCTTGGTCCTTCGATGGTCGAGAAAGCAAAGGATGGCTATTAGGCTGTCCGTCCGGTGCAAGGGGAGGCAGGGGCCATGGGATTAGAGATTTTGATCAGAGAAGACTTAAGAAAAGAGGAGTGTCCTTAACGGATCCAAGTTTTGGATCCAAACTCAAAACCCATAATCCAATATGGGCCCATAAAAAAAATAAGAAATTTTGCAGATAGACTCCTAAAAAATAGTTTATTATAGAAAGATCTCTGTAGTTTTATAGAAAAGTCCTTGATAAAGTAATAAATTATATTAAAGTCCCTACTGGTTTTCTGAATAATTTTAAAACTATTATTTTAAATAAAGGCCCTTATTCTTCAATTATTTATGGTTAAGTTCTTTAATTTTAAAGTTTTTGGTAAAATTGCTATAACTTGATCATTTTTTATTCAATTTTAGTGAATTTTGAATTGTTGAACTTGTTATGACTTGAAAAATATTACGATTAAATTCTTCATATAAAATAAAAAATTTAAATAACTAAATTATTTAAAATAATAATTTTGCTTGCTATTATATTATTCAAATATATTTTCGTATAGCTCCTATTGTTGTAGAATCTGGTTGACGTCGAATCGAGCTGGAGTTGAGAAAGACGAGGTCGCCATTGATGACATACAAAATAGAGTCCCATCTGGAGTCGGTGGTGGTGGCTCCAATAGGATCTTCTGACGATCAAGTCAGCTCTTTTGACCAATAGAAATGGAGTGCTCAAGCAAGAATTCATTAGAGTTTTGGAAAGAAAAAGAAAGCTTAGAGAAAATATATCTGAAGGATCTCTTTTTATAGATGGAGCTCATAGTAAATTGATAGTGATAGCTACAGTCGTCTGGTAGCAGGCCACTCGAGGCCTGATGGAGTTTATCAGGAAGGAAGGCACCGCCTATAGCATCGCCTACAGCAGATTGATGGTGACAGCCATCACCATCTGGTAGCGGATTGTTATCGTCTGCAGTAGACCGATAGTGACGATCGTAGCCATCCAATATTGAGCCGCTTGGGGCTGCATGGAGGGATGAAGAGCTTTGACGTATATCAATTCTAGAGAAGTTCGGACTCTCAAAAAAAATATGGCTAGAGAAGATCATCCGGGAGGAAAGCTAGCTGAAGAAGGAGTCCGAAAGGAGTTCGACTCCTATAGAGATTTGACTGAAGAAGAGATATGGAAGGAGTTTGGCTCTTGTAGAAGTTTGACTGAAGGAGAAGCTCGAAAGAAGTTCGACTCCTGTGGAAATTCGACTGAAGGAGAGATACGAAAGAAATTTGACTCATGTGGAAGTCCGACTGAAGGAGGGCCCAGAAGGAGTTCGACTCCTGTAGAAGTCTGACTGAAAGAGGAATCCAGAAGAAGTTTGGCTCCTATAGGCATCCGATTGAAGGAGAGATCCGAAAGAAGTTTGGCTCCCATAAGAGTCTGATTGAAGAAAAGTTTGGAAGAGGTCTGATCGCTGGAGGAAGGATTCTCAATCGAAGCTCTTCCATGATTGCCAGTTGCATTAGACCAAGCATCAGACTGGGCTTCGATGAAAGTGGGGTTTATCACCAATAATAGTCCTTCCACTTTCGAGTTTGAAACTTCGAAGGAAGGAAGTACAAAAAAGATGACTATCAAAGTTCTTTTTCGACCTCCGCACTTGTTGAAGTTGCAGCATGAGAGAGATCTTGTCTTTAGCTGAGGTCCAGGGAGATCTCATCTCCTGTTGACATTGCAGTTGAAGCTTGTCGGAGATCTTATCCCTAGCCAAGGTTGATGTCGAAGTTGAAGCTCGGAAGAGATCTTATCTTCAATCGAGATTGAAGGAGATCTTATCTTCTGTTGACGTAGATATTGAAGCTTGGGGGAGATCTTATCTTCAACCGAGGTTGAAAGAGATCTTCTCTTCTGTTGATGTAGACTTTGAAGCTCGAGGAAGATCTTATCTTCAGCCGAGGTAGACGTTGAAGTTGAAGCTCGGAGAGGATCTTATCTTCAACCGAGGTTGAAAGAGATCTTCTCTTCTATTGATATGGACTTTGAAGCTTGAAGAAGATTTTATCTCCAATCGAGGTTGAAAGAGATCTTATCTCCTATTATTGTTGGGTATAATGGGACCGTCGTCGGGGCCTTTTCTTTCATCCCATCTAAAATGAATGAGGCCTTCAGCTTTGCTTATGTTAGGATGAGGTTTTTCTCCTATTTCTAACGGACTACGGAGGTACATAAAGGTTGTTGTCAAGGCCTCTCCCTCCATCTCATCTAAAATGAACGAGGCCTTTAGCTTTGCTCATGTTAGGATGAGATTCTTCTCCTATTCCTAATGGGCTGTGGGGGCATATAAGGATCGTTGTCAGGGCCTTCCCTATTTTGTCTAAAATGAATGAGGCCTTCGACTTTGCTCGTGTTAGGATGAGGTTCTTCTTATATTCCTAATGGACTGTGGGAGCATATAAGGACCATTGTCAGGACCTCTCCCTCCATCTTGTCTAAAATGGATGAGGTCTTCGACTTTGCTTGCGTTAGGACGAGGTTCTCCTTCTATTTCTAATGGACTATGGGAGCACATAAGGGCTATTGTCAGGGTCTCTCCCTCCATCTCATCTAAAATGAATGAGGCCTTCGACTTTGCTCATGTTAGGACGAGGTTCTCCTCCCGTTCCTAACATGACCACTTTTAATTGCTTCTTTTTTGTCATCACATAATTTTTGCAACAAGAAATAATAATGTCAAAATGAAGAAGTTTTATTGCTGAAAAATTACTGATAGTAAATTCTTAGGTTTTCTGCATTCTAAGATCGTGGGAGCATTGTTCCTTCGAGCTCCTTCAGACGATAAGTCCCAAGCCGGACGACCTCCACCACTTCATACAGGCCTTACCAATTTGGGATAAGTTTTTCTTGGGTTTGAGGTTGGAAGATGGTGGCTCGCCGAAGCACTAAGTCCTCCACTTTGAATATTTTACTTCTGACTCTGGAGTTATAATATCGAGCCATCCTTCATCTGTAGGCCACCATCCACACTTGGACTTCCTCTCTTTTTTCTTTTAGTAGATCGAGATTGACCCTGAGGTCCCATGGATTATGCTGCTCATTGAAGGCGACGACCTATGCTGATGGGAGTTTAAGCTCGATTGGTATGACTGCCTCAATTCCAAAGGTTAAGGTGAATGATATTTTTTCAGTCGGTGATCTTTGAGTAGTTCGGTATGCTCAGAGAATGTGGTAGAGTTCGTCCACCCAGACCCTCTTTGCTCTATCGAGTCTCGTCTTGATGCCTTACAGTAGAATTCGATTGGTCACTTCAGCTTTCATATTTGCCTGTGGGTGAGCTACCGATGTAAAGTAGTGGAAGATGTTTAGGTCTTTGCAGAACTCGCCGAACGTCATCCCAGCAAACTGTTACCTATTATCAGTTATGAGAGTTTGGGGTAGACCAAACTGACAGACTATTGACTTTCAGATGAAGTCCTGTCCTTGGTCTCGATAATTTTTGCTAGTGGTTCAGCTTCGACCCATTTCATGAAGTAGTCGATCATGATCAGGAGGAACTTTCACTGCCCGAACACCATCAAAAAAGGACCAAGTATGTCCATTCCCAATTGCGCAAATGGATAAGATAAACTTAGTGGAGTAAGCTCGGAGGTCGGCTGTCTTTGTATGTTTGCATTCTTCTGATAGTGGTCACATTTTTTAACATACTCCATGAAATCATGATACAAGGTCGGTCAATAGTATCATTGTCGAAATAGTTTTTATGACAGGGACCTGGCTCCTACGTGACTTTCACAGATTTTCTCGTGCACTTTTCATAATGCGAAGTTGGCCTTTGAAGGTCGGAGACATCTCAACAGCGGTACAGAATACGACCTCTTATACAACTTGCTCTCATACAAAACGTATCGGGAGGCTTGATTCTTGAGTTTTTAAGCTTCTTTCAGATCACGAGGAAGAACTCTCTTTTTGAGATAGACAACTAATGGATCAATCCAGCTCAGCTCGAGCTCCATCTGCATAACGTGTTGTGATTCCTCTGAGCTTGGATATTTTAGAGTTTTAAAAAATACTTCTTTGGATAGTTCGACTGGGACTGAAGTGGCCAATTTAGAGAGAAGGTCGGCTCTTATATTTTCTGTCCTTGAGATCTGTTGAATGCCAAAACTGTCGAAGATCGGAGTCAAATCCTTTACTTTCTTCAGATACTTCATCATACTTTCCTCCCGTACTTCGTAGTTGCCACTAACTTGGTCGATTACTAATTAAAAATCACTGTAGACTTAGAGTCAATCTACTTTTAACTCTCTTGCTATTTTTAATTTGGTGATCAGCGCTTCATACTCGGCTCTATTATTAGTCGCAGAAAATTTGAAGCATAGCGCGTACTCGACGACGACTTCCTTGGGGCTGACTAAGACTAATCCTATATCTGCTCCAGTAAAGTTGGATGAACTATCCACATACAGAGTCCAAAAGCCTTCGAAAAGATCAGCACTCTCTTCGGAGAGGCTCGATGGTGATAGTAGAGCATTGGTCTCATTCTGTTCAAGCTCGACTTTAGCTGGGATGGTATATTCTACTACAAAATCTATCAATATCTGAGCTTTGATCGATGGCCGGGGTCAATAATTGATGTCAAATTCTATGAGCTCGATTGCCCATTTTGCGATTCTCTCAGAAGCATCCGTTCGATGAAGGACTGCTTTTATTGGTTGGTCCGTGAGGATCATTATAGTGTGCCCCTGAAAGTAAGATCGGAGTCTTCTGGCAGTAATTAGAAGAGAGTAAGTCAATTTTTTTAGTTTAGAGTACCTGATCTTTGCATCCCTCAGGACCCGATTTATGTAATAGATCGGTCGCTGCATCTTCACTTCTTTCTTGATCAGAACTGCTGCCAAGACCGCCAGAGAGACTGCTAGGTACAGGAATAATTTTTTTCTAAATTTGAACTTTACCAGTAGTGAGGATGACCCGAGGTAGTTTTTAAGCTTCTCAAACGTTCGTTGGCACTCCACCATCCAGTAGAAGTTCTTTGGTTGCCTAAGAATTCAAAAGAAGGGCATGCATCGCTCGGTCGATCTTGAGATGAAGCAATTTAGGAATGCCATTTTTTCAATCAAGTGCTGAACTTCTTTGATTATTTTTGGAGTAGTCATCTCTCGATTGGCTTGAATTTTTTCTGAATTTGCTTCAATCCCATACTTTGACACCATAAACCTCAAAAATTTTTCAGAGGCTGCACTAAAGGAGCACTTGATCGGGTTCAATTTCATCTTATGCTTTCTGAGTGCACTAAAAGTTTCTTCAAGATCGATGAGGTGGTCTATAGAAGCTCAACTTTTGATGAGCATGTCATCCACGTACACCTCCATGTTGCAGCCGATCTACTTCTTGAAGATCTTGTTGATCAGGCGTTCGTACGTTGTCCCTATATTTTTGAGTCCAAAGGGCATAACCTTATAACAATAAAGACTACGATCAGTAATAAAAGTAGTTTTCTCCTCATCCTTCGATGCCATCCATATCTGATTATAATCAAAGAAGGCATCCATGAAGGTGGAGAGCTCATGGCCTAAGGTCACGTCCACCAGTTGATCAATTCTGGATGGAGGATAGCTGTCTTTTGGATAGGCCTTGTTCAGCTTTTTGAAGTCTATACACATCCTCCACTTATTGTTTATCTTTTTGACGAGGACCACATTTGAGACTCAGGTCTGATAGTTAACTTCCCAGATGAATCCAACTTTGAAAAGCTTGCCTACTTCTTTGGCGATTACTTTCTACCTCTCCGAAGCATGATTGCGTATCTTCTATTTTATCGACTGATGCTTCAAATCAATGGTCAGTCGATGTTCCATGACCTCGACGTCAATTCCTGGCATATCCACTGGGGCCCAGGCGAAGATGTCCGTATTCTTTTTGAGGAAGGCGACGAGTTGCTCTCAAACCTCATCCCCCAAGTTGGAGCTGATCTGCACTACGTGCTCCGCATTTTCATCATTTAAGGACACATATACGAGATCCTCCATAGGCTCGCCTCGCTCCTCGGTGAGATCGTCGCGAACATCTAGCCCATCAATGGGATAAGGATCAGACTGTTCTTTCTTATGCATAGCAATTGAGTAGCAGTGCCTTGCCAGAGCTTGATCTCCCCTAATCTCTTCGATCCTGTGACTTGTCAGAAACTTCATCTTCAAATAATAAGTTGATACCACTGCTCGAGGTGCATTTAGACCAGATCGATCGAGAATAGCATTATAGATGGATGGAGTCCTCACGACTAAAAAATTGACCTGTGCCTTAGTCAGCTTCGAGCATTGTTCTATAGTCACAACCAAAGTTATTATGCCCTCAACTAGTATGGTATCGCCAGTGAAGTCTATCAACAGGGAGTTCATAGGCCCCAAGTGGTTATTGAGTAAGGATATTTTTTAGAAAGCATCATAAAATAATACATCGATCGAGATTCCATTATCTACCAAAATGCGGCATACATCATAGTCGGCAATGTTTAAAGAGATTATAACCGCATCATTCAATGGGAACCGAACCCCCAGAGCGTCTATCTCAGTGAAGGTTATAGGTTCCTCAGTCCTCCATCTCTTCACTGATCTCTCGGATTCGCCAGCCTCTTCTCACCGAAATTCCTCTAAGATAGTATTGATGATGCTGAGAGGCGATCGATCTCCTTGTTGATCCTTCCTCCTTGGTGGTTTAGGCTGTAGCAGTATCCATGGTCGATATTTTCGTCCTTCAGGCCGACGCCGTAGGAATCGACCAAGTCTGTCTTACCTGATGAGCTCCTCGATCTCATCTTGAAGCTGAATACAATCCTCAGTATCATGACCATGGTCACGATGATAAAAGCAGAACTTATTAGGATTGCGCTTGTTAGAATGAGTACACATTCTTTTCGATCTCGATAGTTGCTTCCTGATTTTTATCAACATTTGGATTTTTGGAGCATTGAGAGGGGCGTAGTTGTAAAATTTTTGGAGGAGAGAACCCCGCCGCATCCTTCTGTCGGGGCTTCCCTACCTCTGAGCCCAAGAAGGCGTTCGGACTCACTTGCGCTCAAGAAAAGTTCGGGAGCATGGCCGAGCTTCACTTAGCTTTCCTTCCTCGATGGGTCTGTTTGGCTTGCTGATTCACCGCTCATCAAAGGCTTCATCATCCTTGGCCTTAAAGGTCTCTTCAGCTCGGACATAACCTTCAGCCTGAGCTAGCATATCAGCAAAGTTTCTAAGGTACTATTTTTTTAGGGAGAACAGTAAATCATTCTTCTAAAGACCGCTCTTGAGTGCGATCATGGTGACTGATTGATCCAGATTTTGAACCTCCAATGTAGCAGCATTAAATTGGATGACATAAGTTCGGATGGACTCTTCCTTCTTCTGCTTGATGTTCATCAGAAAATTTGAATCTCAGCGTGAACGTCGACTGCTGACAAAGTGAGCCATGAACTGATGGCTCATCTGATCAAAGAAAAAGATGGTACTAGCTTAAGTGCTGAGTACCAGTTCCTAATGGCTTCCTTGAGGGTGGATGGAAAAGCCCGACATAAAATAGCATCTGACGCACCGTGGAGCAACATCATTAATCGAAAGGCCTTCAGATGGTCGATCGGATCGATGGTCCCATCATAATTTTCAAATTATGAGAGCTTAAAGTTCGACTGGATTGGTTCCTGCATGATCCTCTGAAAAAAAGGAGGGTCAATGCAAATATCAATATCGTGTGAGGAGGGAGTATGATGGAGCTCTTCGATTCATCGGTTCATTTCTAGGAGCTTTTGATCTGGGAGATCTTCATGATTGTTGATCTCCAGGATCTTTTGATGGAACGGACGTAAAGCTTTCCTCTGGGTCGAATTATGGTCCGAGCAAGGGCCCTCCATCATCTGCTTCTCCTTTTCAAAGATTAGAGATCGGATAGCCCAAGTCGGTCATTCCCAGATCGGACCATGGGGCTTCGAAAAAGTTTGCTCTGACTGAACTGGTGCTGGGGTCTGCCAATGTATGGCCTGCATAACCTCCATGAGACCACGAACCTGTTGGACTAGCAGGTTGAACTGCTCCGCATCTACCATAGTTATAGGTGGAGCTTGAGTTACCAAGGCTGAAGCGGGAGTGGATATGTCTGGATGGGATCTGGCTGCAGAGGTCGTCGATCGTCGGGTTGAAGCTTTTCTGGAAGACATTTTTTCTCAGGGAAGAACTCCAAAGATGAAGAAGAGAGATCGTTGGTGAGCACTCCTTTAAGAATAAGGAAACCTCGAAAATAGAGTCCCTTCCTCCAGTGCCAATTCTATTGTTGTAGAATCTAATTGATGTTGGATCGAGCTGGAGTCGAGGAAGATGAGGTCGTCATCAGTGACTTGCAAAATAGAGTCCTGTTCGGAGTCGATGGTGGTGGCTTTGGCAGGACCCTCCGACGATCAAGTCAGCTCTTCTAGCCAATAGAAATGGGGTGCTCAGGCAGAAATTCAACAAAATTTTGGAAAGAAGAAGAGAGCTTAGAGAAAACATATCTGGAGGATCTCTTTTTATAGACGGAGTTCGTAGCGGATTGATAGTGACAGATGCAGTCACCTGGTAGCGGGCCGCTCGAGGCACCGCCTGTAGTACCATCTATAGTAGATTGATGGTGATAGCCATCGCCATTTGGTAGCGGATCGCTGTCACCTACAATGGATCGATAGTGACGGTCGCAGCCGTCCAATACTGAGCTACTCGAGGCCGTATGAAGGGGTGAAGAGCTTTGACGTATATCAATTTCAGAGGAGTTTGGACTTCTAAAGAAAATACGGCTAGAGAAAATCATCCAGAAGAAATGCTAGCTAAAGAAATAGTCCGAAAGGAGTTTAGCTCCTGTAGAGATTCGATTGAAGAAGAGATACGGAAGGAGTTCTGCTCTTGTAGAAGTTTAATTGAAGGAGAAGCTCAGAAGAAGTTCGGCTCTTATAGAAGTCTAACTGAAGGAGGAGCCCGGAAGAAGTTTGGCACCTATAGAAGTCTGACTGAAGGAGGGATCCGAGAGGAGTTCGACTCCCATAGGCATCCAATTGAAGGAGAGATCCGGAAGAAGTTCGGCTCTTGTAGGAGTCCGACTAAAGGAGAAGTTTGAGAGGGATCTGACCGTTGGAGGAAGGATTTTCGATCGAAGCTCTTTCGTGATTGCCAGTTGCGTTAGGCCAAGCATCAGATTGAACTTCAGTGGGAGCGGAGTTTATCCCCAACAGCCCTAAAAGGTTAGGAGTATTCCATGGATCTTGGATAGCTAAGTCATTGAAGGCTAATAATTTTTTCTCATTACAGTTCTGAAATTACATAAAAATATATCTATTACAGTAAACTTAAAGATGACTGTAATTTTATATAAAATTAGTAGTAAAAAATTGACTAACTTAAATTACATAAAAATCGAAAGTTTTACATCCAAAGATGGGAATAACATTGAATTTTTTTAATTATAGTTAGTTAAATCACTAAAAGCACAACTAATATGATGGATCATAGTTTAAATATAAATTATGAGTACATGCCATAATTATTATTCTTGCTTATATATTCCATATTATTATTGGTTATGACTTATGTGATGCATGTTTTGGTATTATTTATTATGTTTAAATTTATGATTAAATTAATTACTATGTTTATTATATGTTATGATTCTTACTTAAAAATATTATATAATTATATAATAAATATTATTAGCATAATTATATTATGAAATCTGCATCATAATGGTAATTGTATGCATGTTCTATTATTTATAGCTATGATCTTTGTTTCACTCTCATCGCATCGATCTAACATTCCTACATTGAATAGATCAAATTATCCTGATTGATACGAGTAGCTTCTCATTATTTTAGGATGCCTAGACTTAGATTTAACTTTTTATATGCCTTAGCCTAATCCACTTATCCCTACTAGTTCTCTTGATCATAAAAAAATTATCTAAAAAGTTAAAGCATTTTAATAGATTATTAATAGTTTCATAGTGAAACACATTAGGGGATCTATTTCGGATAACGAATTGATCTCTAAGTATCTTTTCTTTATAGAATAGTAGTTTACTAGATCAAGTAAAGCCTTAGCTAGTATTCTAATGAATAAATTAATTTTTATGAAATATGATGAATTTTTTGGAGTGTGAAAGTATATTATTAAAATACATGATATAGTTGAAAAATTAAATGATTTGGGTATGATCGTATCTAAAAATTTTCTTATTTAATTTGTTCTCAATTTTCTTCCATCCCAATTTATCCAATTTTAGATTTACTATAACACATATAAGGAATCATGGTCAATGAATAAACTCATCTTCTAGTGTGTGCAAGAGAAAAAGAGATTGAAATAAAAAGAAATCTTAGTTATTCATGTAGTTTCACTGGAGCATCCTAAAATAAAGAAGGCAAAGAAAGGAAAAAGATTCAATAATCCACCAATGAAAGATTCTTATAAATTAAAATATTTTTCTACAAGAAGGAGGCACATATCAAGAACGATTATGAGAAAAAAGAAAATGATTTGAAAAGAAGAATATTTCTTTATCATTTATTTATTTTAAAATTAATTTTATTGATATTTTTTTTAATATTTGGTGGATTGATTCGGATGCTGTAATTTATGTTTCCAATTTAATACAGAAATTTCTTTCAAGTTGAAAGTCAAATGATAGAGAGTCATAAATTTTTATGAAAAATTAGATAAAATTTAAGATCATTACAGTCGGGATATGCCGAGTTATTATAAACATTAGATTTTAATTAGATTATATTTTTTATGTTCCTTCGGTATCTAAAAATTTAATTTCTTTATTAAAACTTGATTTAGAAGATTTTTTATTTATTTTTATAAATTTAAGTTTTAAATTAATAAAAAAATTTAATTTGGTCCATACTGGAACATTATATAACGGATTATATAAATTAAATTTAAATTTTTTTTTGAATAATCTTTACTTATTTTAAATGTCAATGTTGGAATAAAATATGGTATTACAAATAAAAGTTTTTCAATATTATGGCATAAGCGATTAGGTCATATATCAAGAAAAAGGATAACTAGATTGGTTAAGAAAAATATTTTACCAAATCTTGAATTTAGTGATTTTGGTATGTATATTAATTATATTAAAAAAATAAATTAAAAGTCATAAAAAGCATGCCTTAAGAAGTCAAAGACTCTTAGAATTGATATATACCAATATTTATGGCTATTTTATATCTTATTTTGTAAGACAAAAATATTTTATTATTTTTATTGATGATTTCTCATATTATGGTTATATTTTTCTGTTGTATAAAAAGTCCGAAGCTTTAGAAGCCTCTAAGGTATACAAAGTTGAAGTAGAAAATCAATTAGATAGGAAAATTAAAATTATGAGATCTGATAGAAGTAGTGAATACTACGGCAGATATGCTGAATCTGATCATAATTCTGAATTTTTTGCCAAATTTCTTAAACAGTATGGAATTATAGCATAGTATACTATATCAAAAAATTTCTATCAAAATGGCATGCCTAAAAGGCATAATCGCACCTTGATGGAAATAGTGAGGGTGTGATTGATAATTTCTCATTATCCTTAAATTTGTAGGAAGAAGCCTTGAAAATTACTATATATATCAAAAACTGAGTACCTAGTAAGGTCATTCCTAAAATTCTTTTTGAGTTATTGATGGATAGAAAATCAAGTTTAGAATATTTACATATTTGGGATTGTCCAGCAAAGGCTTGATTATATAACTCATAAGAAAAGAAATTGAATCTCAGAACTATTAGTTGTTATTTTATAAAAAATCTAGAAAGGTCAAAGAGTTTTAGATTTTATTATCCATCATACATCATTAGAATTATTAAAACTGAAATTGCTAGGTTCTTAAGAATGGTGAAAATAATGAAAGTAGTGAACTACGTAATGTAATGTTACAGAAAATAAGAGAATCTCTTTTTATTATGGTAACACTTAGAGATATTCTATTTGAGCCTGCTCAATCTAAAATTGTAGAACATCAATAAGTGATTTATATATCATTTCTTGAATAGACTATCAATAAATCTGATCCGATTGAAAATAATCATAATAATACTAAATCTAAAATATTATGAAGATCTACTAGAATTAGTAGATCGGCTATTTCAGATGATTATGTTGTTTACTTACAAGATGTGATTATGATATTGGGATGAAGAATGATCCAATATTATTTAAGGATGCCATGAATTTTGATAATTCTAAACTTTGGTTAGATGTCATGAAAGATGAGATAGAATCCATAAATAAAAATTAAGTCTGAAAACTTATCGAATTGTTTGAAGGATTTAAATCTATAGGTTGTAAATGGATTTTTAAGACTAAACAAGATTCCAAAGATAATATCGAAAGATATAAGACTAGACTTATAGTAAAGAAATTTACTCAAAAAAAAATTGATTATGATAAAATATTTTTTTCTATTTCTGGATTCATTCATAATCATTATGGCATTAGTAGCTTATTTTAATTTAGAGCAACATTAAATGGATGTCAGGACAACGTTCTTGAATAGGACTTTAAAGAAAGAGGTGTATATAGAATAGCCTGAAGAATTTTTAGTACAAGAAAATAAAAAATCGATATGTAAATTAAAAAAATCTATATATGGTATTAAACAAACTTCTAGATAATGGTATTTAAAGTTTAATCATATCATTGCTTTCTTCGAATTTAAGAAAATATTGCTGATCAATATATATATTTGAAGATGAATGAGAGTAAATTTATATTTTTGATACTATATATAGATGGTATCTTATTAGCTAGCAATGATTTGGGTCTTTTACATAAAACTAAAATTTTTTTCTGAATATTTTGATATAAAAGATATGAAAAATGCTTCTTATGTTCTTGATATAGAAATTCATCATGATAGGAATAAGATGTTACTTAGTTTATCTCAAAAAAATTATGTTACTAGGATCCTAGAACAATTTGAAATATCAAGCTGCTCATCATGTGAAGTGTCAATTATTAACATTACAAGAAACCAAGTTATTAGCGACGAAAAAATTTCATTGCTAATAGTCAGTCCACCATCGCTAATATTGATGCCATTGCTAATACCATCATAAAAGCCAATCTAAAAAAATTTTATCACTAATTATGACCATTAGCGATGGCAGAAGATGCCGTCACTAATAACAGAATTAGCGATGACTTTAGGGATTGTTGGTGTAGAATCTGGTCATCATCGGATCGAGCTGGAGTGGAGGTGGATGAGATCACCACCGGAGAGACCTGCAAAATAAAGTTCCATCCGGAGCCGATGGGGGGTGGCTCCGACAGGACACTCCGACGATCAAGTCAGCTCTGGCCAACAGATATGGAGTGCTCTGAAACGAGTTCGACAGAGTTTAGAGAAGGAGAGGAGAGCTTAGAGCTTAGAGTTGGCGTATCTGGAGGATCCTTTTTATAGACGGAGCTTGATTGATGGTGATGGTCATATCATTCGGTCGTGGGTCACTTGGGGCCGCATGAAGTTTGGTACAGAAAGGAAGGCATCGTCAGACGGATAGTGACAGCCATATTGAAGGGTCGTGGGCAGCACGGGACTGGCTACGGAGAGAGTGGTGTTGCTAGTGGCCATGTCGTCCGATCGCGTCGCCTGTGGTAGACTGATGGCAATAGTTCATCCAGATTTAATAGTCATGACTCTGAAAAAAGCAGACATTGATCGATGGACTTCGGTATGTATCAATTTCAGAGGAGTTCAGACTTCTAGAGGAGTTCGTCCAAGGGAAAGCTCGGAAGGAGTTCGATCGGAGGAGTGCAGAGGGAGTTCGGCTCTCGCAGGCATCTAGCTGAAGGAGTGTGGCTAAAGCTCGATCGCTGGAGAGTTCGGAAGGAGCTCGACTACTGAGGAGTCCGACCGACCGAAAGGGATATCTGGGAGGAGTCCAGGCTCCTAAAGAAGTCCGATCGAAGGGGAAGCATAGAGGAAGTTTGGCTCTCACAGGCATCTGGCTGGAGGAGTGTGGCTAAAGCTTGGTCACTGGGGAGTTTGAAAGGAGCTCGACCGTTGAGGAGTCCGACCGATCGAAGGGGATGTCTGGGAGAAGTTTGGCTCCTGAAGAAGTCCAATCAAAGGAAAAGCATGGAGGGAGTTCGGCTCTCACAAGCGTTTGGCTGGAGGAGTGTAGCTAGGGCTCGATCACTGGGGAGTTCGGAAAGAGCTCGGCCATTGAGGAGTTCGATCGATCGAAGGGGATATCTGGGAGGAGTTCGGCTTCTGAAGAAGTCTGATCGAAAGAAAAGCATGGAGGGAGTTTGGCTCCCATGGGTGTCTGGCTGGAAGAGCGTGGAAAGAGTTCGGCTCTTACGGGAGTCCGACTGAAGCTCGACCGCTACGGAGTTCGATCGGATGAAGGAGTTCGACTAAGACCCGTTCGTTGAAACTCTTTCATGGCTATCGGTTGTGTTAGGCTAGGCATCGAACTGGACTTCGAGGAAAGCGAGGTTTATCCCCAACAATAGTCCTCCCCACTTCCGAGATTGAAACTCGAAGGAAGGGAGTGCAGAAAAGACGACTGTCGAAGTCCTCTTTTAGGCTCCGTGCTGATTCAGGTTGAAGCTCGGGGGGGAGATCTCATCTTTGGCCAAAGTTGATGTTAAAGTAGAAGCCCGAGGGAGATCTCATCTTCAGTCGAGGTCGAAGTAGATCTCATCTCCTGCGGTCGAGGTCGGAGGTTGAGCTCCTCGGGGGCAATATTGTCTCCAGCAGCCAAGGTTGCCTTGGGGGGATCTTATCACCTACAGCCGAGGTTAATACGGGTGCTCGAGAGAGATTTGATCTCAGGGCGAGGTTGTCTCCAATCTTATCTCTGGCCAAGGTTGGCTCATGCACTCTGGTCGAGGTTGTCTCAGATCTTATCTCTGGCCGAGATTGCCTCAAAAAAGATCTTATCTCCTGCGATCGAGATTGATGTGGATGCTCGGATGAGATCTTATTTTCCACCGAGGTTGATGGAGCTGTAGACTTTGGAGCCTGGACTTTGGACTTTGCTCGCGTTAGGATGAGGTCCTCCTCCAATTTCTAACGAACTATGGGGGCACATAAAAGCCGCTATCAGGGCCTCTCTCCTCATCTCGTTTAAAATGAACGAGGCTTCGACATTGCTCACGTTAGGATGAGGTTCTCCTCCTGTTCCTAACGGACTGTGGGAGCACATAAGAACCGTTGTCAGGGCCTCTCCCCTCATCTCATCTAAAATGAACGAGATCTTCGACTTTGCTCACGTTAGGATGAGATCCTTCCTCCTATTCCTAACGGACTGTGGGGGCACATAAGGATCGTTGTCAGGGCCTCTCCCTCCATCTCGTCTAAAATGAACGAGGTCTTCGACTTTGCTCACGTTAGGATGAGGTTCTCCTCTTATTCCTAACGGACTATGACGAGGTTCTTCGAAGCTTGAGAGAGATCTCATCTCTAGCCGAGGTGACTCGGTCACTTCGGGAGAGATCTTATCTCTAGCTGAGGTTGTTGGTCGCTCGAAAGAATCTATCCCTAGCCGAGATTCGGTCCTCGAAAGATTTATCTTAGCCGAGGTCTGCGGTCGCTCGGAAAGAGATCTTATCTTATCTCGATGAGAGAGATTTTATCCGAGTGCGATCTCGCTCGAAGGACTTAGAGAGTT
Source organism: Cocos nucifera (assembly GCA_006176705.1). Classification (NCBI taxonomy): domain Eukaryota; kingdom Viridiplantae; phylum Streptophyta; class Magnoliopsida; order Arecales; family Arecaceae; genus Cocos; species Cocos nucifera. The sequence goes on from QRFJ01000010.1 coordinate 805,475, forward strand.
GTCTCTTAGGAGAGTTCTTATCTCTAGCCGAGGTTGACTCGATCACTGAGTCGCTTGAAGAGAGATCTTATCTCTGGCAGATTGATGCGGCGCTTGAAAGAGATCTTATCTCTAGCCGAGGTTGTCTCGATCGCTTGGAAAGAGATCTTATCTCTAGCCCAAGATTGTCTCAGGAGAGATCTTATCTCCGAGATTGACTCGATCGCTCGGGAGAGATCTTATCTCTGGCCGAGATTTTTGTGGTCACTCGGAAGAGATCTTATCTCTAGCCGAGGTTGACTTGGTCGCTCGAAAGAGATCTTATCTCTGGCCGAGGTTGACTCAATCACTCGAAAGAGATCTTATCTCTAGCCGAGGGTGAAGATCTTTGACCTACTCATGTTAGGACGAGGTTCTCTTCCTATTCCTAACATGGCAACTATTGACTGCTTCTTTTCTGTCATCAAATAATTTTTGCACCCAAAAATAATATTATTGAAAGGGAAGAATTTTATTGAAAGAAAGTTACTGGCAGCACATCCCCGAATTCTTTATGTTTCAGGGTCATGGGGGCATTATTCCTCCATATTTCTTTAGGTGATAAGCTTCAGCTCGGACGATCTCCTCTATCTCATGTTGGCCTCCTCAATTTGGAGCATGCTTCTCTTAGCTTTGACGCTGGAAGATGATGAATCGTCGATGTACCAAGCTCCCCCTAGAGGTAATGTTGATGATGCCGTGAGGCGACCGACCTCCTTTCATGCGGCCAGGCTCCTTATCGTTTCTGATTAAGTTGGCGCCCTTGATCGATCTTCTCTTGCTTCAGGCTAGCATCAAAAGAATTTACCCAACCATCCCTTTCTGACGAGCTCCTCAATTTCATCTTGGAGCTGAATGCATTCCTCAGCATCATGGCCGTGGTTGTGATGGTAGAGGTAGTACTTGTTTCGATCGTGCTTGTTTGGGGGAGATCGTAATCCTTCTGGTCTTGACAGCTGGTTCTTAACTTCGATAAAAATTTGAGTTCGAGGAGCATTGAGGGGGGCGTAGTTGCGGAACCTTTCGGAAGGAGGACTTCTTTGTGCCCTTCTGTCGAGACTTTCTTGCTGACGAGCTTGAGGAGTTTGGGCTCGTCTGCACCCGGAGGGAGTCCATGAGCATGATCGAACTTCGCTCGGCTCTCCATCGGTGGTGGGTCTATTATACTCGTCTGCCCGCCGCTCTCTTAAGGCTTCTTCACCCTTCAACTTGAAAGCTTCTTCCGCACGGACATATCCCTCGGCCCAAGCCAGTAGATCGACGAAGTCCCTGGGATACTTTTTTTTCAGAAAGAACAGCAAGTCATTCTTCCAAAGGCCATCCTTGAGTGCGGCCATCGCAACAGACTGGTCTAGATCCTGGACCTCTAATGCCGCGGCGTTAAACCAGGTGACGTAAGCCTGGATGGATTTCCTTTGTTTCTGCTTGATGTTCATCAAGGAATTCGAACCTCGACGCGGACGTTGGCTGCTGATGAAGTAAGCCATGAACTGATGGCTCATCTGATCAAAAGAGAAGATCGTACCCGACTTCAATATCGAGTACCAGTTTCTCACTGCTCCCTTTAAGGTAAATGAAAAAGCTTGATACAGTATGATGTCTGAAGCATCGTGGAGTAGCATCATGGTCCAGAAGGCCTCTAGATGATCAACTAGATTAGAAGTTCCATCATAGCTTTCGAATTGAGGAAGCTCGAAGTTCGGCGGGATGGACTCTTACATAATTCGGAGGGAGAGAGGAGGATCGG